>SMGT01003586.1:52112-138656 GCA_004794575.1 Lanistes nyassanus | reverse complement strand
TGACAGTGACCGTTGATGTTCCCTCAACAAGAAATACGTCCGCCTCAGTTCATTGTCTCTGCTCGAATCCTCAGTAATCGTTGGAAACCCCCAAAATTTCTTCCGTCTCCCCTCTCAACACATAACCTATCTTGTCATTGGTTCTCCAAGCTGATATCTATGCGTTTCTATGAAAGAACGCATGACGTCTTTCCTTCCATGACTACACAATTTTATGCGTCATTAACGTGTCAGTCCTTCAATGAATGAAAGGAAGCTTACTATCAATTCAATGAATGAAAGGAAGTGAGACGATCTTAAAAAGAATACAATGAACAATACAGGAACTATAGCGCTGCAGGAAACCATCCGTAACGTGACAAACACAATGCTGCAATGTAGAAACTACATTGTTACTGTGTAAGTGCATTTGCTGCTTCAATAAGTCTTGTCCACTTGTTCTAATTAAAAATGAAAAATAATGAATCCAAACAGTTTTCTGTCCTCAGATCCGTTTAAGTGATGGCCGCCATCTTCAGACAGTGCACTTGTTAGCTGCGTCATGGTTAATCTCTTGAGCACTTTTGCACATTCTCACAAACCGTGAAACAAAATCAGTACAGGAGCACTGGGAAAAGCTTCAACATTATCATGATGATTTTTTTCAAAGAAAAAACAACACTTGAAGTAATCAAATGTTTGTGTGATGGACACAGCCATCACAGAGACGGCTTTGCCACCACACACTCACAGCCACAGAGGAAGCTGGCATGCGGTATAAGGGTTACAGGCTGATTACCACCAGCGATCCATGGCTGTGACATGCTGTGCCATCTTTATAGCTTGGTGTGCTAGGGTCACTCTCTTTAGACGTCTCTATACTCTTCTAGAATAGTTGCAGATACTAACAACAAACATCCTCTGATTCTCCTCGATCTACTCTTTCTTTAGATAGTAAACTCAACAAACGTCTTAATAGACTAGATCAGTTTGGAGGCAGATTTCTTATCTTTATCTATTCACTGTAGCTAGCAAAACTGCATTTTAACGTAACTATCTTTATTTCCTTCTCACTCTACTAAACTGTCTTTAACACCAACAGGAAGAGCAAAGCGCACTCCATTTGTTGCATATTTTCATGTCTTTGTAGATACATTCTTTGATTTGTATTTGTAACCACCGTATAGGCAACAAACACAAATTCTGTATTCGCCGAACCTTCACCGACTAGTTGCTGCTGCCGCTGGGTGATGCCCCCGTCGCGGCCAGTCCCCACCCTATAAAAGTGGGGTGTGGACCGGACAAAGGAGAGTAGTGTGAAGCAGGAGAGCCAAAGAGAAGAACCATGTAAGGAGTGAAGCAGCGAGGCAGTGAAGTAGGGAGGCAGTGAGAGCAGAAGGGGCATTCCTCCGAGAGACCCCAGCCAGCGGACAGCAGCAGCAGCAGCAGTGGCAGCCACAGATAAAATGTAGACGGCCTCTGACAAAGATTGTCTTTGTTGAGGGAGAGAGAGAGGGAGAGAGAGGGAGAGGAGAGAAAGAAAGTTTGCTGAATGAACCCGCTCCATCACATTTGAAAATGAGTAACTTTACACTCGCTTAGCGAGTTACCCTTATAAGCATGAAGGCTGTTGATACCTAATCAAAATAGCATCAAGAATTCAAAAGGAATGAACTCAACATGGTTTTGGCAACAGAAACGGAATTCATACATTTAATTTCCCCTGCCACAGACTTCTGCTTTTGAGGACTTGCTGAATCCACCATTACCGCATTTCTGCTGTGCAACTTTCACCCATGAAAGTCTGAACCTATAATTATGGGTATTGGTATTGGTAAGAAACATGCATATACTTCATATCTACGCTACAAGCCACCCTTGCAGGATGTTTGAGACTAGCTGGTGCTCACCTTGCTGCGCTTCTTCAAAGCGGTCGTTTTCTGCCAGCCACTGGGCATATGGGACATAGACATCTTCCTTGTACTCTGGGTGTTTCTCCACCAGGGTGAAAGCCTTCAAAATATTATACATGTGATCAGCCCTTCCACAGCATAAACTGAGACCATTGATTTAAATAACACAATGAAGATTATTCACAGCACAAAGATCAAACGGTTTCCCTAGGTTTCAAAGATCCAGAACTAAACTGCTCTTCCACTGGAAAAAGCCCACCAATTAAAAAAAGAGAAACCAAACAAAACAGCAAGCTAGGCTAGGTAAGCTTGAGGCTGTTTGACCACTGAGTGCTGATAGAAGTTATGGAGTAGCACACTTTCAGGAGGGTTAATTAAATAACATGACATTTAATTAAATAACATAATATTTAATTAAATAACATAATATTTAATTAAATAACATAAATATTTTAACATAATTGTGTCCTATATTTAGTGCACAAACTATTGAAATACTGCAGTTTAGAATCACTGTCGTGCTAGGCTAAGGAAAGGAAGACAGCACTAACGTCATCCCAGTGTTTCGCATCTACTCTCATAGCAATGAGAGATTTCATATCGCCCATCTTAGTGAAAACTTCAGCTGCATAGCTGTATTGCTCTAGCCGGGCCAGATGATGAGCACATCGACCAAGGGCTTCTCGATCTGCTTTGTCCAGTTTCCGAGCCAGATCTATCATCCTGAAGAATTTTTTTCATTTGAATGTACTAAGCACAAATGCTCATCAAACCAACCACAACACATCAATAAAAATGTTCGCCCAAAGTAGTTCAAATACATGATTATCTGTTTAAAATATCCCTATTTAATTCCATCTAAATGGAATGAAATCAAAATTCACTGACAGCTGAAATAAGAAAAGAATTTATTTAAAATCAGATTAAATTGCTTAGTTTGCACATGAAGACAAAAGAGTGCAAAGTGGATTAAATCTGCTCACATATCGGACCACCCATGTTCGCCAATGATCTCAATGGCTTTGAGATACTCGCCAGCAGAGATGTACATCTCAGCAGCTGTACGTGGCTCGTTGCTACTCTTTGCCCAATCAGCCTGTTTTGTCATCAGGAGCTTCTTGTCCTGGGGGTCCCCTGATCCTATGAATTCCTGCAACATTTACATTTTGTTCTTTTTGTGGCTGTTGTCATGGGTGCCTTGAGTTTAAAGATGTGCCACTGGATGCAATCATTCACAGTGTGAAATTTTTGGTTTCCTCCACTAGCATTTCCTGAAAGTGTCACCTACCTCTTCTAGCATGTCAAGAAAGCATCAGCCTCCACTGCCATGTCATGAACATGTAACCCACCTCCACCAGCAAGGCATGATGTGAAAGGGTCAGCTATCTGAATACACTATATTCTACTTTGAAATGAAAGAGAAGATAAAGTTTACAAAGTACATTCTGAATGCTTTAATCTGTCAGCTGTAATAACATCAAACTGCAGATTTTCCCCCTAGGTAATTCTAACACTAAGTATTTTTTTCATGGTTGTGTCACAGAAAAATGAACTAAGTTGACAGAAAATGTAGGTGGGACTTTTTAACTCAGGACCCAAGGTGTTAGGTACAAAATTCTTAACTATTTATGCAGAATCATTCTTCAAATCTAAAGTTTGTTTAAAAAAATAGGTTGACTGATGCTTGCATATTACAGAATTACCTTTGCATACTCAAACATGCGGAGGTCAGTATACATGTTCAGGGCCTTCTGCTCCTGGTTGGCCTTCTTGTACAGTTTGGCTGCCTCATGAAACTTGCCCTGGTAACTGTACACATCTGCCAGGAACACCATGTTGTCAGTCTCTCCACGTCTCTTCCTTTCCTGCAACCAGATCAATACTTTGCTACACAGACAGCAGGAAATACAGCGCACACAACAAAACAAAATAAAAATCCTTCCCCACACCCCAACAAAAGAGAACCCAAACCAAAAACAAAAAAATACACCCCCCAACAAAATACCCCGCAACATGCTAAATAAACAAATGTGTCTAATAAAATGAGGCATCAAAATAACTAGAACATCATGTATTGCACAAAACACCACATGCTAAGCCAATCAGAAAAATGCTAGTCTGACACTATCGCATGAATAGTATGTCTTACCCTTACAATATTCATTGAAGATGATTTAAAGTTTAACCTTGCATGGCACATCATACGATATTAACAACAATCGGTGCACAACTTTCATTTGTGGTCTAAAGGGCAGCAAACTGCAATTTTACCAAACAGAACGATCCTCTGAAAAAGGACACTATAAAGGAGAAAACTGAACACTGATGCCAAAGAGGACGTCACCTCAATGTTGTGAATAAGTTCCAGGTATCTAAGGTGTCGAATGCGTATGAAAGCTTTTTTGGCTGTGTCAAAGTCAAGCCCTTCCAGCGCTTCATGTGCGAGAGCTTCCCAGTCTCCTTCAGTCACACCAAGACAAGCAATCTTGTATGCGTCCCTGACAATAAAGAGTTCTTTCACAACAAATTCTCAGCAACAACAACAACAATAATTAACCTATGAATAAGAACTGTTTCCAAGACATTTTTTAAAGTCAGTTTTTTAATCTGACCTGCTGAATTAGCAAGTTCAACAAATATAATACCACGCAAAAGTTTATTTTTATCCTGGTTTGTACAGAAATGGTCATCACTACAAGTGCACAAAACACTCATAATAAATTTAAAGTATCTTCAGTGGTACACTGTACCTAAAACGTAGACGTACCACTGTGTTGTTAATCTAGCTTCATTTGCTAGGAGTTTTATAGTTAGCAACTAAACGCATGTCACTGCAGACTGGCAGTCATGTACACAGCTGCAATATACAGAAGAAATATGTGTGCAAGAAATGAGAAACTAAACCTATGATGAACAATTCTCAGTGTCTCCCCCATCTGGTGTGAGCAGCAAACCTATGCATCTGGTAAACCCTTACCGGAACATTTTCTTTTCCAGGTACTGGTACATGGGAGCAGATTGAGGCACATCAACCGAGGACATGGCATACACATTTAGGCAAAAGATCTTTGAGCCAGTGAAACCCACCACAAAACCCTGCAGAAAAAGAAATCAAACATTACATCAGCACACCCCATTTAGTTGTTACATATTAGGAATAGATAAAAAACATGAAGCATAACTGTAGTTCCATGTCCTATCCAGCTTGTGTTATTTACAGTGTGAGGAACAGATGTATTTTGAATTTCTCTTTGTCAAAACTCCCTAATAAACTGGATGCATGCTCATGATGCACATACCCTAAATATATTTTTTGTCACGGTGATGGCAGCACACAAAATGCAACAATGATTTCAGCACTTCTGCCACAGCAAGGCAAGCAATGCTAAAGCGAGTACTGGAACAAACAGGGTTTACATATCTTCCTACTTAGTTTCCATTTACCAAGCCTAGTTTGCAATTAAACCATAATTAGTTTCTAAGCTGCCATGCTGATCATTTCTATGCCTTTTGGCAAATCTACAAAGGTCATGAGACAATCCAGTTCATGTGTCAAATGCCAAGTGTCCAAATTTAGATTGCTAGGCCTGTCCTTACCAAGTTCAGTGGAAAATCTCCTGCCCTTCAGTACCAGAAGGTCTCAAAGACAACTTCATAAGATCTGTCTATGAGATTTAGCTCGATTTAGTATACTGCAAAAGCATACAGAGGAACGTAACCCTGACCTGAAGTTTCTGCTGGTGCACAGGAAAGTTGCTGGCCTTGATATTGAGCATGCCGTTACCAGAGAAACACAGCATGTCCTCATAGCTGTTGTTCCAGGAAACACTGTTGGCACCAGGCTCCTGCAATTACCTCCAGGTATTATTATGTTTGAGGAAGGACAGATATGCATGAAGATGAGTGACAGAGAAGAAAAAACAGAAAATTTATTGAAAAGGCAATTTTCTAAAATAAGATTTGTTTTAATAAAAGTAGAAAAGACATGTTTGGTCGGCTGGTTGATGTCACAGCACCCCTCTTGTTGTCCTTTAACATAACAGCGAGAGTGCTCTCGTGCCACCCAGGTGTGACCTTAACTCTCTGAGAACAACTCAGGGCAATTTTCATCAGCTGTTCATTAGCATGTTAATTATAACTGAGCAGGGAGGAGGGAGGGTCTCCATATAGCATCCATTTCTAACAAATTTTACTTTATAAAAAAGTTGCCTTTTATGTTATTTACAAATGGACACTACTAGGTGAATCCTGAAAATTAGGAGGGCAAGGTGGTCCAGTGCATGTGTCTGTATCAAGCCTTCCATGTCCCTAAAGGTTAGTATAATTGTAAGAATCGGACACTGTAACAACAAAGAAAAATTAACCAAGCAAAAATAGAATGACACAGTGTCAACGTTTCAGGGCATTGCCCCTTCTTCAGGATGACACAAACAGATAACAAAACAAGTTACTTGAGAGAAAGATGGTCCAGCAAGGCTGCTGGACAGGAGCCTATCCAGTGGTCTTATTTATTTATCTGTGTCATCCTGAAGAAGGGGCAACATTCTCACATGTTGACAATGTGCCTGTCTATTTTTGCTTGGTTTAAGTTTTCTTTGTTGTCACTTTATTTACTCCAAGCAGCAGTTGCTAAAAATTAAACTGTTGTAAGGGTAGAGTGTAGCGCCCAATAGCAGCTTCGGAAGTGCAAGCTGGGAAGTTCAGCTCTGCCACTGGGCAGCCTGGCAAGCTCCTGCAGGAAGATGTCCTCCTGGACCTCACCTGGGAGCTACGAGTTATGCCATAACTATACTTCCTGCAGGGGCACAAAAGAATATTGACAACCTCTGGTTTGTCAGCCTGCTGAACATCCTAAAAATAAGCCTCCCTGATGATATATGTCTAACCACTGCTCGTCGGTAGGAACTTGACATTGCAGGTCAGAATGGTAGATCAATCTCCCACTGTTGTAGCTTGATTCTCTTTCAGTAGTCCCATGAGTCTGTCACTGGGCAATAGATGTGGTTTCCAAAAGCTCCTCAGGCTGTCTATTTAGCAATGAAGCCTGGGCACATCAGGACAGACACCCAGCCATGGAGGTTGAAATGGAAACATGTCAGTCTGGGTGACAGGACACTGATGTCATGCTCTCAATAGTGTGACCTCACAGGTCACCTGAAAAGAACACTGACCATCTGAGGCTTTCCAGGCCAAAGGTTTGCTCAAGGGCCCGAAGACATCTTTAATGCCAGGGTCAAGCAGCTGGCATGACAGGTAAATGCTGCTTGATGTACATTAGCCATGGTCAGCACTGGTTTAAGCCTCTGGTCAGCCAGTAACTCTAGTGTCAGATGTCAAGATGACCTCCAATATCCCACAGGTGAGCCAGGCAATTAAAAGATGAGAGATGTACATAGAAACCTGGCCTTTCATCACTCAGATGAGGTGCAAAGCTGACAAAGGAGGCTCGAAACAGTTCCAAGTAGTAAAACAAGTAGTGTTGGAATGAACTTTTGCGCAGTAGATACTGAATGCATGTGACTCAGTCAACCGCTAAGGAGAACTCATGAGAACTGGCAGGAGCTGTTTGTTCACTGAGGGTAAGGGAGGTGATGCCTAGGCAGCATAAGAGTTAGTACTGTTGTTGTTATGGTAAGGGCAAAAAGAGGGCTGCTATGCTGTCAACCAGTCGACCAAGGAAACAGCTAGTAGTGTCCACTTCTAAAGAGAGAAAGTGTGTGTACACACCTGTGCGCTTGGGTGTATGGGGGGAGGGGGTTGTGATTTTTCTAGCAAATTAGAACAAGACAAGGTAGAAATGCCTGTACACACTATCTTGCTGCCTAATTTGGACACACATCACCACCCCTCGACTTACCCAGGGAGAGGGAGGGGTCATGTCAGTGGGCAGAGAGCAGGTGACATCAACAGGGCTCATCTGCCTTGCTGTCAGATGCAGCCGAGCTGGCTAGGCAAAATACTCCTGATTGAGCCCATAAAAATGCCGGCTCAATCTCGCCAAAAGAGAGGCAAATCAGTCCCACAACGAGATATGAATCCAGCTGATGAAAGATGGATGGTGTGACACTAAAAAGAAGGACCAGCCAGACCGATGCTCACTGGATTGCCTGGAGTATCCAAATTACTTGTGAGCAGAGGACCAGTAGAATGTTACAATTGAGTGGACAGCCATTTTGACAGCCAGGTGAAGAGACCTGTAGTTTACGTCGGGTGAATGGCCAGAGGGACTGTAAAAGACCGGCATGCAGCTGACTCAGACAGCTGAAGATATCCACAAGAGATCTGCAAGGGAAGACTGCCAGTTGGCATCACATTGTGACTGCAGAAAGGAGGCTGCGAGTCATGATTGCCATCCCGAGAAGTGAGAGAAATCTCGTTGAGGTAACTGCCTGTTAAGCTACTGTTAAGCTAGCATTGTTAACTATAGCCACAACCTGTCAATGCTATGTCCACATGCTATAGCTGTGGACCTAGTAAATATCAAAAGTCTAAAGGACATTGGTCGAAATAGACCAATTTGTGTAAGCACCATGTGTTAGTGCTGTTGTGGTATGTCGGACTTTGATGTAAAGATTTCCAAGACATTTCCAGCCCCATAAGAACTAGAGGTAATGTAAATATTTCTTTGTTGCATATAATGTATGACTGACGTAGGTACGTGTAAGACTGTTGATGCCAGCGTGTGGGTGCGAAAGTTCATGATATTAATGTATGTTGATGTGTCAGTGTCAGTGGAATAGCTTAAATACCCTTCAGCAGTTTTCCAGTGCATCTAAATCAATAACTGTTTTGTTAAGCAGTTGCTATCTTTCTTTGGATTGTTGAGGTTTGGTCTGCAGGCTAAAAAAGAAACTGGGAAATTTAAACAGACAAACGAAGTATAGCCATTGTTCTTGACTTAAATAACGTGATAGTGATTTGCTGGTGTGAAATTCTCATTGGCTGCACATAATGTGTGTAAGTGGACCTTGTATGGCAAGCTTAAGTTGAATAACTTATCAGAATCAGAATATTTCCCTTTACAGAGGTGTGCATGTGCACGCATGGGAGCTGCAGATGGAGAAGACACAGAACGAGAAGACAGAGCAGGGACAAACAGAATTTTAAAGTCAGCAGGAAGACAAAAATCCTTCAACATGTTACTTTAAAACCTAAATCACAGGCAAACCATTTCCATTCAAAGGTAAAACCAAAGTTTAAAAAATCCCCCAATGTATGCAGTACAGTGGTCAAAAGAATTACCTGGAAAAGAAGATCCTTGGTCGTCAGGTCGTAGACAAGACAAATATTATGCTCGTCCACCACAGCCAGTTTGTTGCGGCTGGCACTAAGGTCTAGGCAGCGCACAGAAGTGTTCTGCTTTAAGAGCAGTATTGGGAATGGGTTGTCTGTGAAAATTTTCATGATCTGAAAAATTTAAAAAAGACAAAAGACTCCAACATGAGATGATCTGATGACACAAGCACCTTCAAATCCACCAAGATAAATAAAAATGTTTGCTTTTAATATATCATTTGATAAATGATGGGAGCTCTTTGGAAATAACAAAATGCAACAACTCATGTTTCAAAGCATAGGAGAAGGAAGGGGATCCCATACCTGACCATTTTTCAGACCAACAAGCAGCCCTTCTCTTCCTGGCGGTCCCCCGATGACCTTGATGTAGCGTATGAGCGACTCCACCACCCACTCCCTTTCCTTCACACCTTGAAAGGACAAGCACTGCAGCCGTTTCTCCTGGCAAGTCAAGCAAGATGTGTATAAACGTGTGTATACAGAAACACATGCTTGCACAGGTGATGCAATGCAGCTCTGATGTACATAAATATGAATGGGAATGTTTCATGATCTGCACTAGCCCAATAGTTATTAACTTTTGAAGCTTGTCAGCCCACAGAACTGTCCCCTATCCCAGGCAGTGTTTTGCAAAGTCTGTGTGTGTGTGTGCGTGCAAGTGTGAGTGTGTGTTTTGTTTTGTTAGTTATGACTCTCCCTTAGTAATGGAGAGTCATATGCATTGTTCAGTGCAGTGGAGCTCCTCTATTATGACCTTGAAAACAATGAAAAATTTGGTCTTATTTTGGAGATATCTTAATTTGGAAGTGCTGTTTCCTTCAGTGATCCAAGATCATTCATGGGTATTCTGATCATGAGGTAGACAAACACTAATGCCAGCAGCATCTACCCCACCCCACCTCCCACCACACACAGACACACATGGGTTACTGATCTGTGATGTTTTGCAAAAATGCAAGATTTCTAGAATTTTTGGATTTCTGGTCACAATCTTGTCCCTATCCCTGATAAAACACATTTACTTCACCCCCCCTCCACAAAAAACCCCAAAACAAAACAAAAATCTTCAAAGTCTATAGGTTAAGAGAACAAGAACCATTGCTGCATCTTTAGAAATGCAAGAAAATAGAATTTTTGGGCACACCTGGCAAAGTATGATGTGCTGGGAGCAGACAACCAGGAGATTGCACTCAAACTTTTTGTTGATCTTCTCCTTCACACGGTAGTGCATGTCTGCCACATCTTCTGAGTACAGCTCATAGATTACAATCCGGTCTGGTAGCTGGACCTGTTTTGCCATTAATGATGAAAAGTCAGTAGACAGTAAAATAAACTGAAGAACACTGACAAACAGCAGAAATACCCGACATTGACACTGCTGTTATAAAAACCCCACTCATTTCAACACATCCAACTGTACAGCATTAACTCTTCTAAAACTTCAAAACTGATATTTACAGCTCCAATGAACACTACAAATATTAGTTAAGGTTTGAATTTAATGGGTGCCTGGGTGCAAAAGCTATTATTACATTATTACTGTTGTCACAGCAAGTGTGCCATGTTTGTCTTTGTAACCAGATAAACAGCACTCCTTTTCTGACCAAGCAAGATAAGAAAGAATGAGGCAGTCATGACTCATTTTTCTTCCAACTTGTCACACTCAAGCATAAGTCCACACATTCAGTAGCAACACCAGAAGCAAAATGGAAGCAACATATGCAGAAAAACAATCCCAGTCAGCAGAACGCGTTCCAGCAGTGCATCACTGTGTTTGCTGCCACTGGCTTCAAAAGGTCATGTGAAAGTATCTTGAAAAAGTTTCCCCATCACCCAAAAAACAAAGAGAAGCAAAGAAAGCAAACTGGATCATGAAGAACACAAAGTGCTGTCAAAAACTTATACATCAAAAGAAGAGTTTCCTTGGCACCATGGCACTGGGTGGAGGAAAACGAACAGGGAGGTCAGTGCATCTACTGCCAAATTTGCAAAGAATGAACAGGAAAAAAAGAAGACAAGTTTCTGAACAACAAAAATCAGTGAAAGGATCACAGGTGGTACAGATAATTCACTCTGTACAAACACTGTTCCATATAATCTGCGCTTATGACAGCATGGTGAAATTTGTGTAGAAAGGAGTCTGAATGCATTAAAGGTAAAAAGAAAAAAGAAAAAAGAAAAAAGAAAAAAAGAAAAAAACCAATCCTGCCTGTAAACTAAGGCAGTCAACACTCTGAATCAGAAAACTATGTTTGCCTGTTACTATTGTTCATTTTTATTTTTTACATGTCCCATGTTTTAAGCAAGGAAAAAACAATGAAATCTGGTAATGATAAATTGATAAACAGTTCAAAATATCACATTACGGAGGAAGAGAAACTTGCAAAATAGGAGAGACTATAGAGACTGAAAGTAATATGCAAGTGAAAGTTATATTAAGAAGGAACTAACATGCTGAGGTGACTGGCAGTTTATTGTTACAACTGGTACCACACGAGGAGCGCACTCTTTTTGTTTTGCACCTTGTTTTTGAACCGAGGGTGCCCAGATTGCACTCTTGTGATTTCATACCAATGTAACCGGCACACACGTGGCCCAAGTGGCAAAGACCAAATTTACCAGTGTGCGCCGTTGGAATTACAAAAGAATTTATTTATCGTGGGCTCAATCCCGGTTTAGGCACTCACTCACACAGGCGTCCAAATTGCAACCTACTCAACTACAGACGCGTGATAGCAACAAAACATGACATTTATTAACATTGAGACGTAGACATCAAATATAAAATGAACAAGAATTCTCACAAACGCAATTGCAACACATCACCTTAGCTAACGCTCTCCTCAACCATAAACTCGACACACTACTCCTACTACACAGGCCCCGCGCACGTGGTAAAACCAAAATGGATAACAGAAAGAGAAGAAATGAACCGAATGACGAAAGAAAAAGAAAGAACCCAAAAAGAATAAAGAATAAACTAAGGAAGGAAAAAGAACCAGAAAACGCAAGATTCCACATAAATTCTCGTGACTGTACGACGTCACAATTTACTAACTCTCGACCTAGCCAGTTACTGTTACACAAAGCTGAATGTTAGATCTTAAATCAAAACCGAAGTATTCATATATTGAAAGAATCAATAATCAGTTCCCTACAATCATTGTAGTACTGCTTGTATTCTCAAAACATTTCAATGTACCAAGACCGGTTACAATTGAAAAACAAAGTAAATTTACTTGCCTGCACAAACACGACCACGAGCTGTGAGTGCACACAGCGACGTCCGACCGCCAAGGCGATCTACTTAGAAAGAGACCCCGAACACATGTTTCCCCGCGCAATCAGAAATGTTCCTGGTTTCGGTCTCACGAGACTTCCGGTCGCGGTCTCGCGAGACTTACAATTTTAATTACACTATTTCTTATACACAAAGTATTTCCTAGTACAACTCCCTGAAAGCATTTTATAACAATCTTTTCAGGGGGGTTGTACACCAAATTCAAACCTGTTAGAGTAGTTAACTCTTTTATTTGAAAGGAAAGTCCTATCTGACTTCTAATGAGCTTGTAACAAGATGCTAATCTGTTCAAAAACATGCATACTTACAGCAAGCCTGTTTCTGTAGATAGCGATTTTCTTCACAAGGTCTCGACATTTGATCCGCACTGAAATAATCAAAGAAACAGTAAGAGAAAGCTTTATAAGTAACCTGATATGTAACAAATGACAAATTCTAGCAGGAAGGTTTTTAAATGTTATTATTTCAGTAAATTTCATACCTAAATAATTTCCTGCATAGTTCTCACCTTTCTGGTCTGTGATCAGGTGTTGAATTATCACATCAGTCATGTTGTCGCGGTAGGCGTAACGATCTTTGTACAGACCATGAACCGTGCTGAACATGAGCTGGTAGGAAGCTAAAGTTCCGTCTTGACAACCAACTACCTAAAGATCCATGCGAAAAAAGCAAAAGCTGCTCAACACAATGCTTTGTAGTTTTTTATTGTGCTGTCAGTCAGACATGGCATTTGAACCTGCAGACCTCTTTATTGGTACCAAGTAATTACTACTATGCTACAAGAGGGCCAATATCGGATGCTTCTTGAAAAGAAATTTCTGATATAACCTACTCAGGAGAAAGAAGGTTCTTGCTAGAGTAACATAAATATAAATGTACTCATGAAGAAAAACCAGCTGAGAAAAATCTCCACAAGCAACGAAGACAACAAATTGTGCTTAATTACCACATGGTTGGAGTTCGGCCTGATAGCACATGCCCAAACCCATGATTTCTGCTCTGCAACGATGCCAAGGTTAACTCCTTCTTTGGTATAAAGTGTGCACTGCTTGTTTGCACCCCCTATGACCACATACTCTCCTTTGGAAAACCATTTAAGGCAGCATGGGTCATAACCAAGTTGTCGATCCTTGCCGATCTGTAAATCAAAAATAAGAAATGATAAATATTATGGAAAGAAAGCCATGACGAGGAAAACTCCACCCACTTTATGTGAAAGATGACACATTTAGTCGGACTTCCAAATTTTGTTTAACACTTTCGCGACGTGTGCGGACAATGTTCTGTGCAGCATAGGATACGCTTATGGCGTATGCGGAAAATGAGCCAAGCAGCTTTGACGATTTATTTATGGGGAATCGCTAATCGCCTAAGGTAAAGAACTCTTACATTAGAAAGCTGAATCATTTCTTCACGAGTTGCTTCCCTTTTACTACTTTTAGACTGGTTTTTGACCACAGTTCCAAGCGAGTGAAAAATGGCTGTGTCTTGTGTATCCACATGTGCTTTGTCACTTGAGAAATGCTAGATTTACTCTTCAAATGACATGCTGATGAGGAAAATGACATTGTTTTGCAAATTTAATGTGATAAAGTTGATGAAGACAAGAGTATTTGTGCCTGAGAGGCCCAAGAGAGTGATTACGAAGAGAAAAACATGCGAGCACGTGTTGCAAACAGTACCGAAAAGACTTGTATAAGGAATCGTGAGGACTTTTTGATTACTTCAACTTCAGTTGTGTTTCCATCAAAGGATATTAAAAATTATGGAACAAGGTCCAAGAAACACAGTAAGAAATGAGTTTTCTTTATTTATTGTAGTTTTATATCATGTTTAAATAATTTTTGTATTGTTTTGGGGGATTTTTTAATGAATTTTTGAAAAAAGGCTAAAAATGCCACGTCCACCGGGACAGCTCGAGCTATGAACGCTACGGTAGCATTGAGGTAAAAAGACCATCAAGAAGCAGGTGACTGTTGACCTTTTTGACTCTCTGAATGTAGGACTCAATTTATTATTTTTTTCAACAAACTAGTCTTCTTGTACAGATTCACGTAGACTGTACTGGCCATGCGATATTTAGGCACCATTTTATTTCCAAGCATAGATTGACAAGAGCAGAAAAAGGGGGATAACTATCTCTGTCTTCTGCAAACCAAGCAAACATCAAAATATCAAGAAAAAGATTGAGAAGTTTATGGAACTGTCTTCAGCCTGTTCTACTTGCCTGTTTTCCAGACAGCTGGTAGAATGACAACCTCTGCGCCCAGTCTGCCACTGCCAGTATATCATACTGTTCCTCCCTGCAGTTCATATACAGCACAGAATATTTTTTCTCATCAGTTAGCAATTGTACTGCCATGGAAGCTTCATATCTTACGGCAGTCCATATACAAAATAAAACAATTCTTCCCATCAATTAGCATTGCACTAACATGAAAAGTCCTTCATATCTTACAACAGTCCATATACAGAACAAAATAATTCTTCTCATCAATTAGCATAGTATTTTTATGAGAACTCCTTTGTATCTAACAGTGGTCCAAATACAGCACAAAATAATTCTCATCAATAAACAATGTACTGACACGAAATCTCCATCACATCTTACTATGGTCCACATCCAACATAAAATAATTCATCTTACTACAGTCAATATCCAACACAAAATAATTAGCAAATGTACTGCCAGGAAATCTTTATATCTTACTATTGTCCATATACAACACAAAACAACTGTGCTCATCAACAAACAACTTGCTGCCAAGAAATTTTATGTCTAACAAAAGTCAATTTTTAACACAGAATAATTCTTCTTGTCAATTTTCAGTGTACCATGAAAAACTTCCTTAGTATCTTACAGAATCAGATCTTGTTAGATGGTGATGTTAAGAATAAGATTTTCAGTGCTGTTTACTCTAAAAGTAACTCAGCCCTACAGACCTGAGCATGGAGCACAGCCTAACTGCTGAGAGAGGAAACAGCTGTGAATATTATCTTCTTCCCCCTTCCATCTACACACACTGACACTTACCGACTTGGATTCCAAGCCAAGGACCACACTGGAGCCAGGTGGGATTGGGCACGTTCAATTTTCACCTTCTCTTCCCCAGTCTGTTTACAGGTGAACAATGTTTAATGGAATCACTCATGTCTGAAGATCTTTCTCGCTTGCTTCTTCACTCATACACTCACACTAACACATGCACACATGAGCATGCTAGCATGCTCACATACATGCATTTATGAGCATTCACGAAAGCCCATGCTCTTGTGCTTGCGTGCGTGCATGCACACACACCCCCACTCACCTTATTTCTGATGCTGATCAGCCCATTGTAGAGGCCGAGGGCCAAATACTGGCCATCATTAGTCCAGCTACAACATGTCACCCGACTGCTCACTTTGTGCTTTGACACAGACTTTTGTTCTGGAGACCAAAGTCCTGAGGCCAAACATAGAAACATTACTCAAGCAGTCAAGATTTATTCAAAAGATTAAAAGAATAACATCAAGATTATCTGAATAAAGGAACTTATGAATTATATCATTGTACTTGTTAGTATCACATATCAACAATTTCTCCAAGACCTACCAAAATCAGAAACTGCACAACTAGCCAGCTGATGTGTGACTGGGTTGTAGGCCAGGCACTGGATGGGATCATTGTGTCTGGAAAAAAGTTGTCCCACCAAGAATGTAACTGCTTTTGGGCTTCAATTATCACAAGTCTACACTTTAAAAAAAAAGTCAGCTAATCAATTTTCAAGAGCACCTAATCCTTTTTTGTTTTTCGTGTGCATCATTTTCATTATCAAAACCATGACAAAGAATCATACCACTAAGGGAAGGAATTTGTGTAACTACTTTCCAATCACACTGGCTTCACATTTCCAAGATATGCTTTGCTCCAAAATGGATTACCACCTTAATACACGAAAGAACTGATGCTTAATAACTATGTTACAGACTGACTTTGTGTGTGTGTGTGTGTGTGTGCACACGCCCATACAGGTGGGCATGCACAGATGCAGATGCACCCACACGAGCAAATGTACAAGGATATTCTCCTGTAAAACCAAACAAAATTCTGTTTATCTGATCCCCAGCAAACAACAGCAGTGAAAATATTATGGAAATCTTAAACAGACTTCTTACGTGTATTTGAGAATCCCTTCAAGTTTGTTTGTCCAGATGATGACACTCTTGTCGGCTGATCCAGAGGCAAAGCGTTTACCATCATGTGCATAAGCCACACAGCACACAGTTTCTCGATGTCCTTTGAGAGGTTGGACCATAGTGCCATCATTGGCATCATACACAAGAACTCTGCTGCCTGCTGCCACAATTAACTGCGTTCCATCTGGTTTAAAGCACATATCCCATACACTGAAACACATAGTCACATTACTCACAAAGGTTTTACTTCATATGCATTATCACACTATGGAAAATTGTAATTACTATTGATTATGACATGTCCAATGCATTAGAACAAAATGTTCCACGGCACTGTGTGCTGCAAAAAGCAGAACTATGTGAAGTGAAGCACAGCACTGTGTTCAACCCACTCATGTCGATCTCAGCTTCAAGACTATGTCAATGTGTGTGCCACCAATTTAATTATAATTAAGAGGGCAGATTCTGCTATAAATGAAAATATTGTTCAGCATTTGTGCATACTTTAGCGATAACCGATGTGCTAGATGCCATCATCAGTCATGAACGAAAACATGTATTTATTTAAATACGTCTGCGTGTCAAAAAAATTCTTGCAGACCTCTTTCATGAAAATTGCGGAGTGAGGAATGGATTCGATAACACACTTCGTGCTAGACAATGTAGATCCATTTGCTGTGTTAGTTTTCACCCTATTTGATCTTCACGAGGAATTTCAATAAACATAATGTCCACTAACTGTTCCCTTCCTACATCATCACCATCATCATATGATGTTCAATTGATGATTAATGATATTCATATTTATTTACATTACGATTACCAGCACAGTGCAAAAAACGTTTACTACTACTAAAGTACTAGACTCTAGTTACTTTGTTGATTTAAAAAAAATAGATGTATGCAAAATGTTCATAGAGAACCAGTACCATTGGTCTAGTTTATCTTTGTCTTGTATTCTGTCCACCCATGTCAGCACTGGCCTCATGATTACCACTTTTACTTGTGGGCACCGTAGCTGCTGTCCCTGGATACACAACTGGCGTGGCTGCTGCTAACAGGAATTCGCCGGATAACTCAGACTGCGCACGCGCAGTTCTACGGAGAACAAAATTGAGGAAATTAGGCTGTTAAAATCGGATTTGAAGGACGACGTGCTAATTTTAATTAATGAAATAAAGCATTAAACTATGTTAATGAACTATTTTCCGTGACCCGTTTTCCTATCAGCACTTGTATCTTATTTTTCACGGTAGGGATCGAAGCGGGTTAGGAGGGGGGAGAATCGAACTGATGTATACTTTCTCTGGTCATATCCCTGTTAACGATCCTGTCACTCATTGGGTCGTCTCCCTTGTATCCGAGCGCTGAAAAGTCGACCAGTACATTTTTCAAATTCTGGTTGAGTTTTAGATATATAAAGTCCACAACCTTTGCGTATAATAAAGAAAGGTGCCTTCGAGATATTATTATCACAAATAGGTTTACTGGCAAAGTTGGAAAAGAGGAAGAAATACGTACAGAAATCCCGACCCATCTCACCAGCGTCTTACCCGTGGATCTACCTGCAGTCACCATAAGGATCAAGACTGTATTTTCTTTACCCAAGGAGGACTACGATGAATCTGAGAACCCATGATGCAGACACAAAACAATATACTGAATCAGTATATACACAGGGAAACACACCCAGTCTCCCATCTGAAAGTATCCACAATATAAAGCAAGGACAATCGGTTGGCTTTATATGTTATTGACTCCTGTTTTTCTCTAGCTATCAGTTTTCGCGACTTTTAGCAAATGCACTGGTTTTCAATGATTGCGACAAGCCCTACACTTATATAAAAAACCAGAAAAAAATATGAAAAAGCAAAATTAAAATGTTGATCTTAGACTGGATATTGAACCACGCATACAGATCGTCCATTATGAAGACTGATCATCAGCATCATCCACAGTCAATCGGTCAGATGGACACACGCACACTCGCTTACGCACTGCGCGAATATACCTACAACTACAAGCACTGCAAAAAGTATGCGTGCATTCAGCGCATAGGCACGCGTTTTTACAGTTCTATTCTTGTTTCTTCTGAGGCCAAAATAGTTTTTTTAATCGAAAAGGTAAGAGAATGTGGGTGTGCCGAGAATGAAAAAATATCGCCGAAAAGTTAAGACGATTATTTGTGTTTTGCTTATGCTATCGGCTAGATAAAAGGAGTAACGTTTCTGAAGCCAATAAGCTATTTATAGATGTAGCTGCGAGAAGCAGCCAATCACTATCCCACAATGCACTTGTTCTTACTCACCGGAAGGCCAACGCAGGGGATTCCCTTTACTTTTGCTGGCGCACGTCTTTCACCTCAGTTTACCGTGGTAAATTTGATTATCGGTAAGCAAATACATATGTAAATAGAAGATTAGACATTCATAAATAATTCCAGACAGGTGTTGTTAACATTTATGTAGATTAAGTTCGATCTTTGACTTTTTTTGGTTCGCGCCTGTCCGGCCTTGGAGCCCAGTTCTGACAAAGCAGTCCTTGATCTCGATGCCTATGGTCAGCGAAGTATTAAATGGCGAGGACATCTTGGTCGACTTAAAAATGCTTCAAGTCACTCAACACAATATATGATGCCAATATATATGTGCGTGCATTGCAAAACGCGCAGGCGTCTGATTTTGTACAGTAATCGTTGGAATCTTGCGGACACTTGACTAGGCACTGTTGCCTCGTTTTGTTTTTCTGTGAGGGATGGATAAAGAATTGATTCGGTGTCACATTATAATTATGGGGTGAAGTTTAGAACATGCTTCTTCGTGCATTTCTTTCTCAGCAGGTGAGACTGATGGAACTGTTTTATTTTTATATGAGATTCACTTCTACATTTTAATTTAATCATTTAATTCTAAATGTTTTATTTAAATCCATTTTTCTCATTCTCCAAAAACTTTAATCTTTCTATTATTGTTTTCAAAGTAGTTAAGAGTTTTATTTTTTAAAATTTATTGTGCAAATATTTAGTAATTCCTGAGCAGATTAAGCTGTTAAGTTACTAAATTACACCCATAAACCAGTGCAGTAGAATGGATAGGCAGAGAAGACTATGGTGATGTTATTTTGATAGGCTAATGTACATTATGACTGTAAGTACAATGTATTACTGGGCTGGTCAAAAGGTCATATAAAGGCCTGTGGCCTAAAATTTATCTACAGCCATTACAGGACTGAAATTGTAAAAATGGAAAATGAGACCCTCATGCATCAGTTTCCACAATGTTTAGAAAATTTAAAAAAACCATGTAAATGAAGATGCTTATAAAAATTAAAATATGTATATATGATCCTCCACATCAGCTCCTGATCATGCACTATCGTGGGTGATTTACACACAAATTTTCAAGAGTGGTGCAATGATTTGCAGAGTGACTTCTGCTTTTTTACAAAATGACCCTCAGATTTCAGGCTAGAGGTCCATTCTGACCTTTGATTATAAAATGTGTTTGAAAAGCACTGTCTTCATACTGTGATTATACCAGTGCTAGGCAGACTTTATTTCCTAGTGCATATTATATTCAATATTGTTTTCTTACTTACAGATTGTAACTTAGTTCTAATTCTAATATATTTTTGTCAGCAAGTTGTTGGGTGGTCTGGTGGCCACAGGTTTTGGTTATCAGTTGAGCTATATTTATAGCATACAGACAAATCATTTGTGAAGTCTAATTTAAATCATCATCATCATCATCATTCTTTGTGGCATGTGGCCATAAAACTTGCATTTGCTCCCGGTTCTGAGCTGCCTTCTGTGCAGTTCCCCAGCTAAGACTAATGGCTAATAAAGAACAAATGAGGACCGAGCACTTAAATTATCGAAAGATAACTCCTTTCTTGAGGATCTGCCAAGTTCCTTTCTTTTGGCCCTCTCTTTGCTATGTGTTTGGGTACGGTAAGCTCCCTTGGGCACATGTGTCTGCATACGGCTATGTTTGGCTAAGACTAATGGCCTTCATCTTTTCTTCTATGGTGTGTCTCCCTTCTGTATTTTTAAATGCCTTTCTTTCTTTATTACAGGTCATATGGTGTGGAAGATATTGTTGGAATGGTTGTAGCTAGTCAGTCTTGATGGCTGACAGCAGTGATGGTGGGGGTGGTCGGGGGAGTACAGCAGTTCTGAGTAATCACCTGACTCTGACAGACAACTTTCTGGGTGTTGATACTTCTCACAAGGAAGGACCAGGGGGTTCCTCGGACAGTGGTATTTTTGGCGATATTCTTCAGATGGAGGCCACAGATCAAGATATGAAAGATGGGGATTCATCGCTCATGGAGGCTCTAGCTGAGTGCCAGGAAAAGGCAAAAAGCAGCTTAGGTGATGATGCAGACTACATGAGTGGGGAAGAAGAGGAAGAGGAGGAGGATGATGAGGAAGAGGAAGAAGAGGAGGATGGGGAGGAAGAAAATGATGAGGAGGAGCAAGATGAAGGAGAAAGCTCCTCAGGGGAGGGATCGGATAACAACGATTTCACTGTTGAAAAAGCAAGCGTAGTGGACACTGACGATCCCATCGACTTTGGTACTTGTGAAATGCCTGATTTCTCTGTGATGATGGAAGCTGATGGATCATCTTTGCTGGAAGGGGCTGTGACATCTGAAATGGGAATCAAAGGGATGCAGGAGGAGGATTTTGCTGCTGTGGAGGACAGCATTGAAGAAACGGATGAACAGATGCTCAGTGTGGCTGGAAAAACTAGGATTGGAAAAAATGGTAAAGGTAAAGAAGATGTAGAGAAAAGGAAAAAGAAAAGAAAACGACAGCCTGTAGACAAAGACAAGAAAGGTGCCAAAAAGTCCAAAAAAGACAGAAAGATGAAGAAAAAAGGAGGCAAGTCTAAAAAAGATAAGTCTGATGTGGATACAAGTCATCTTAAAACATCAGAGAGAAGGCGAAATATCCGGTAAGGAAATTCATGATTCTTACAATTGCATTTTTTGTAGACAACAGGTAACATGATTTTTCTTTTGTTAAGACCGTGCAAAGCAATTTCAGTTTTAATTTTGTTGTCCTATAGGCTTGGAATTAGGATTAAATAAGCATTTTTTCTCTTAGAGTGTCTTGCCAGCCATAAACTTGGTAAAGTCTTTTTGGAAAAAAATCTCTTCACTCAGTGTGCCTGGAATTTAGATGTCTAAAATAAGATTAGAAGAGTTATGAAATGTAAGGTCATCTTACTAAGAGAGGTGCACCATACAGATACAGCGACTGAGAAGGGCAATATGTAATATGTGAGAGTAGAGTGTACTTTTACAACTCATTCTTGCAAAACAGAAAATAAAAGTATGCAAACATGCACAGTGTTCTTGCTCATGTTTTCTTATCTATTATCAGGACAGAAATACTAAGTGAAATAATTTTACTTTATCAGGAAAATTCTGAATGAAAAAGACCTAGATCAAGAAACACTGGCTGCCCAGAAGGAAGAACTGGAACGCCAGCAGCGACTTCTGGAGCTGAAGAAATCAGCCATGACAGCCATGACTACCATGGCCAAGCCCTCAGTGACACTCAAACCAACCATGGTTTCCTGTGGCACAGGCACAAGTGCTGGGGCGAGCGCTGCCAGTGAACACCAGCAAGATTCTCAACTCAAGTCTTTGCTGCAGTGTGAGTTGCACTAAGAATAAGATCCATTTGTTTACACGAGGTTGCTTCTTGAACATGCTGAATGAGACCATGGAAATTTAAAAATATGAAACACCATGAGAATTTAAATACATGAGAAGCTGAAGTCATAACTGTAAAAATACAGTAACGTAAAAATAGCATAAGCTTAAAAGTAAAACTTACAAAAATAAAACGTGATCGCATGATTGGTGGTGGTGCCATTTTTTGTGGCAGAATTTTTGTAAGATGAAAAAAAAAAATCAATGCCAATGTTTTGGAAATACTTAAAGGTGGGGTAGTCGTGATGGAGCTTTGCCTGGTTAAAGGGTTAGATCATTTAGTCCAGTAGCCTCAGTACTGTATTGCAGCCAAATTGAAGTCATATTTGTAAATTTTGACAGCTGCCGAAGAAGAGGCAGAAAAACAAGAGAAGAAAGATATTGCTGTTTTAGGAGACCAGAAGAAAGAACCTCCAATTAAGCAAGAGAAAGGTATCATTTTCATGTATTAAAAAGTGTGTACTGTCATCATCGTTGGTGGCCAGTTTTCTGTTGGTTAGCTGCTAAATCTGCAGTGAAATAGTGTTGAAAGTTAGATTGACTGAAGGACGTCACTAAGATTCTTGGATCGCTATAGAATGTCAGTACTGTAATAAGACTTATAAGGTTTAATTTTAGACAGCAATTTTAGATTTTTTTCAGAGCACTTTAAAAAAATTGCTGGCTAATGTCATATAGTTTATTACCCGTGTAACCTTAATACAGGGGTGACAGTTTTCTGATAATCTGCAGTTATATAATAGTTGACCTAGCCTAAGGAAAATCTCTTAAAAAAAACACAGCAACTATATGTATCTGGTAATTCTAGTCTGAATCACAGAGCAGAAAGCAGGTTTGAAGGTGGAAGAGTTATATTGATTGCAGGATTGGGATCCAATTCTTTTTCTTTCTTGGTATCTAACCTTTTCTTAGTTTGTGATGCAGGGAGATAATGATCAGGGAGGAGTCATGATGGAAGAGCTTTCAAAGCTCATTTATTTTGTCCATGAACCATACTCAGGATTGTTGGGGTTCCACTATTCTTTGTGTTTTTTTTCTATTCAAAACAAAATCCAGTATATTCTTTGTTGTTGACTGGTTTGCGTGGCAAGCAAGCAAAGAGAATGCTTTGTTATGAAATTGTTTGCTGTAAGTGTGTGTTTGTGTGTCCATTGTCACTTTAGTGCCCTCTGAATTCAGATTTGATTGTTGTTCAGTCAAACTTGATTTCAGATTTGGCGAAAACTTCTGAGTAAATTTCAGATTTGGGGTAAATTTCCAGATTAGGTTTCATATTTACATACTCTTAGTCTCTGGAACCTCTATATATAATGAATAATTTAAGTATTGTGCTACTGCTGTTCTGTTTACAACTGTGTGGTGTTTTGTTAGCAATTTTTGACAGCTTATTGAGTATGACTGACTCACATACACTTTCTCATGCTTTTGATAGTACAGTCTTTATAAATCATGTTTTGCAAATCTGTTATTTTGGTGTGTGCTGCTTATCCCACACCTGTAATGGTATCATTTTTGTAAAATATTTGTCCTGATAAGTAAATTGTGATACAGAAATTTTTTTTTTCAGTGGATGTGATTGAACTGAGCAGCGACTCTGAAGACGAAGAAGAAGATGATGACTGTGTGATGATGCCCAGTGCCACAGAGGAGGAAGAAGATGAACCAGAGGCAGAGGATGTCAACAATGGTGGTTCTCATATTAATGATGATTTCAACTGTGCAGATGAGAAAGGTCGTGTGCTAGTCAATGTTGGGCATCCGGCAGAAGATCCAGACATATTTCTAACGTCACAGGTGGCAAGAGCCATCAAGCCACATCAGGTGAGAAGGCATTTCTTATTTAGCTGGTATTATGTTCCAGCCGCTGAATTTTGTAGTTGATGTTGATCTTGCACTTTTTTCCCTTTTGTTTGCTTTTGATAAGATTTTAGAATGTTCTTTAATCTTAAAGCAAATAATTGACTGCTGGAAAACCTCATGGCTTTGAGACCAACATGGTAGCTTGCCGATGTTTATATATGACCCTTGTCAGGAGAATGAAAGATTAGTTAAATATTCTACTCACACATTTTGCTTGTTTTATTGCACAGTTTCAGTTTGACAGTGATGGTATAATAAAAGTAGTCAGGAAACTATGTAGCAATAGAGATTTCAGGCCTTTGTGTTGTTTACATGCTGGTATCCAGTTGATAATTTCTTTTCCATTCTAATGATACTTTGCAGATTGGAGGGGTGCGTTTTTTATATGACAATCTGGTGGAGTCTATAGAGCGCTTCAAGACTAGTCAAGGGTTTGGTTGCATTCTTGCCCACAGCATGGGATTAGGCAAAACCATACAGGTAGAGCATTTCTTTAATTAGTAAAGGCTTTGAGCTGTTTAACTGCTTATTGTCAGAGTGTTTCATTAATGTTTTTCATAGAATCAGAGTGAACCCATTCCCATTGTGTTGGCGGCCCAGCACCAATAGGTACTATTATACTAGTATAATACAACTGGGTTGCTTGAGGGAAGTTAATGAGCTGTCGCATCGGGACTGCCTTTGCAGCACAGGTTTGATGCCACCCAGTCACATTATACTGACACTGGGCCAATCAGTTTTGGTACTCTTCCCTATAGTGCCAGGTGTCTGGCAGGGCAACTACTAGATTGCCAATTGTAAGCCTTTGATTTAACCCACCCCGCAGTGAGCCACCAACCTCCCACCTCAGAAGTGGGCATCCTAACTGGGTTGATCATAATAGTTGATAGGTAATTTACTTGAGGCACTTTCATAAAATAAAAAATCTTACCTCCTTTCTGTAAATTTTGAGACAGTGTGAACACAGTAGTAACACTGTTTTGTCAGCCTTGTCTTCTGTTTGAGGTATGCTGCACACATTGTTTTTGAAGACTTTAAGCCATTTTTGGAACCAGAACCAAACAATTCAACCCAAAGAATAGCAATACTAGAAGACAGAACAAAAAGGAAAATACAGCAGATGAGCTTTTCAGAATGAATGATTTTTTTTGCAGGTTATTGCATTTACAGACATTTTCCTGAAGCACACAGGTGCCAAGACTGTGCTTTGCATTGTCCCCATCAACACATTACAGAACTGGATGGCTGAGTTCAACATGTGGGCCCCATCCAAGGAGAAGCTCAAGCCGCCTTCTCCGCCTCCACCTCCAAAGAGTTCAAGTCAGAGAGAGTCACGAGAGCGAAGCCAGCGAGAGAAATCTAACAAAGACTCAAAAAACTCTGTTATGGGGGCCCCTGTTGGACCTTTTGGCTCTCCCCTTATGTCTTCCTCCCTAGGTCACATGGGAAACAGTGGGCTTGGTCACATGGGCGGCCCAGGAATGGGACAGATGGGTGGGCCTGGAATGGGATGGATGGGCAGCCATGGTTTAGGACAGCCTGGAAACTCAGGGATGGGACCAAGGGGAGGTCCTGGAATGGGACCGATGGGAGGCCCTGGGATAGGGCATATGGGTGGTGCAGGCACCAATCAGATGGGAGGCCCAAGTATGGGACACTTGAGTAGTCAAGGGATAGGACAACTGTGTGGGCCAGGAATGGGACAGATTGGTAATGGAGGGATGGGGCCAATGGGAAGTGGAATGGGACAGATGAGCAGCTCAGGAATGGGACAGATGGGTAACTCAGGAATGGGACAGATGGGTGGCTCAGGAATGGGACAGATGGGCGGCCCAGGAATGGGACAGATGGGTAGCCCAGGAATGGGACAGATGGGTAGCCCAGGAATGGGACAGATGGGTAGCCCAGGAATGGGACAGATGAACAACTCCGGAATGGGACCTATGAGTGGGTCGGGCATGGGCCACATGGGAGGATCTAGCATGGGCCATTTAGGGAGCCAAGCAATGGGAGGAATGAACAAACCAGATGTGGGACAGATGGGAGGATGTAGCATGGGGATGATGGGGAATCAAGGAATGGGACAGATGGGAAGCTCAGGCATGCCGTACATGGGGCAGATGGGCATGCACTCCATGGGTCACATGGGTGGCAGCCCTTCGATGGGGTCCATGGCAACATCTTGGATGAACTCAGGCATGGGGAGTATGAACTCCCAGCATGGGTTTATGGGTAACATGGGACCACCACCTCCAGTGGGCATGTCGTCTATGATGCCACCTGGCCAGGTCTCATCAGCTTCCTCTGGCAACAGTTCTGTGGGCAACAACACCCCTCCTCTTATGCCTCCACCTGGGGGTCACCCAAATTCTCTGATGGGTTCTGGGGGGTTTCCTTTGGCAAACTCTCCCATGGGAATGCTGCCTGCAGGGTCTGCAAACAACATTGTTGATACAACCAAGGCACCTGAAGACCATGAAATGAAAGAACCTGAGAAGGTATGCAAACAGGGTGACGACAGCACTGAAAACAAAGGAATAAAGGAAGAGAAAACGGATGCTGACGTGGAGAAGCAGATAAATGAAAGTCGAGGAAACCTTGCGAAACTATGCGTAGACAGCATCAAGAAAGAAGAGAGTGAAACACCAGAAATTGCACCACGTGACTACAATGTTTATTTGCTAAATGACAGCTGCAAGACAACTAGCCAACGTGCCAAAATATTAGGTATAGTGAAAATTCATTGTGAAGAATTTAAAGAGGGTTATGAGGGATATGAAGATGTGTGAAGTGTGAGTGTATGTAAGAGGGTATGAGAGATAAAGTTAAAAACCATTAGTAATTAGTCTTATGCATTTTAACACATTTCTTTCTAGATATCAGTAAATATAGAAGCTGGAGTTTCACTTCAAAAAAATGATCAGATGTGTGAAGTGTCATCTCAGATTATAGTTGAATTGTTTATTAATATTAGGGGACTGGAAAACAAACGGTGGAGTATTGTTGATGGGATATGAGATGTTCCGGTTGCTGTCTTCACGTCGCTACTTCACACAAAAACCAAAGAAAAACAAGAAGAAGAAAAATAGTAACAGCAACGCCACAGAAGACCCCGAGGTCATTGATGTTGATGAAGAGGATAAGAACAAAAGCCTGATGACTGGTGAGTAGTATTCGGATAAACATTTATTCTTATTTTGATACCAGTACCATGTTCCTGTTTCATCATATAATGGAAATTCAATGTCATGCTGTACCTTGACTCAAAGTGCTAAATTCCCATTAAAACTCCTTTCCTACTGTGTGCTAGTAAATGAGCATAAAATATATGTGTGTATGCGATCCTTGCGCTTGGATTTCAGCTCTGTACTCACTATTTGGCGCTGGCTTAAAACGCGAAAGCGGTTCAGTGGAAAGGGATGTCACTGGTGTTTTCTTATGCTAGAATCATTTTTCTACAGAGTTCCTTCCCTTAGATCACAGAATAGATGGGTTTTCAGAGTTCTGTGCTCTTGAAGGTGCTACCTTGTTAGTGGGCAAAAATGACCGGCTGCCATATTAGAATGTCTGCTCGCAAATGTTCGAAAATTTATCGTCAGAAGACAAAAATGATGTCCTCACTAACCTTAGTGAGGAGGGGGAAGACAACGAATTTGTATGGTTTTATTCTATTATTTTATGTTACAAGTGTTGCAAACAGCAGTTATATGCTATCGAGTGTTTGTTGTCAATAAACACATTTGCTTTGGTTACGTAATTCAACACAGTCTTCCACACAGCGTCAGCAAAAGACAGATTGCAGGTACGAAAAGGCCTTTTCCACTTAAATTTATCTTTCCAACAACGTTCGTGCGGTCCAGCATTCCCTACTTAAACCCTTGATTTCCCCTTCTGCATGCTTTTCTTTAGTAGGTGACTGCATGGTGTTACGGGACTCCTGAACAGAAGACCCTGTTATAAACTTTTATCTGAGGGACATTGTTCATATCTTTCTTATCCTACAATGGGCTGTAGCTAGTCTTGTTTTTTTTTTGACTAAAAAAATTTTCAGCCAGTAGCATCCATGTATTTGTACTCTATACTGTAGACTGTCCGCCATGGGTTAAGGCAAAAGGACACCCAGTCTTAAAGCTAACAACTAGTGTTCATTAAACACAAATAGGATTAAACTTAAAGAATATATTTTGCTTTGTCCATCCATTGTTACTAGTAGCTCTAATTCTGCTTTGCTATAGATATCCATGGGGCTCTAGTGAACCCTGGGCCAGACCTGGTAATCTGTGATGAAGGTCACCGCATCAAGAATAACCATGCTGGCATTTCACAATCTCTCAAGCAAGTCAAAACAAAGTAAGCTTGAAACATTTAATCATTTTACTAGTTTTTATTCAACCCTAAGTTATGCAAGTCCTCTATGAGATGATGACTTCATATACTTTCAGCACAACTACATACAGATTGATAAAATGATATTGATGCATAGAATGCTTGTGATGTCATTTTATGTGTAAACTGCATGTGTGTATATATATTATTGAAGTCATTTTTGCTTTTAGAATGTTCACGAGCAAAATCTCCCCTCCCCCAACCCCACCTTTGACCTTAGTACAAGAAAACTAAAGCAAAGGGGAAGAAGAAATCCCAGAAGGCAGAAGGTGGTCGAATGTACTTTTAAAGGTCGAGAACTTTTGCAGACGGCGAGTAGTGCTGACAGGGTACCCACTTCAGAACAACCTCATGGAGTACTGGTGCATGGTAGACTTTGTGCGCCCCAGCTTCCTGGGTACCAAGACAGAGTTCAGCAACATGTTTGAGCGGCCCATCATGAATGGCCAGTGTCACGACTCTACTTCAGATGACCTCAAGATCATGCGTCATCGAGCCTATGTGCTTCACAACTTGCTTGAAGGGTTTGTTCAGAGGTGAGACACTGAACAATGGTGTCCAAGCTGATCCGATTCCCCCCATCCATCCCTCCACACTCACACATTGCATTAGTTAAATTTGTTGGGCTCTGGGCTGGGTTGCATAAACACTCGTATCTGCACTTTCAGTCATAAGAGCAGTTGCAAGTCCTGTTCGGTCTGGGTGTATTTTATGTGCATCTTTACATGTGGGGAGTAGTTATGAATGCTACATGCAGCCCCTGGTCTGGAAGAGTGAGAAAAATGTTTTCAACCATTTGTGTGCGTTTCTTGTGGAACATTTCTTAATCGTATTTACTGGCTCTTTTGCTATATGTTCTGTTTGGATTCTGGTCTTTTGCTGTGCACGTGTGTGCATGCGTGGGTGCACCATGCTGATTGGAGCCGGCGTTATCCTATCATTTTTCTACAAAACCTAAAAATGAAACCCTGGGCTTAGCATTTTCATTTGTTTCTATGAAATCTGTTGTACTCTGCCTTCCTAGTTTGTTCTTTTTGTTAGTAATCATTTACTGTTGTAAAGCCAGTTGCATAGCTATTGTGTTCTTGTTTTTGGTGCTGGTCAGGCGAGGTCACACTGTACTGAAGAAAGCTCTGCCTGAGAAGACGGAGTACGTGTTCATGATCCGCATGAGTCCTGTACAGCGCAAACTGTACCGGAGGTTCATGGAGTCACTTGAGACGACTGGGTTAGCACTGGCCAACAGTAATCCTCTCCGTGCTTTCTCCATCGGCTGCAAGGTAGAGATAGTTTTAATGATCTGCATTGGGACAAAACTAGATACGATGAGATAAACTAGGTCTGATGTGATACAACTATTACACTAAATGAGATGTGACAAAATTATTTTTGACATGTAATTCAGTTGTAAATAAAACATTATTTCAAAACACATTCCCCTTGGCTGATATTCATGATATTCATGCAAATATATGTACTTCTTACTGCATCTGCTTCCTAGTGTCACAATACATTTACTGTATACATGCACTGACTGTTTGGGCAATTGGTCCTCTCTTATGAGACCCCTCCATTATAAGACATGCTTTTGGCTTTCTGTTTTGAAGTCTTATAGTGAGAGCTTCTACTAGATCTTTCTGTCTATATATGTGTGTGCGTGTGTGTTTGTGTGTTGCATTGTGTGTTCTCTGTTTTAGATTTGGAACCATCCGGACATTCTCCATAAATCGGTCATGCTGAAGAAGCCAGTGACGGAGGAGAATGATTTAGACATTGAAGCAAGTGAAGTCACTGGGTCTAAAAAGAAGTTGAAAAAGTCTGACTCTTCATCGTCGCTGGCATCCACAACCTCTATGTCATCCATAGCCTCTTCTGCATCTGTTGCCACGGTGGCATCCACTTCCACCAATGCCAGCATGGCCACTACAACAACCACCGTTGATACAGGCATCGGAACAGGTCCAGATGATATGGCACCGAGCACGACTGCTTCTGACAAGAAAGAGGAAGATAATGCATGGGTGAGGGGTGCTTCTTTCAGGTTTTTTAAATAATCTTATATAATTCAAAATAGGTTTTATGGCTAGAGAAGGCAGATGAAGGTAGGTAAATGAGTTTTTTGAGAATTTGAAGTAGGGGAGGACGATAAAAACTCACCAAGGTATTCTTGATAATGTTTTGGCTGCCATGATGCCTGTTCTTGTGGGTTAAGCGGCAGTCGCTTGTTTTTCTTTTTAAGACCCATATCAAGATTTTGTTGGGTTTCAGATATCTCAGCTTTAAAAATCAGAGCAAGCCTCCAGCCCCTAATCACCACCTTCCCCTCACCCCTATAGTGCGAAAGGTGGAAGAACTTTCCCTAAAACAAACTGCAACTGTAGGCTTAAAATCAGAGCGATGTAGGCTTCCTGCTTGGAATCTGTCTGCATGCCAGAACTGGAAACAGGTGCACAGAACAAGATGTGCATGCTTGTAGACTGCAGAGCAGGGTCCAAGTTATGACAGCTTTGGACTTGGAAAATGTTCTACCTAATTCTAAAAGGATCCTGGCAGAATACGTTGGAAAAATTCCCTAACTTTGAACAAAATCGTCATTCTTGGAAGCAAAGTGGTGGCTTACTTTTGGAAATTAAGAGCTTGTTTTTGTTGGGTTTTGTTTTTGTTTTGGTGTGGATTTATTTATTTTGTTGTTCCTTTCTTGGGAAATAAAGATGTTGATTACAGTCAAAATGTTTCACAGGTAGGAGATGCTTTTGAAGATTATGAAGCAGGCTTGATGGAGCATGGACCTAAAATGGTGATCTTGAATACCATAGTAGAGGAGTGTCTGAAGGTGGGAGACAAGATTCTTGTCTTCAGGTACAGACATTTATTTCTCCTTCATAGAAGTGAGGTTGCATTCATTTTTGTCTGTTTTTTCCCATTGCAAGAAAGACTGTGTGCAATGTAGAGTCATCTAGTTGTAGAGCATTGTTGCAATAACTGATGAAAAAATAAAAGTTTATCTTTAGTTTTAGATTGCAGCTTGAAGTGGTTGTGTTTGATTTGCAGCCAAAGTCTGTCCACACTTGACATAATAGAGGAATTTTTGTCAAAACAAAAAGTGCCACGTCCAGACATGGATGAGAACTGGGCCAAGGGCAGATCATACTTACGTGAGTAATTTTTGGCTGAAATATATGGAGATCATTGGTTAGACTTGTTTTAATTAATTTAAAAAAAAATTATTTGCTTCCTTGTGACGTGCGATTTATTCAGTACATCAGTTATTATTAAGTTTTAATGGTGAAGCTGAAATATGCTGTCAGCTGAGGACAATATTGTTAAGAATCTACAAGAATAGTGAATGCTTTCCCCCTTTGTATTGTGAACTTTTTCACTTCAGTCGCAGTCTTTGTAGTTTGTTTTCGTCTGCTGTTGCTCTGAACTTGTTCACATTGTGAGCAGTGTTTTCGCTCACTTCTTTCTCTTCCCTTTGGTCTATATAAAGTTGTTCACCTCACTTGAAATGTTTACACTCACCTGCCCCATCTCGCTGTCCATATGAAGTTGTTCACCCCACTTGAAGTCTTTGCTGTCCCCCACCCCATCCTGCTGTCCATTTGAAGTTCTTCACATCACTTGTGGGTTTTTTTTGGCACTTTTGTCAGGTCTGGATGGCAGCACTTCTGGCACAGAGAGAGAGCGCCTCATAAATGAGTTCAACCGTCCGGACAACAAGACTGCCTGGGTCTTTCTTCTGTCCACTCGGTAAGAACCCCCTTACTGATGGTCAGTGTGAGATATGAAGATTTTTAAAACTTCACCATTGGCCCCCATTCAAGTCAAAATTGGTGCCTTAAATGACTTAGGGTGCATGTAGCCCTGAAGACAATGTGTGAACGGTCTTCTTCATCATGCTCCATGAATTATGTTGAACTTGCTCTTTCATCCTTAGGCGAGAGGCTAAAATTTAAAGTTGCCATATGGCAGTAAATTTGGTGTAACAATAATAAAGCAAGTGACTGCAGCTTGGAACTAAAAAAAAGTAACAAGTTAACTGACCCAAACTAAATGCTGCCTGGGAGTCATTATAATCCACAGATACATGACTTTTCTTAATTATTTGTTTGGGTTGTGTGTTCTGTCCTGATGAAGGGGTAGTTCCCCAAAGTGTCAGTTTCTTGTCACAATACTGTACCATGACCCAGAGTGCTAAATTCTTAAGTTACTGAACCCAAACCGCACTGTCCTCGTCCCCCTGGTCGTGCCTTTTGGCTGACTCTAGTGTGGGTTCTGAACCTTGGGTGGCCTAGGGCCACGGGCAGGCTTCCCCACTCTCCTCATTTCTCTCCTCCTGCACATTACTGTGCCTTTTGTGGCCACCCGTGCTGTGTGTCAGAGTTTTTTTCTCTGGGTTTTCATGGCTACTGCTCGTCGCAGTTCCATTAGCAAGTTTTTATGATGATCACAGGAGATTGTGGGGGGAGTGTTGGCATGGCTGGGGTACACCCATCCAGACCTTGGGTCTCCACTTGGTGCGACAGTCCTCTTTGTCCTTTCGCCTGTGAGGGTTCCGAGCCCCGCTGTCCTCTTTATCCTGTGCACCCTGTGCCTGCTTGGTGTTGGGTAGCACGGCACCACGGCTCTCCTTGCTGGGGTTCTCTGTGGCTTATCTGGTCCCAGGTGCGCTCAGCCCTTCAGAACTTCTGGTGGCACTACTCGGTCCTCTTATTAACCACACCACCTAGCCCCACTTGGCGGACCTGACGTTCAAGACTGTCTTCCTTGTCACGCTCGTGTCTGGCCACTGAGGCAGCCAGGTTCTGCGCTCTCCAGGCTTACGACTGCTGTCCAGCCAGAGAGAGATCACTCTGGTCACCAGAGCCCTGGCAACCCTTTGGCCACCCGATGCCCCATCTCCTCAGGACTCACGGTTGTCTTGTCCACTCTCCTCGCTCCCTTTGCATTTACCTTATCAGTCCAGTGCGGGCGTTGTGGGAGTATAGGTGCCGTTGGCACCCCTTGCAGGTATCTTTTTTCAGCTCTCACGCTGGCAGTGCTGTTGTCTGGCCTGTGTCCACTTTCCTGGCAACAGGTGGTGGGAGGTGTGACCCTCCCTGTCCTTGCTTGCATTTGACGTGAGGTTTCAGGCTGCCTCTATCGACTCTCAGTCATCCGCCATGAGTGCCAGGGCGAAGGCTCCCTATTGGTGCAATGAGGTCCTGTTTTTCACTTCTTTTGGGGCCTCTCCTGTCGCCAGGAGGAGGGCTCCTTTGGTGTTGTCTTGGTTGTCGCCTGGCAACACCTGTCGTGTCAAGCCTCCTCCTAACCCTGGTAAGTTTTGTTTGGTCGCCCGCCTCCTTTTTGTGCTAGTCAGCACTCTGGATCATGGTACAGTACTGTGACAAGGAAATAAAAATTTCTTTAGCAATACTTACCATGACCCGTCATAGGCCCACCCTCCTCCCCACTGGTCATTTTCTTCTGGCTTGAGAAAGTCAGCTTGAATTTGCCAGTGAGTAGATCGCATGGGGCGACGCACAGGGAGGGACCACGCATAGAGGGGGCCTTACCAGGGTTTGTAATGTATACAAAATTTTTGTTTGGAAGATGCAGTTTGGGTTTGCTAACTTGAATTTAGCAATCTGGGTCATGTAAGTATTGCTAAAGAAACTCAAATTTAGTTACGAAATTTGTGTATTTGTCTGTGTCAGCATTTAGCTTGGCTCAGTTCCCCTGTTGTCACTAAAAAGCTTAAATTTAAATGCCATGGTGAATTAGAAATATCATCCATAAGGTGATTACTTTGAAATGAGGGACTAGAATCTCAGGCACAAAGCAGATAGCTGACTAGAATGATGTTTTTTGCAGAGCTGGATGCCTTGGGATCAACCTGATTGGTGCTAATCGAGTCATTGTGTTGGATGCATCATGGAACCCTTGCCATGACTGTCAGGCGGTGTGTCGTGTGTACCGTTTTGGTCAGACAAAGCCATGCTTCATTTATCGACTTGTCACAGAGAATAGTCTGGAGCGTAATATTTATGATCGTCAGATAACCAAGCAGGGGATGTCAGGTAAATAACTTGTTTTTTTCTCCAACATGTTTTGGTTTCACCTCTGCCATCTCCCCTTGTAAACCAGCTGCAGGGTTGATAACCAACCTCACATGTAAAGTCTGCAGTGAAAAATTTGGCGAGCAAAAATTGAAGTTCACTTACTGAATGGAAGTGAAAGCATGTAATGTGACTACTTGCTGTGTCCATCCTTTGCTGAGTGCCTATGGGCCAGATTATAATTGCCATATGGGCACAAAGCAGACTTTGGAGTTCAGGCTGTTTTTTTGCAATTTAAGCTTAAAATGTATGAGCACCATGCCCTTCCTCTGGAGTTTGGCTAAGTGTGCTGCTGATGGAGACAAACTTACACTTGAGCTGTTTGTTTTGCTTTCGGTTCAGTATCATTCCAAATGGAAAAAAGAATTCACTAGGCTGGTGTACAGTGGTGTGGCAGATACGACAGCCTGTTCTGTATGCACTATACACCCTTCTGTCGCTGGTAAATCTGACTTCATTACTGCCTCAAGAAACTTCCAGAAGGAAAAAGTGACATGGCATACCAAATCTATGAAACATATTGAACCTCATGACACAGAGCTGAGTCAGCAAGCCAAACAATTAAGTCAGTGGGCAGCAGACAAATACCTGCCTACTTTATGCCATGTTGGCGTATTTGTAAGTGAAGGGTGGGGGTAAAGTGGTTGTTCTGTATCAGTTTAAGGATGCAGTCTTTTTAGGTACATACAATAATAAAAGGAAAGTTTCGCTTGAGCATGAGATTTTGTTCACATTCATTGTAGATTGTGTTTTGATCCCAATATTAGAGAGCAACATAACAATTTTTACACTGAACACAATGTAAGCTAATGAAGTACAGTTTTGCTTGTAGAAAAAATCCCATGGCACGAATTGGTCTAGCGATTGCAGTGCTGGCAATGTAATGGGTGGCATGTCACACATTGACAATAAAGTTGCTGAACTCGAAGAATGTGGATAACCTTTTGAGAGTGCTATCCTATGTGCCGTACATTTTTTGGGCTATGTTAAAAAATTGTAATAAAATAACCGTATGGGCTAGAAGGGTGAAACAAACTGAATTTTAAAGATAAAAATAAAATAAACTTTAGTTACTTTGGACTTTGTTGTTTTGTAAAAGTAAGGTAAAATCCAGCAGCAACGGTACGTGAAAATCCATTTTTGGAAAAAGTCCTGACACAGTAGTCACACACTTTACTTTATCCTTCTTCCTTCTCGGATTCGCTAGCCAGTAAGGCCCTCACACGCAACAATAAACAGTGTAGGGCCTTACCAGCAAGGCCCGCCACACTCAAAGTGTTAATGTTCTCCACAGGATGAGTGTAATCTTTGAAAAATCCAGTATTAGTATGGCTTGAGTTAAGGTAAAAAGCATCAGGGAAGATCACTGCTTTTAATCGAGTATTTCTATTAGAAAGTAAATCTGAATGAGATTGTGAGGTTAATAATGTGAGATCCTCAGCCAGTTACAGGGAAAAATGATCATTTAATACATTCCTGTGAAAAGTTTCAGTACAGTGTCTGATACATTATATAGAAGTAGGACACACAGGCTGTTTGCCTTATATTTAGATAACTTGATACTCCTGTGTCTTCAAACTGGATAAATTCAGCAAGCTTAGTACCAGAATGGCCAGACTAACAGTTTGATCATTAACTCTTTGGCGACACAGGCTAAGACCTATGTAGAAACCATAGAGGACGCATAGATTTACACGTTTTTTAAAAAAATACTCCTTAAAAACTACCACACTCACACTAATCTAGTTTACATGTTTAGAAAGATCTATTCCTCTACATTCCAATGCAAACAATACTTTAAGTTAGAAATATTAAATAGTACTTACTATTTGGTACCAAATGTAGTCACTTTTTGCACACACAAAAAATTGAACCAAAAGGAGGTTTCACTGCTTGTACACTTCCCACAGGTAAATAAATCCAGTAATCAGGAGTATTCCACTTTGAATCTGTTGGTGAATGGTTCCACTTTGAATTAAAACGTAATTCCACCCTCGTCTAAGGCGCTCGGGGCTCAGATGGAAGGTTCTCTTCGCACGTGTTGCCATTTTGAATGACGGAAGTAGACCGGCCAGTCACTGCACTTAACCTCGTGTGGCAAGTCGAAACTGTTTCCGAAACTCATTTAGACAGTGCAGGTGAAACAAGCGATGATAGAGCTTTACAACGATACAAAGTTTACTTCCATTATACCGTTAAATGCCTCGCTGCAAAGTTTTTAATCTGTCACATGTTTTCAAGGTGCGTGTCGTCTACGGTCAGTCGGCGTCACTTGATATGCGTCTGCGGTGTCGCCAAAGAGTTAAAAAATTTTAATTCCACAGTAGGCTGTGAGGTTTTATGAAATTCGCACCATTCTCAGGCACCTGTTAAGGTGTGTGTATGGGTATCTGATGGAGAAAGTTTATGTTGAAAGATATTTTTCCCAGTTGTGTGGCATTTATCTGTAAATTAAGTAAGCACAAATAACAGTGCATCTTTTCTGCAGCTTGTGATTTCTTATGCTAAGAGCAGAAATGAGCTGCATGTATTTTGCCTTATCTCATGTCTGGTTTTGCATGAGGCGGGATATGATTTTAGGCTATACAATAACTTTATACTGAAATTGGACTCATTGAATACTCTTCATAGGTAGGCAGGTAGGCAATAATCACTGCTTTTGTACTTTTGGCTAGGAACGGGGGTTCTTTTTTTTTTGGCTAGCATTAAAGTTTACTCGATAGCCAATAGCTAGAAATGAAAACGTTTAACTTTCAGTTTCAGGGCTATGTAACCTTAGCTATTATGTGACTCTTTCCTAGCCATTTTAAGCATGTGTGGTATATTTACATTTACAGATCGTGTTATTGATGAACTGAATCCAGACAATCACTTCTCCAAAGGGCAGTTGGAAAACCTTCTCAAGAGTGAGGTAGGTGTACACAATGGTATACAGTACCATGTACCAGCTGCATTTGGTGGCATGAATAAAATGGTATACAGTACCACGTACCAGCTGCGTTTGGTGCCATGAATAAAATGGTATACACTACTATGTACCAGGTGCATTTGGTGCCATGAATAAAATGGTATACAGTACCACGTACCAGCTGCGTTTGGTGCCATGAATAAAATTGCATACAGTACCACTTGTCAGATCTGTCTGCTACTGTGAATCGTTTTGTGATTATATGAGAACTTTATTGTAATTTTTAGAATTTTTTGGCTGGATAAACTCCACTTGCATAGTCTACCCATAGTGTCCCCTGACTCCAGAACACACTGTGGCACTTGACTGTGGTCTTCCTAGTTGCTGTGATATGTTCTTGCAGTGAATGACAATATGTAGTCTGCTTGCTTATCTTAGGAGCATTGCAATGAAGCCTATCAGAGCATCAAAGCTTTGGCCAACTGTTGTTGCAAGTATGCAAGAAGAATTAAGCTGGGGGTGGGGTGGGGGTGGGTTATGCATGAACTGGTACTATTAAAGATCCAGGACTATGACAAATGGCTTAAGAAAAAATGTTGTCCATGTTTCTATTTAATCCAGGGTTGCTATGAATGAAGTTATACAAAACAGTCAGAAAGGGTCTTTCGATGAGAAAGCTAATAGGGGAATAGTTCTGATGATGGCATGGCATTCAAAAGAGACCTGCAGTGGCTGTCAGCATGAGAATCCAGCTGCAAAATTATATTTTGGGGACCCTTAGCTTACTGTGCATGTGTCAGTAGTTTTTTTTATCCCTTCTCAAAGATGATCAAAGCACAGAAGTACCACATGACTTTTAGCTGTTGCCCATTTGGTAACTGTTATATTTGCTACAACTGTAAGTGTTTGTTAAAAATTTCCTTTCTTCTGAATCAGAATTTTGGGATAGTTCTCTGTCATCTAATACATCTTATTTATTTATGCAAGCTGTATCGAAAACAAGTTTCCACTGCCAGCAGTGTCTTATATGTTGACTAGATTAGAGTGTTAACGGGAGTCAGGAGGTATCTCTAAAGTTATTGAGGGTTCACATAGGAATTTTTAAGTGTCACTTTTGACTGACTTTATTAACTGACAAGCCATACAAATGGATACTTGTGCAAACCAGTCTTGGACAACAGTGTTATTACTAGCTGATGAGTAAGCTTGCAAATCTTTCGTTTTTGTTTACAGGACAAAGATCACCCATACTTGGATTTCAGCTGTGCAGAAGATATGTATGAGGATCCTGTTCTTGTTAGTGTTTTGAAGAAACAAGGACAGTGGCTTACAAAGGTGATATGCTGCTTATAGTATCGTTATGGGCAGGAATTGAACAATATTTTGATGCAATCAGCAGAGAATTTGTTTAGTATACTACTCTTTGTTTATTTCCCTTAGGTTTCTAGGGAACCAGATAGACACCAGGTACACTACCATAATGTCCGAGCATAAAAGTAGTTGGGGGGGGGGGTGTATTTGTTGCTTAACCTCTTGTCGCAAACTATGTGCATATAAGGACGGTGTTGCTTAGACAAAGTTTACGTGCTGCCACACGTGGGACTGATGGTGCAACACTGGCCTCAGTCCCACCCAGTCACATTATACTGACACCGGGCCAACCAGTCCTAGTACTGTTCCCTATAGAGTCAGGCGTCTGGCAGGGCAGCTACTAGATTGCCAATTTTTAAGTCTTAGGTATGACTCGGCCGAGATGCGAATCACCGACCTCCCGCCTCGGAAGCGGACGCCTTAACCACTAGACCACCGAGGCGGGAAATGGTTTAAATGTTGCTAGATTTTGACTGGTGTTCTTCAGGTTTGATGCGTTTGCTTTTTTGATAAGTATGCTTCATTCCCCTTGGGCCCATATTTACATTGATTCTGTAAGTTACACCTCTGCTAAATCCCTTTTGGGTTGGTGTTAAGATGACTAAATTGCTATATTTGTTAAGTCTAAAGGCATCTGCATGTTAATCCATTTTCTGGACAATGGGATAATGCCAGCATGATTCCCTGTGAAGTGACTTAGCAGCTTGAAGCTTGGGGAATGGGCTAAAGTAATAGACCCACATCAGCATGGGCTCAGCTTACCATTAAAAAATTTTTTTTTCGCGTGTCTATTTTGTGCCTTAGTATGTCTCTTTGGGCTCATCACTTTGATTTTAATGTGTTGCAGGAGCCATTCTCGCATGAGTCATTGCTAATTGATCGCAAGGAACTGCGGCTGAGCAAGAGAGAGAAACAGCTAGCAAAGGAGGGCTATGCAAGAGACAAGCGGATGAACATTTCATACAGCCGTCCTTCCTATGCAGCCTACTACCCTGGTGCTGGCGGCCAGTAAGAACTGTTATCATTGACGCCTTTTTGCTATAAGCTATGAGGATGTTGAAAAGCAAGAATCACAAAGCATCTTATAAAAATGTATATGAGAAAGAGAAAAAACCCAGTAGAAAATAGGAATAAAGAAAATACTCAGAAACGATTGTACAGCTTTCTGTCACAGCTTTTTCCTGTGTGTTATTGCTGTCACTGTTTTAAGTACCTTGATCAGCTGAAGGTTATAGCAATATAGGTTCATTTGTTCTAGTTGGCTTATAAGTGATCTGATCAGTAAATTGAGACAAAGCAACCAGTAGCAAACAATGACTGTCGTATCCTCTAGGATGTATATTCGCCGAGGACCAGTTTCTCGTCCTATTGCCAGCGTCCGGCCAATGATGTCCACCCCAGTACCCAGGCCGACAATCCAGGTGGTGAAGCCAGGGGTGACTGTCCACCAGGTCATCACGACCACAGGTCAGCCTTTCGATCATCGGTTATATGTGCACGTGTTTGAACATAGGCATGTGCTGTGCTGTGCTGAACAGGGCTAATGATTCACAGATTTATTATAGATTTTTGTAAAAAGTCAGATAATGTGTCAGTGCTGATGCACTGATTTTGTGTAAATATTCTAGCACCATCTCCATGATGCATCCTTTTTCCCTAGAGGGAAAGGAACGTGATTATTTTCAGAATTGTTTCTTGTTTGTTTTTTTTGGTAGACATCCTTCTTCCAGGGACTACCACCACAACATCCTCAGGAACACCACAGCCCAACAAGATTGCTTCTGGACAAAAGATCCTGGTCATTAAGACTCCTAAAGGAGTCTACATTCGCACAAATGATGGCAAGATGTTTGCCGTACGCTCTAAAGCGGGTAACGGGGAAGGGGATGGTACAGTTGGAAATGCATCTACCTCAACTGTCAGTTCAGGGGTGAATACTACCACCACTGTGACGGCGGCCACTACAGGTTTGTTAGTAAGCATGCTGCCATTCTGTGTTTTCTGTAAGTATTTTTTTTAAAACAATGCGTGGTTGACTTTTCGTGTTTATTCCCTATCTGAGTAGCCTACAGCCTAATTGTCTTTCAAGATGAAACTGTTTGGTCAGTTTTGGAAGGAAAGGAGCAGTTGGTGCTCATTTTACCATTTCTTTCTTATTTACTTCTGTTTGTGTTACAAAACTGTTCTATATTTCTTACTTCTGCCTACGTCACATTGTTGGATAAAATTGGCTTCTTGATTAAACGAGCAAAGAGTCAACCATGTATTTACAAGTAGTGTGTAGTATTGCATCAGATTATCATAGGAGCATAGAAATTAGAATGCATTGTGGAATGTCGGATTGTAGGAATAGATTGAGTGCATCTCTTTTCTTCTCTTTTTGTCTTTGTTGTTGCTATGCATCTCCTGTTTTAGCAGGCAGCAGATGGATGGATTTTTTGGTGATCCTTTTGATCATGTCCATTTTCATGTGTGCCTGCATAAGTAGCATCTCGTTAAACTGACCTTTTGCCATTTGATTGTCTCTGTGCCCTGAAGATTACGTGGTACAGGCATATGTAAACTTTTTATGGAGCTGTGATACAGAATAGAGTTTACTATTAAAACCTAGATGTGTAATAGGTCAGTTATATACAGTAAAACTCCCAAGTAAGACTTGAAAATGCACCAGAATCAAGTCTGAACTGAGAGGGATCTTAATAGAGAGGACATTTATTGTAACCTAGGAGGGGCTGTGGAAAAAATTTCATTTCGGACTTCCCTAAGAGGGAGTTGTAACAGGGAAGGTCTTAATATGGAGATTTTACTGTTCTTGGAATCCAGATTGCAATTTCCTATCCTCACATCACATTTGTAGGTATATAAACAAAACTTTTAAAGTTGCTAGGGTGTGGTTTTCGCAAATACATCATTTATCAGACTGTGCACACTTGACAGAAAGTGGCAGGAGGTCAGTTGGTCTGGTGGTTGTGGAAGCTGGGTGGTGGGGTTATCAAAGCATGCTGTTTTAACCCTTTTTTTTTATAGCAAGTCACTGGAGGATATAATTGCATCTTGCATCTCATCCAGTTAACTCCATAGCTGACACAGTGATACCTCTCATTTGCGACCTTGAATTTTTTTTTTACCCCAAAACAGTCTAAAATTGAGAAGAAGGGCTCACAAATGACTTGCCAGTATTGAGCCAATACATCTCACTAACGAAGGAACCCGCAGACTAACACATGAAATTATTTCGACTAAGAACACAAGCCAGTTTTACTTCAGCTGTTCAGACTTTTTGTGTGTGGAAAAAGCTGGTCATATTTTGACTTAAATGGCTTCTGATTTTAAGTCACTTTTGTTATCTGATGGAAATGAGTGATACAGTTGTACCAGTACATTTTACCTTTTGTTGCAGACTGCTTGCGAAAGCATATGCATTCTACCTATTATCAAAATAAGTTATCTAAGAAATTAAGTTATATATAATTAATGGTGATATGTTGTGATGTATCTATAGTTTCGTTATTTGAATTTTTTCGTACTGCAAAGTAGAGAAACCATTATCCGCACTAACACTCCACTCCTGTTCTGAACATAAATTAGATTATGCACATTCTGTCATTGCTTTTAAGTTTTCTCATATTTTGCATTTCTTTTGCATGCAAACATAATTTATCTTGGAAGTCGGAAGTAATTTTGTGTTTCATTTACCTGAAAGACTATCAGTGATGCAAAGATCTAACTCATCATTCATGCTGATTCAAATGGGGGTGGGGGTAAATCTCCAAGAAAACTGCTGAATTTCTAAACACGAATCAATGAAGCCATAATCATGACTGTCCCCAAAATAATACTCTGAAAGTGTTTTTCCCGCACCCAGGGCTGGAATTAAGTGGTCGCCAGTTTGCCAATGGCACCGAAAAATTGTGTCCGGCAACCTCACCTTTCATTCAAACATGCCCAGTTGGCGACCCAAACCTTTGGCAAACTCTTGACCCAAAAGCCACGGTTTCCCCCTCCCCACTCCCATACTGGGTGGCTGAAGCCCCCCCCCCTCCTCCCTAAGTTTAGTCCTCTTTCATCCTTGTGGAGCATAGGACCTTCTGTCCTCCCTTGCTGGCCTATATTTTGGACAGCCTAAACAACAGATTCGATGACATCAACTGTGGTATTCTGCCAGCAATGTCCATATCTCTTCCCGGCCGACAAACCACCAGAATGTAGATACTTTTATAAGCAGGAAACATTGTCCCTTACAGCAAATTGAACAGTATCCGGTGTCTGCCTAGCACAGCCTGTCACAGGTGTCAGGTGTAGGGCTAATGCTTGCATCAAGGTCACTTTCCCGTATCCCCCTACCACACCCCTGAAGTCAGTTCAGTGCCTTTGTTCTATGATTTTCTGTGACCTGTGACGTGATCTCTTGTCTCTTCTATTAAACACAAGACCATGCTCTCCCTTCCCCTTCATTCTTTCTTTTTGGCCTCAGCACAGCTGTCAGTGTTTAGACCTGGGGTCGGGTAGGAACATCTTTGATTTGACCTTCTAACCTTCCCCTACCACTGTTGTGACAATTTGATGTCCTGAACATGTGAATCAGTCACTGCTGTTTGGCATATCTTTTGAAGTTCAGGGTTCTGACTTAAAAATTTGGTTGGTTATTTTTGCTTAACTCAGTTGATGCTGGCCATTTTGAAACTGCTGGGCGTTAGCGATGGACATTTAAGCCCACGTTAAAAATTGCAACAACAACAAAAAAATAAATAAAATAGTCATCAGCACTACAGACAAGAAATAAACTGATTATTTTTAATGTGAACATATGCTGAATAAGGTCTTTATTACCCTAGTTGTTGCCACCTTTTCAAATTAAAATTTAGCAGCAATGAGGTAACTGAAATCCAATGCCTACTAGCCCTTTTGAATTGGTTGCTGCAGTTTGACTTAGCTGTACATTTAGGCCCGTGTGTACAAATAACCGCAAGCACTACAGACAAGAATCAAACTGATTTTTAAATGTAGACATGCTGAATAAAATCTTTTCTGAATCTTTGATGTTTAGTCAAAGTTAGCAAAAATCCAGCAGAAATGACTGAAATCCACTGTGCACAAAATCTGTGCATCAGATTTACCGCTGCAATAGTGCACTTGTTGCACAAGTTCTGCTGTTTAAAAGCAGAATTCCCTAGTTGTTCAGACTGGCACACACTGAACACACTGGTAATACTTTTTGCTGGTGTTTGCTTCCTTCAGTAAAGAAGAGTCACGACCTAAAAAAAGAAAAAGTATATGAAAAATATGAAAGTCTTAAGCTTTTATAATGCACGATTACTAAAAGTTCAGGTCTGGTATTCAGTAAGGGCCACAGTGTTGCATTGTTCTTTTAAAGATTTTATATTTGGTTTAAAAAAATTATTTTGGGTTTAAATGGTGACAGCATGAATTAATATAGTTGTGAATTATTCATTGTAATGATGGGCATCCATAAATTGAGATGGATCCTACTGTTTCAACTGCTTTTATGAAAGTTATGGCAAAATTTGTTGTGGGCTTGTGGGCAGGTTCCGACATTGTTTTTGGAAGGTGAAGGGTTTTGAAGTGTCCAGAGTGTTCGCTGTACTCCTGCTGCTTTCTTTGTTACCCCAGTATTTGTAGTCTTTTCCATATTGGATATGGTGGTGGTCTTAAGGGTGTATGCGCAGGAAAATAGTGTTCCAGTTATTGAGGGAGTTTTTTGTATGTATCGTGGGGTCAGCATGTGTGTTATTGAGGAATTTTTTGTGTATTTTAGGGACAAAGACATTGGTTACAACTGTGAGTGCTCCCCCTCGAATATTCTACAAGACACCAGATGGAAAACTGACAGAGAAGAACCCACATGATGTTGGTCCGGGAGCAGGGACCAAGGCTGGTGCAAGCCTTTTGGCCAGTTTGTACACACAGACAAAAGCAGTCAACTCCATCATTCAGCAGCAAGCTCTGAAGAAAGGGCAGATAACCCAAGTTGTTCCTGCAGCCCCACACAACAAAATCTTTGCACGCAAAACTAGCATCCTGTCATCAGGGCCTGGTGCTAATAACAAAGCACCGAAACCTCCTGTGGAAGTGATAGTTTATCCTCGTGCCAAAGTCATCTCAACTGGCAGGGCGTGCAAAGTGACCGACAATAAAGATGATGCTGGAAAGGTGCCATTGCCAGGGAAAGATGACTCGGAGAAAGATGGCGATGAACCAGCAGCAAAATGTGCTGATGGGTCGGAGTCATCATCACCGAAGAGCCTCGACAAGGAATCATCTGAAGAAGCCTCTGGTACTGGGCCTATGGACACCTCTATTCCCAATGGCATCAGCGTTAAGAAAGCCAGCACTGCCACTGGTGTTGAGACTGGCATCTCTGCTAGTGCAGGAATGGGTCAGTCTAGCAAGGTCACTGTCACCTCATCCAACATCATGAATGCCCTAGCCAGCTGCATTGAGAGTACCAAGCCAGCAGGCAACATCTACATTGTTCACAAGCCGGAGACAAAAACCGATGTTCAGAAGAGCACTGCTGTGGCAGCAGCAGTGGGAACTGATCCAGAGTCTCCTCGACCCAATCCGACCAAAAGCAAAAGCAAGCGCAAACGATCCCAGCAGTCTCAGGGACAGATCCCTGGACAGCCATCCAACCAGTCAAAGCAGAAGCAAATGTCACAAAGCCATCCCCTGCCAAGCAGTCAACAGCAGCCACAAACACCGACGCCAAAGTCGTATGGCCAGCAGGAGCAGCAGTTCAGTGGTCAGCAGCCAACTTTGCTGCAGCAGCACCAGCAGCAGGGTTCGGTGCAACAGTTGCAACCTCAGCAGCAGCAACAACAACAGCTGCAGCAGCAGCAGCAGAGCTCTGTGGCACAACAGTCCCTTGGTCCATCGCAGCAAGCAGTACCAGCGCCACAAGGTCCTGGCTTCCCACAGCAGCACTCGGCGCAACAGCCATCATCACAGCACCAGCTGCCGCACCATCAACAACAGCAGCAACAACAACAACATTACCCACAGCCAATGTCAGACTTCATGATGCAGCAACAACAGCAACACCAGCCCATTCTGGCATCGCAAACTGGCTCTCATTTCCACCAGCCTTGGGGCCAGCCATCGATGCCCACGTCTTACCCTGACTTTCCTGCGCAGCACCAGCTCCCACACCAGCAGATGCTGCATGGCCAGCAGCAGCAACAGCAGACTGCTGCTCACCATCTCCCACCTACTGCTCACCTACAGCAGCAGGGCAGCACAGCTTCCAGCAGCACCTTGAAGACCCCATCGTCGTATGGCAGTCAGGCCGCAAACCAAGGGCCGGACCAGGAAGCCAGCAGTCAGCCAGCCATGTCGTCTGCATTCCGACCGCCAGCAGGTTGGTGCTTTTTATGTGTGTTGCACTTTGTTATCATGAGTTTTAAGTAAAGTCTGTGTGTCTAAACTTGCATTTTGATTACTTCCTACAGATATCCTGTCTGTAAAGCTCAGCAAACTTTTTTTTAAACTGTTGTGATTTCCATCTGCAGATGCCACATCAGCACCACTAAGCAAATTCCTTTAAAAATCTTTTTGGTTATGATTCCCTTCCGCAGAAGTCAAATAATAGTATAATTATTTAGAACCATTTAACCCAAAAGCACCGACCATCCTACAATGCACGACGTTGCAAATGGCGGCCAGTCATTTTGCCCACTAATGAGGTAGCACATGGAAGAGCACAGAACTCTGAAAACCCGTCTAATTTTGTGGTCAAAGGGAAGGAACTCTGTAGAGAAATGATTCTAGTATAGGAAAACACGAGTGACATCTCTTTCCAGTGAACCACTTTCATGTTTTTAGTCGGCGCAAAATAGTGAGCACAGCGCCAAAATCCAAGCGCAACGGTGACGCTACACACATGTCCTCCGCTGGTTTACTAGTGCGCAGGGAACATTGAGTTAATCATGAACACGAAATTCCTTTTTTTTTATTTTTTGATTATTTCTGAAGATAACCACATGCAGAGACCATTAAGTAGGGAGACTGGCCTTCAGGGGGCAATTTTTCACTTGTCTGATAAAATGGCAAATTCTTTCCATTTTACTCATTGCCTTTTTTTTTGGCACAAGCTGCAAACTAGTACAACTACAGGCATTTTTGATGTTGCCAGAAATAATTTGTGAGAATTATTTTCTCTTTTAATATGTGGGTGCAACTCTTCCTTCTCACTGAAATAAATTTATTTTTGTAATTGTTTGTAATTTGTTAGGTTTTATTGTGTTTCTATTTCCTTTTGTGTTAGGGTTTTTTTTTGTGGTGGGGGGGGGGGTCATTTTGTTTATTGTCATTTGGCAAATAGCACAGGATCTTGAGTTTGATGTTAATGGGACTGAACTTCTATATTCAGACCTCGTTCCGGACAAGCCTCTTTTTTTTTCTTTCTTCCTTTACACCCTTCACCCTTTCACACCCCTTACCCTACTCCTCGGGCCACAGTTGTTACATTACAGTGTTGGTTCTGAGAGGTTTTCGTTTTCTTGCGCGAGTTATTTTTTCTGTTGCACTGATGTTTAGAAATAAAGCTGTTTGTTATACTTGCACAAGAAGACACAATGCTGCAAACACAAGGAAGCAGAATATTTTAAATATTAGATCATTGTGTTTATGGCCAGGAAGGGAAGGTTCCTATCATGCCCCATTTTTTTCCAGCTATGATAAAGTCACTTACCCCTTCATCCAAAACATTCTTTCTTCTTTGTCTCAAATTCTGTATCTCATAGGAGATTATTTGAAGTTGAAATGACGATGCATCATAAGATGGCATTAACGTTAAGTTCAGTTAACTTTTCATTTCCTGTGCAGACCTTTTTTTCTGAGTTTATTAAGATCTTGTTTGTTTCAGTATCCCTGTTCCTTTTGGTCATGGATTCGAAACAAATTTGCATTTCTGTTTTTATCTGTGTCATGAAAACAGCTTATTATTAATTATTATGTGTTTAATCTTCATTTCCAATTATTTCTTTTACAGCTCAAGCTGTGCATGACTTCATTGATCGTTTTGTCAATTTTTGGTAAACTTACTTGTTGTGCTTGGCTTTGTTTTGGTCACAGTTGTGCTGTGTGTGCGTACGTGTGTGTGTGTGTGCGCGCATGTTGCCAATGTGCGTGCACACACATGTTTTGGGGAAGGGGTTGCTCCCACAGGTAAGTATTCTTCTGGTTGGCGGCTGCCTTTGATATCCAGCATGTGTCCAGCTCTTGAGCTCTTGAATCAGTGAAACCTTTGTACACCAGTTTGTTCATCATTGCATTGTTGTGTCTGGGAGTACATATCAGAAACATTACAAAGACCAGATTCTCTCACTTTGTTCCTAATTGCATCATCGTCATCATTGTCATCATCATCATCATCATCAGACTTTTGGAACACATGGGATTGGTAATACTGGTACATGTATTTTCTTTTGTTGGTAATAAATAGCCCCCTCCCTCCATCCCCCTTCCCCAAAAAGCAAAAAATAGCAGTTTTGTTTCTTTGAGGTTTTGTTTTTGTATGTTTAATTTTTTTTTAATTTCATAGGCTGGCGTAGGTCAAGAAAGGGAAAAAGGGTGTTGAAGTGGTGGGGGAATTGGGGAAAGGTGCTAAAAAGCCTGAGGGTGGTGTTTTTCAACAGCATCTTGTTATAAAACTAAAATTGTGATCAGCTTATTCTATCGTTTCTGATTGTGAAAAAAAAAACTTCAGTGGCATGAGGAACCTGAAAATGCGGCAGTATGAAGAAAGAATATATGTACAGTATATATATATATGTTTTTTACTTGTTTCACAACAGGCAGGAGGAGTTGAGAGATTTAGCACTAAGTCTTATATGAAGGCAGAGGACTTTTCTCCCATATTTTCATTTTGGAAAAAGTTTCACCCATACATGCATGCTGTTTTCAGTGAGAAATATGAAACCCTTGAGCTCACATCAATTGCAGATAGATTTTCTTGGTTGTAAAATCTTGCCCAAACATAGAATTTTGTACAAGTGAATAGTATAAATCTTTAAATTTTGCTTACATATTGCAAAATAAAAAAATACATGTATTCACTTTTGATGGTGGACATGGAGACTGACTTGCTGCAACAGGGGTGGGGGGTGATATCCTGAAGTGGGTTACTTTGTATCAGCACCTTCAGTATCCACTGGGGACAAATGCCTTAGAACATGAACGCTGCCATCTTTGTGTCAGGAATAAACAGGACTTTTTTTTTAACGTAAAGAGAGCATCGCTCAGATCCCCATAGGTCATAAACAGACTAGATATAGGTGACTAGTTTTCATCAGGTTTTACAAGAGTACTAGTGTTGTTTCCCTGTGCCCAGTTCTGTTTGTTTAGGGCCTATTTTATTTGGGAAGACATGGTTTCTAGTTTTGCCAAATGTGGACTGGTCATCAGGCAGCCAGCCAGATTGGGCTAACTGGGCACACATTGGATTAAGCATTTAGAACGCCTTCATGATATAGATTGGCAGTCTCTCTCCTACCTTTTTCTTTGCATCAACACCTGAGACACATGTAGGTAAATAGCCTCTGGTGCATTAATGTCGGAAAGATCATTAGAGGACCTTTTAAATGATAGGAAGTAGTTTTGTGCATTAAAACACTGCTGTAACTAAACTTACCGTTGTAATTGTCCGCATGTTCTCTTGCTTAATTGTAACTATCCTTTTTCTGTTGTTATAATTTTTTTCATTTTGTATTTTTTAATGTATCAGAAAATATTTTAAACGAGACAGGTGGTGCATTGGCCACAGGTCTACTGAGCATCCATTCACTAGATAGTCATGTCTAAATTTAGCATATATGTGATAACCTAGGGGAAATTAACCTAGGGAAGAAGTGGAAGCATGTGGGGAAAAAGAAGCAGTATACATGTGCATACATATTTATATTTGTCTGGATACGTGGCATATTGTTCTTGTTGAACAGTCAGAAACTGTGTTTTCACAGAATGGTGTATCCTGCAAACACAGTATTTTTTGTCTTTACATGAACAGAGCTGAATTTTATTGATAGACCATTCTGTATCTCAATCACACAGTCTGCTAAGTGTCGTATATACTAATGCATAGCATAAGTCCTATACTTGTAAAACTATAAACTGTGTAATTTATTCCATTTTTCCCCTTACCCCACACAACCTTTGACTGTGTGTGTGTTTCTGTGTGCATGGAGGTGGGAGGAGAGAGAGAATGTTAATATGTGTAGTTTTTTTTAAAGGGCAGAAAAAAATTGTGTGTGGATCAAAGTGTATTTACCAAAGCAGAGATGAGTGGAATTTTTGTGAGGTTGTTAAGGTTTAGGGATGAAGTAGACGGCTGAAAACTCATATCTATAATAAACTGCTGATTTTTGTTGTCCAGGTGATCTCTCTACAAGTAAATCATCAGAAGGGCTTAATGCAAAGAAGTCTCCAACGCCTCCACAATCCCAGCAACATCACCATCAGATGCAGCAGCAACAACAGCAGCAGCAGCATGATCAACAGCAACAGCAGCAACCCTCTCAGCCACCAGTGTCACAGCAACAGCCACAGACAATTGCACATCCACAAGCTCACCATCAGGAGGGTCGCTACAACAACTGGTGGCCTGAGTTTGGCAGCGGGAGCTCAGCAGCATCTCATCACGGCCAGGGAATGGGTGGCATGTCTGGCCCTACCGCCTCCTCCTCTTCCTCATCCTCCTCCTCGTACCAGTCTCCTCACTCGGCCTTCACTCCCATGGGTCACTCGTACTTCCATCATGGATTCACTCCTTTTGGTATGCACCATCCATCGCAAAGCAACTTCTCCGTGATGGGCCAGGGTCTGGGCATGCCCAGCTCCTACCCATTCTTACCCAGCTTCCACCCAGGGTTCATGGGTCACCCCTTCAGCCAGGGACTGGGTACTGGTAGTGCAAACAGCTTCAGCAGTGGGGGAAGCAGTGCTGGAGGATTCGGGTTTGGCCAGGGTCAGGAGACCATGGGGAGTTTTCGTGCTCTGCTAGAGGACAGCCCTGAGCGCACTCTGACTGACCAGCCGAGTGCTGGCACTAACACCTCTGGTGCCATTGGTGGCAGCGGGCTGAGCAGTGGTTCTCCGGATGGCAACACCATGGGCATTCCGGGAGTCTCCGGTGCAGGCAGCAGCTCCGGGAATAGTGGGGGATTTGGCAGCACTGGTGCAGTGAGCGGACTGCCTCACTCAGCCATGCAGCCTTCGTCTAATGCCATGTACGGCTACTCCCCCATGTCACTTGGCTATGCCGGGCTGTCACCGATGCTGGGCATGTCCAACCCTATGTTCATGCCCGTGATGCCGTCGTCCATGATGGGACAACACTACCCCATGCAGCACGGCCCCGGGGCATCGGGAGGACCTCTGTCAGCCATGAGCCACATGGGAGCCCACCTGTCTGGTCCAGGAGCTGGCATGCCTCCTTCCAGTGGAAACTGACAACAGCTGAAAACATTTAGGTCACATTCACTTTCATAACGCATTGTAAAGTGCAGGAAACATTGTGTGAGGAAATGGGTTCAGCACCTTGCAAGAGCTGCTCATTGTGGTGAGACAAAGATTGCATCGAGGCATTTGGTTAAATAGGCATTCACATTTCTCAAGTATGGTTTTCTTTGTTGAATAGACAACCTCCCTATAGCTGTAACTCAGGCCATTAACAGTGACAGTGTTGGATGGTTTCATGAAAGAAATGCCTGTGGCTGATAGACAATGAATCTTACTAGGAAAGCCCACCCTTCAGTGTGTGAAGAACATGAATGACCAGCACTTTGTCTGTTCCTGATTCTGGCACCATTCCAGTCTTAAACATGTCTATTTACTCGTCAGTTAATCAGCCATGTTTGGGACAGTCCTGGGATATGCCACCCACTGCCAAGCAGACAGAAGACAGGCTGGTAGTAGTAGAGAAATATGTTGAAGGAGGGCCCACATCCATTCCTGGGTGACCTCTGCTGCCTCTGACATCATCCTGGATCCAAGGGCATTCTCAAAATTTGTGCCAGTCGTTGACATTTGACTTGTGCTGCTGCTTATGGTTACCTAACTTTGAGCATGGGGTTGCTCAGGAAAAAAAAACGGGACGAAAAGAAAGACCAATATAAAAGTAGAGGGCATGAGCAAAGCAAACAGTCCTAGTCCCTGCACAAGTCCCTTTCAGATCTTCACCCCACCTCCCCACCAAAAAACCCAGTAATCATTGTGCAGCTTGTGATTTTCACATTTTAAATGCCATGTGAGTTTCTTCTTTGTCTTTTGTTGTGTATACACTGACCATCTGTTGCCGAATGTTTTTATTTTGCATGCTTAAGAAATCATTGGTTTGGACATTTCTTCTTTGGCCTATGCAGTGAAATCTACACATTGCTAAGAATGATTCCTGCTTGTTCTATACAGCAAGGCTCGAGCAGGATGGAGCATTTAGAGGTCGACCCATGACAGGTGCATTGTACCAGCTTAATGGTTCCCATTCTTTTTTTATGAAGAGTGCAACCCTGCAAGGAGAGTATTCCCAAAGACGAGTGTCATGGAAACTGACTGTGACACCCTTGTAAAAGTAACAGCCATGAGTTACAGGTCAGAAGTTTCTGGAGACTCTGTTCTGAAATGTCTCGCTGCGAGTTGCTAGTAATGTTTGCCTGAAAAAAGCGTGGGAAGGGTAAGCACTGAAAAAGGACGGAGATAACTGCGTGGAAGGGAGAGAGTGAGATTGCGTGCATATGGATGTGCCTGTAAGGGGCTTAAATGAAACTGCATGCCTGTCATTCGCTCATTGGTTTTGTTTGCACATCAGCTTATCTTTCCTCATTTATTTCACTTCTCTTTGTGAAATAAGAAATTATAACTTGCAAAAATAATCTTTGCAGGCCTTTGGTACCAAATCACTTTCTAATAATTTAAAGTTTTTAATGTAGGCATTGAATATTTGCTCCAGTGTTCCAAATTTTATTCAATCATTAGCTTCCCTTTGAAGAAGGATTATCCAATCCTTTAGAGATTCTTGACATCAGGGTATGTTTCCACTTACATCAGACTATTTCTCCATTGATTTCTGTCTGACGTAGAAGCAGGAAATGGTCTTGTGTGTTTATCGTGTTTAAGAGGTAGAATTTAGTTTTCCGTGTATTTTCCAGGAGAAAAGCTTCTTCGTTTGTACTCTTGTGTGAAGGCCTGACACTGATATCTGTTTTGTAATCACATCTGTTGGTGGTAGAGGCATTAATGCATGCAGAAGTAGTGCAGAGGTCAGTTCTGGTACAGGTTGTTCAAACCAGCAATAAACTGTGACAAACTTGTGATGTTAACAAACTGCCCCTTCCATCTTCATCCTTATAGGTCCAGCCACCACCACCACCACCACCACCACCACATTTATGTTGCATACACCGACAGGTTGAAAGTTTTAAAAGCAGTAAGATGTACTACTTTTAAAGTGGTAAGGGGTGTGGAGTTTGCAGCGAAGAGATTCCATTTGAACAATGGTCAATATGTAAGGAAAATGATGGCGAGGGTTGTATTTTGCAAGGCCAGAGATTCAGTACAAATGGCAAACTTTGCCAAGACCTTGCCTCTTCTTGTCTGAATGCTCATGCCAGGTAGGTGGTAGTGGTTGACAGTACTACCTTTACATCCAGGAGATGCATGCACTTGCCCAGCACATTCCTTGGTGTAGTCCTGTAGACATTTAGAAGAAGCCAGGGATTTTGTGGGGACAGTGTATCCTTTTTGGCGAGGCATTGCCTATCAGTTTTGCACAAGAAATAGTTGTTTTTGTGTGTTCATTCATGTTCTTGAGTAGCAGCCTTGTCTGCCACCTGTTAGCCCTGTGTTGGCGATGATGCTTAAAGTGTTTGAACTGGTGTTTATAGAGGAGCATTGATTATGCCAGAAGAAAAATATTTACTTTTGTCATTAAATTTGAATCATATTGTATAGTAGCTTTTGACACTGAAAGCACTTACTCACGTTACTGCGGTGTGCTGCCACATGGAGAGGAGTCTGACCCTTTTGTTTGATGTTAGTGTTGGTGTTCCGTCATCTTCACATTGATATCATAAGAAAGTGCTGAACGGTGTATGGCTTGCATGCAGTGAATGCTCCTCAGGAATTTCTCACCCAGTACTTGTCATCTTCGTTTGCTGAGTGCTGGACTCCAGTCTTAGAATCATTTCTTCATCATCCCACCTTTTCACTTAAGAAAGAAAGTTATCCTTTGCATCCCCTTTTAGACTTCCTAAATTTAACCCTCCTAAAAAAAAATTTTCATTCAAATTAACATATTCAAAAGTAGACGTGGGTCAGGGATACCCATAGAGACTTAATGAGATGTGTGAATACTCTTTAAGATTTTTTTGTTGTTAGATATTCGTAGCCATGAAACATAGCTGAATGGGCGCTGTTTCTGCCCTTCTGTTTCAAAGCTGTGATGTAAATATACATATTTGTCATGTTTCTGTCCTATTTTCCTTATGATTTTATATTGCTGCACGAGGAGCATTTCCACTAAATTACATAAAGATTTGTTGTTTTTTAAATGTCTTTATTCATATGCAGTTTAACAGATAAAATGTAAAGTTTTGTAGGGTTGTGTGTGTTGTAGAGTGTTGTTTTTTTCTTTTCTGCATGACTAAATTTCTTTGTACCCTACATTGAAATGTTCGAATTTTAAGTATCTGCAACAAAAACAAAACTAGAATGCATTCTTCCTTCTTGTTGCCAGCAGACTCTGATTCTTGTGTTTGCAGTTTAAAACATTGAACTTAAGAACAAAAATTATGTCAACGTTTTGTATAAAGAGAGGTTGGTACATTTCTGTACTCATTATTTTTCTTTTATATTCTGTACATGTATGTTCTGTCATTGTGATTTTAATTATAAGTTTAACTGCGATAAAATTGGATGTGTGATATATAGAAAAAGTGTCCCTGCTTTCTGTCTCAGCAGAATATCCTGTATTTCCCACACTTTAGTTGGCTATTAGCATCTCGGTGCAAAACTCCTATGGGTTCTAGAAGTTTGGGTAATGTAGGCCCTTCAGCAGAATATGTAGGAAACGTTCCCAACCAGCTGCTTTTTCATTGTCATTGTTACAGAGTTAAGGATTTACATAGGAAGATATTGACAAAGATGATGGTGATGATAGCAAATCAGGATGGTGAGATTTGCTCATTGATAATAATATGCTTTATAACTCAGAATGATAGACTGTTTTGTATCACGTCTTTAGAGAACTCAGATGTACTGGTTGCACACGATTAAAAGAAGAAAATACAGGTGCTGGTTACATGTATTAGTTCTGTGTGTGCAGCTGCAAGCAGTTTGTTAACTTATTTCGCATTACCATTGGCATGCTGGGTATGCAGCACGTCTTCTATTTTCTTGTTTACACAGATGTAGATACTTAAATTTGATCATCATCATCCAACTCCTTCGCATAGTCCAGCCTGGGAAATGTCAGGTAAATTGTTTACAATAGTTTTTGGTGAAGTTTACAAATAAATTTAAGCAACTGTGTGAAAATGTGAGGTTTAAAGCTGGAATAGCGTATAATAGAAAAGTTTGGTATTAGGACTAAGTTTTGTATCGGTCTCTTATCTCTACAATCATCTTTAAGGGAAAAATCACTTTGGAGGGGTTAGGGTTAAAGTTTTTAATATCGCTGGTTATTGTGATTGTTACTGTTATTGTAACCCATGTTGTTTAAAAGTAAACTTAAAAAAGGAAATTTTAATGAGTTTAGAGAACATAAAAATTAAAAATCCAGAAGAATGATTTCAAAATTTACAATAGTTACAAAATTTTGTTGTTATTCTTAATTATTTGCGACACACTTATTAGCCAACTACTAAATGTTCCATTCTCGCAAATCTTGAACCTCTCTTAATGAAAATGTGTGGATAAAATACTTTGCAATATTGTTACAGAGTAAGGACTTGTATTCCATATTGCCATATTGTAAGCGAAACAATATGCAGATAAATTTTTTAAGTTATGGTGAAGTCAGCATTGACATTAAAAGAATTTCATGTAACTGAGAATTTGTGGAAACTTGTTAGAAGAATTTTGCTTTCTGTTCAGCAAGCAAGTACATTATCACTAATTACACTTGTAAAAGAGACAAGAAAGTGATGTGACACAGTCATTGTGGGAGCCCATATTAAACTAGTCACGTGGAGAATGTGTGTGATTGTATGTCAAATATAAAAATTCATGTACTCGCAAAACAAAGTGTGATGATAGGGCAGCATTGGTGATGAGAAAGGGGGTGGGATGTGGTATTAACCTTTAATTTCCACTCCACTCTACACAACAAACTAGAACATGTTTCTAACCACCCTGCTTTTCCAAAATGTAAGCGATAAAAATGCCTTCGAGAGCATCTGTGCAAGTTCTAGAGTGATTCCAGTGTTTCCAGGTCCTCATAACAAGGATAAATTTGCCTTTGCAAGGTTGTATAGTAAGCTAGGTTGTGGTTGCACTCGATCCTTTTTCGTTTGTTTGGTAGACCTTGTAATCGGGGCACTTGTATCACCATACCATCTGATAGAATCCAGGATGTGTCTTTTTCAGGTGCCAGGGTTTTTCTGGCATTTGTATAGGTTATTCTTCTGTTGCCACATGCAACAGACTTTAATTTTTTTTAAATAGTGTGAGTGTGCATGTCTTGCATGATTCAACATGTAAGTTCAGATGTAATGAAGGGAAGGTGATTTAGCATGATTGGTAGAAAATGTAAAGTGTACCATAAATAACGTTCCTTATTGTATCAGTATTTTTCTTTTGTAAAGCACAAGATCTTGCTAACAGCAAACATTATAGATGCATGTTGATGTTGTCACAATTTTGTATGGATCCACAAGTCTTTGCCAGCTACATGTATTGCTCCTGTTAGAAAGTCTCTGCACTACTATACACATATTTCTAAATTCTAGGTTCTTTATTCAGTCATCCTTGTTACGATGTATCTATGTTCATGAATGTCAGACATGTTGGGGTGGAAAGAAATCATGTCGTTTTAAAGGTACCTGTATTTGCTTCGGTCTTCCTTATTCCTTGCACATTTGATCATTATCATGTGGTTGCTGTAAGAAGTACTAAGCTTTCTTTCATTTTGTGTGTGGTTATCGTTGTGCATATCGCTGTGGGTCTTCTTTTGTCTTCATATTGTAATAAAAATTTACAAAACATGACTGGTGCAGGCATGGACCATGCTGGAATGTTTGTGGCAAGCTAAAGGACACTAGTTGCTGGTTTTTGACGCCACATTCCTTTACAAAAGTAATCCCCTCCTTTTTAACTACATGGTGGCACATTTCGTTTTGGCAAGTCATCCATTCCACAGCAAACAGTTTAACATACACTGCATTTCATTACCAACAGGCAACAGTTTGTGAAGGTTTAATTATAGTGATGCTGCACTACATCCTGGTCCTAACCCCCTTCCCCCAGCTCTTTGCTTCAGCATATGGCAAAACAAAGATGGAAGGGTGTAAGAAATAGTATTGTACTTGTAGTCCTGTTGTGGAAAGAACAGCCATGGCCTTTTTGCTCGTTTATTTGGGCTTTCCTTTTATTGAGATGTTAAAAGCACTTGATTGCAGGGTCCATAAATTGAGCTTACACTAGTTCTTGCCTGTCATCCTTCTGCCAGCCTCAACACTGTGCTGGACCTGTGTGTGCAGTCAAGATCTATCCTAGTTATGGCAAAGACAGTCTCCTATGCTGATAAAATAGTTGGATATTTACAGCAGTACTGTTTTCACCTTTGCTATGGGATTAATTAGGCTAGAAAATCTAGGCTAATTTATATAAAGCCACTTAGCCCAGGAGTGGAGCATTCTTTATGCAACCCTCTTTTCTCACACTACCCAAGGTGCAATGTGGAAAGGGAAGTTCAGAAATGGTTTTTAGCCCAACGGGCAAGAAAAACTTTTGAAATTCACTAGCACACTGACATTTCTACTAGCCCAGGTTATTTAAAAGTTTTGTTTATCTGACTCAGCAACATTACAGGACTGCCACAGACAAAACCACAGGGGAACATCCCCATTATGACCTTCAAAATCGTAATTTCCCCAGGAATGACAAGATGGCCTGCATGAATAAACAAAAATCAGTCACACAACACCTTGGCAATTTATGATTTTTAATAGCCTGGCAAGATTTCTAGTGGACAGCTGCCACTTTAGTTCCCCCATCCTTATACATGCTTAAAGTGAAGTAAAGTGCCTCTCTGTCAAAAAAACATTCAGATTCCATTAGTCTACTTTTTGACATGCCAAAGATATTCTAGAAACACAAAACAACCATTTTGTGTTGTAAAATTTATTGCAACTGATCTGGAGCATTATGAGTAATGAACAGGACAAAAATAGGTTCTGTACATCATAACAGAACATGGCAACATAAAGTGCTGAAAAAAGGAAAAAGGCGAACCTACCAACCTGATGCATGTGTTGCCCACTTTGATGCAGGTCAACACATTTCAGGAATGGCAACATTTCCCCTGATTAAATTCCCACAATGCCCTAAGTTCACCAAGTACATCAACATGTACTGTGTCTTGTCCTCCAACACACAAAATGGTACAGTAAACCTACTAGGCAGCCAGTATTTGCATGCCAGCCACACACACTTCAGAAAATATGCAAAAATGACAGGTGAATTATCTACATAATTCAAGCTTTCAGCTGAGACTGGTACAAAAATATTTCCCTTTTGCATGATGGGTAACAGAAAGATTACTTCCTCATGCCAACTAAAGAAAAATGAAAAACAGATGAAAAAGGCGACCCCATTCAAATGTACTAAAAGATGTTAAGTGAGAAAAGTCTTTTAGGTACGACATAAATTATGGTAAAATGCAGATAAAATGAAAGTTAACCTCTTCACAAATGTAAGATTACTGCAAAAATATGCGGCTTGATGATTAATCGAACTACAGGGCCATGTCACTGAACTGCAGAGCAATGTTGTCCTTTTCTATGTGAAGTGTGAGGCATGCTTGGGAATTCAGCATATCAGGAAATAAATTTTTTCTTCTGGGCTTTTGTGAATATTTTCCACCATGCGCACTGGCAGCTAATGTGTTCAGTTTTGCATGATTTGGTCAGAAAACCACCTAATACACACTGTGCAGAAAGTGTCATGCACCAAAAGCAAGGTGAAGCAAAATAAAGTTGGTATTTGCCTTTACTTGGCAGCTGAACATGTTCATGCGTGTGACTGCGACCTTATATACCCATTAGAAGTTATCTATTCAGTTTTGGGTCCGTCTTGGTCTGTCCACTTCTTTGTAAAATACAGCATTTATCTTCCCATCTTGACAAAAGTGGAAGTATTTGGACTAGTATTGTTTATAAACAGTGGCACTTTACTGTAGGATACATTTCTGAATTCTAACTCCCCAAAACTATTTATCTCTGGCGAGGTGGTACAGAAGTACTAAGCCTGTAAAGCACAAAAAACCAGCAGTTACTTATCTATGGTTCCTACCATAACACCAGCAGCAGAAAAATAGAATCCATCTCTGTGCTGGAGCTCCAGGCGTCCGGAAAAAAGGCCAATGTTATTAAGGGGTTTATAGATGTGTATAACCACCCTGCCACCAAAAAAAAAAAACCCAATCCAAACTATATTTGTTCTTTTCGTTATGAGGTTGAAAGCACCTTGAAATTTTACTGAGATTAATCCCCCATGTGTCCACCTATCTGTTAGTCCATTGGTCTGTCCATCCAGTCACCTATTGCTGATGTCAGCATCAACTACACAAAAAAGGATTGTAGGTGAACTGGCCCCATCAACCAGCGTAACAGTAACCACACAAAAAGTGCCAGAGAATTTCAGATACCAAATTTCGTGATCTCCCTCATCTACAGAAAAGAACACAGGGATGTACTTTTAATTGCTCTTCTAGTTTATACATGTATGTGTATTAAGAGAACAGCCACATGATCACTGTATTTTGCTCTGAATTGATGTCATGCCCAAACAATTTTTACATTTTGTATGCAATTCATTCTACTTCCATCACAAGTGAAAAATCAGTAAGTTACACCTTTTTAATGTTTGTAATAATGTGATAAATGTGATACATGGCTGAAGAAAAGTAAGATTTAACAAAACTTTAAAAAAATTGAATTTGATCTTCCAGAGCTACAAGCTCTGATCAGTGTTGTACAGCACAACTGCTTCATGAAAAGTGCACAGAACAAAGCAACAATTATAAAATTCCGGTATGCATTCTACACGTGCACAGGTTCACGAGCCAAGCAGCAGTGGCAATGGAAGCAACCAAACAACAAGAAAAAGAAAAAGAAGAATCGGTTTACTTTTATTTCATTCTATCACGCTTTTTGAGGCCAGAAGCAAGAAATGTTTTCCCCTGCCACCACCCCCACAATACAAAAGACTTCTCAGAGAATTCTCATTTCTGGTCATTTTTAAAAAAAAGAGAAATACTTTCAGATTCCTTGCTCTCAAATTTCCTTCTCAAATCTCCAGCCAAATTACTAAGAAGTATGACAAGAAAAAATTCTTTTTCAGAATTAAAAAAGCATTGTGGTTCATGAACCATCATAATATGATCCTGCTAAGAACATCCCAACAGCAAGTCAGACGAAAGAACACAAACCAAAACTGCAAAATTACTTTATCTATTTTCTCCAATACCACACAGCACCGATTTCTTGTTTCCTTTTCTTTAAAAAAACAACAACAAAAAAACAATAAAGTACGGAGCAAACATGAGGGATAAGTTACAGTAATATGTAGAAGACTTGAAACATAATGCAAGACAGACTAGATAATACCTGGTTTAACCATGCTATCCTAATACCAAATTAACTAGGATGTAGCATTAAGCGGTAATCATATAAATATACAGGTGCACTGGGGGAGGTGGATGCTTTAAAAAAGACAAAAGGTAAAAAAGAAAGAAGGGTAGCTTGCAAGACCTTTTGTCTTGTTTGTCCAGTTTTTTTGTCTTCAGACAGACCTTCACCATGATTACTATCTTGTGGAGACATGGGCAGTTAACCTCAACAATCTGTGACGAAATACAACAGCTGAGTAGTGTTCACCCCTGCTGTTTTTGCACCCATTTGTAGTTCTCTCTGAAAGAACAATCCAAACCACACAAAAGCCACATGCAGCTAGAGACTCAACCACCTTCTGACAAGGATGCTCATTTAGTCTTAAAACATGGCTTCTGCTTGTCACAGACATGACAGTATGGCAGAGACCAAGTGTAGTTATTTGCAGTACCCAGTAATACTTTTCAGAGTGGGCGAAGTGTATTCCATGTTGCTTTTGAAGTAATATGGCTCAAGAAAATGCTTTCAGGTAGTGGACAAGAAGACAGAAAAAGAAAGGGAGGGAGAGTGAAGACCAAGAGACTGACTCTGGATTGAAATATATCCAGTCAGAGCAGACAAATTCAGTGGTTGCAAGATGTCAAGCATATTTTGTTGCTCCGCTTCCCAGGATGATGTTTCGGCAGCATACAGATGGTCTACTGCCTTCCACCAGATGCCATGATGTTGCAGATGACAAAGACGCCTTTAAAGAAGAAAATACATGTGACAGAATGGGAAAAAATAATCTGAATCTCAATATCTAACAACTCTTATTGCAAACCTACCAGGAAACCATACCTTCAGGAAACAGGGCCAGCAACTGATTATTTTCCAATATTATAAAATTAACCACACTAAAAAGTACTGCCACAACAGCCAAGTGAAAAAACACTAGTTAAAATGGTACTGTGATTAAAAATTCAACTGTTTACATTCTGCAGCTCTGATCTTTATGTAATAAATTTCTGCTCCAAACTCAACCAACTCACTGATGGCATTTCTACAGCACAGTGCACTTGGACCCTTTTTTCCTGGTTTTGTTAGTTGTCTCTGGGCTCTTCTTGTTGATCTGACGCACCAGATCCATGAAAATCTGCGCAAAAGACAATATTTGGAATATCATAACTGGGTTACACCCACCCCCATAAAAAACATCCTAATCTTCTTAAAATCTGCAAATCACATCATTCAGAGTAGTTTCAGAGCTATGTTGTAATGTGGTGGCAACACCTAGGTATTTTCATGGTTAAAAGTTTCAAATTTTCAATAGGAAGAACATGTTATGATGTACTGAGGGACCGAAGGACTTCGGCAGGTATGCCAACATTTCTTAATTGCAAGCTGCCCACAGCTGCTAAAATGACATGCCTTAGGTCTGGCCTAGCTCCAGAAATGGCATTTTTGAAAGTCAATGGGGCTCCTTACTCAAGTCGAATCAACATATATATCAAAATAGGTACTAGCAGTCACAAGTACTGAACCAGCAATTGCTTTTCATGCTTTGCTAAACAAAGACATAGGCTGCATGTTTGCAAACGCATACCTCGCTAACATTAATCTTGGCTTTGGCTGAGGTTTCTAGAAAGGCGCAGTTGAAACTCCGGGCCAGATTTTGTCCCTGGTCCTTACCAACCACTCGCTCATCTTCCAGATCACATTTGTTCCCCACAAGAAGCATTGGTACCTGTGCAAAAAGGAGAAAATGTACATGACATTGTAACATCAACATGGCCCACAAGAAGCATCAACACTTGTGCAAACAGGAAGAAAACTTATGAGTCACACAAAGCACAAGTGGACTAGTGAAACATGCAATTAATGCTGCTGGAAAAGACAAGCTGTTTCCCATTGGGTGCTATTTTTAGTTACATCCAACCTGACTTACTGCCCTACTGTAGTTACAGTTTTACAATTTTTGGTTTGAGCCGTCCTTCAGTCTCTAACTCTTTGCACTCTATGCATGACATCGACGACTACAGATATTGGCATTAAAAAAAAAATGCTAATAAACTAACACACTTGCAGTAAAATACTTTAATTGGAAAGATCAATTCTTGGACTTAGCAATTCTTAAAGAATTTTTGTTGAAAAAGTTTAAATATTACTGTTTGGTGTCAAATGTTGTTACTGTGTGCCCAAAATTATAGAAGTCTAAACAATTCTGTGCATCAAATGAACCAGAATCTTAAAAGTGTGTATTACTTACATCATCAGTATCTTTGACCCTGAGAATCTGTTCACGCAGTTCTTGTAGATCATTGAAAGTGGACTGGGCTGTAATTGAGTAGACTAGCAGGAACCCTTGGCCGTTTTTCATATACAAATCACGCATGGCTGTGAATTGTTCCTGTCAATACACATTGAAAAATGTAGTCATATTCAAAAAGAAACAAGTTGAAAAAATAAAATGAGCATATACTTAAAAAACAAAAAACATATGCATACTTACAGTTCCTGCTGTGTCTAGGATCTCAAGCATACACTGCTGGCCATCAACCTCCACTTGCTGTCAACAGAAAAGATAATTCATGAGCCACGGATACCCATGTTTAGCACTTTCATCCATTAGGTTAAAACTAGTGGCTAGTGAATAAAATAATTAAGCAGTTAAAACACTGAGTTTGAAATGCCACATTCCAAATACATCAAGAACATATCATATGACACAATATTTATGCAGTATACCTGCACAACAATTATAGAATATTTTTCTGTTCTTCACTGTTTAACATTTCCTTATATTAATTACTATTACAAAATTCCTTTTATTTTTACTATAAAGAATTTTACGCTCTGTCTTAAAAGCTATATATATATATAAGTACAAATTTTTAATGACTTACTTTTCGGTAGCTATCTTCAATGGTTGGGTCATATTTTTCTACAAAAATTCCCTGAACAAATTGTACTGTCTACAACAAACAAACATATTCAGAATTAAGTTCAGAGGAATTTTACAGTTTGGTGTAAGATTACGTGACAGCAAAGCCATTAATGAGAAGTGTTGGAAGAATAGTATAGTATCAGTTTATGATTATGATATTTTACTGCAAGTGATAAAATAGTAGATTTCAGTGTCAAGTAAGTGAGCTCAGTTTATTGCATAATGCAAAGCACACATAATGTTCAGATTTAGTATTTACTTCAATCTTTGTGTACACAACATTTATAAGAGATCAAAAGCATCAATGACTCACCAAAGCACTTTTCCCAACACCTCCACTTCCCAGAACAACAAGTTTATATTCTCTCATTGTTTGTGGTCTGTTTCACACTGCCAGGTACCTTAGAAAAATAGCACACAACACATGAACTCAATCACAATGGTAATAAAAAATGCAAAAAGCTCTTGTTCATAAAAGCGAATGTTTAATCAAATTAATGTATTCCACAGTTTCCACTTTCCCTCTCCTCACAAAAAGTAGGATCTAAATCTGTCAGCAATATTATAATATAAATTTTACTAATGAAACATTCTTTAAATATTAAATATGTCAGCGATTAATGTACAAATATTCATTACATGCATACATGCTGATAATATAATGTTTACAAGTGAAACCATTTTCAGTTTTCCAATGCAAATGGAATGTCAATACTATATTATTAATTTATTTTATATCCCACTTTGACGAGTCAAGATAGCTCCGTAATAAACTTCATTTTGATTTCTGATTCTGCAGACAAGCTGAAGCTTAAGCTGGGACATCTTGTTACAATACATACGCTTTGACTTATCAAGTGTTTGCAAACACGGATCTCCCTCATACCTGACAAGACATTTTTTATGATATTATTAATAATAACATTTAATCACACAGTGTATACGTTATAAATCTAGCTCAAGGAGTGTGCCAAATGGCCAGACAGTGCATTATTATACTTGGTAGAGACCAAAGCCAAGGAGTTCGGGTCTAGGGACTAGGGTGGAGTATGCCTCATTGACTGCCATAATGAATAGTGTGTCCGTAACTTAGCACCTTCTAAACAGTTATTTTACAAATGAAACAGAAGTGTATTTATTTATTTTCTGTAAGATATAGTTTCAAAAATATACTATGTCTTGAGGTTAAAGAAAACTCACCACAACTGTTCAGTCGACGGCCAGTCTATATTTCCGGTGGAGTGACGTCACCAGGGAACAAATTTCTTAACATGGAAGTCCTTCCCATGTTGCCCCTCAAGAATGACGAACGTCATTTCCGTGTGCTGTGTGCCGTGCGTCTGGTGAGGTTGGTGTATGACCGCGGGTGTGTGAAGGAGAGCGAGAGAGTGTGTGTGTGTTATTTTAGTATTAAGTTATCCACACTACTTTGATCTTATTTGATCAGCAGTTGCGCAAGGCTGCTGAAATGATGAGAATCCGAAGGCTAGCGTTAATCGCAATGATGGCCTGCGTTTTGCTGGAGATGATGAAGTTGAACGGATATCTGACGTGTGTTAGGGTTGGACGATCGCATTGAAGCTTGAGCGCATTGTTCGCTTTGGTGCTTGAGCGCCCACTCTTTCATTTTCTGACGAATGTATCCATACTGATCCAGCAAAATATAATGTAATAAAATTATTTAAATTATAAAATTACATTTTATGAATTACTACTCAGTGCTTTGTCAAATGCTAGTGTAGACAGCACGTGGGCTGAACAGCAACTTAGTGAGTCGCTGCGGGCCACAGCAGTATTTGTGTGTGTGTAAAGAAGGAAATTCAGTCACTGAAAAATAGTGACACCCTTCTAATTATTAGCTTTAAAAAATGTGTGGCCGTGTTGGGGAAAACAGCGTTCGCAGCCCGCTGTCACTGTAAAAAAAATAAATAAAAAAAAGCACCCGGACACCATGGTGATTCCTGCTTCAGTTTCTTGAGATCATTTTAATTTAGTAGTTACCGATCTTCGTAAACATTGTCTGCAAGTTTCGAGTGAGTCACTTGGACACAATGTGTTGTCCTCCAATCAGCTGTAGTGTCTATTCAGTTTTTTAAAAAACTGATTTGAAATGCGGAAGTGTTATCACCTAGGTACGGTAGGATGAATCCAGCAGTTTCATAATTACACTGTGACTCATGCTTTATTTGATTCTGTATTAATTATTTGTGTCATTTTTTTCAAGATACAAGTTTAAAGGTATTGGACATGTCAACATTGAAATTCATCTGGCATATGTCTAGCCATAATATACAAGAAAAACAGGTGACTGCCGTTTGGAGGAAAAACCTTTCTTAAATTTAAAACAAGGGAACTGGACCAAGCTAAGACATGACAAAGACGAAGACAATCTAAATGTTTCGGGGCACTACCACTTCATCGGGACGACACAAAATGACGAAACAATGAAAGAAGAAGAAGAATAAAAAAGACTTAGCTTTAGTAGATGTGGCGCATGGGCTGGACAGCAGGAAAAAAATGTCTAGCCATGAAACTTGTCAGTTTTCTCAAATTAAATTATTGTAAGAGTGGTGCTTCTGATGAGTAGACTGAGGGATACATGTTGTAGTTTACATCATCAGCGATGGAGGTTGCAGCAGCTGTCAACTACTACTCTGCAGAACAAAGGCTGTCACTGCTGCAGAGGTTGTTATCAATATCTTTGGTCAATGACAATAAGTGCTGGTCCATCTGCTAGTGTTATGATCTGAAGTGGCAATTCCCCATTGTGACTTGCTCTGCTGCCTTCCAACGAGACAACATTTGATCCCTTCACTGATCCATGTACACTGTGCACTCGGTCTTCATAATTGTGGCAAACAAGCATTAGGTTCAGATTTGAAAGCCTTCAAGAATCTTGATAATTTCAAAAGGTTTACCACCGTATTAGTCCAGTCATCCAGAGCATAAATTGGTGACATAGCAGGAGTCCGGATACAAAAGCCATACTGACAAGGGGCTAGCAACTTGTTGTGGTTGCAAGTGAGCAAATATATTTATTTTGGTAATGGTTTCCATTATTTTGCATAGAGGATAAATCACCGGATGCTGTTGTTGCCTTTCATGAGTAGCAGTGTAAAATTTGCTACATGCACTTTTCCCTATATAGTGCCAGGCATCTGGCAGGGCAGCTACTAAATTGCCAATTTTTTGTAAGTCTTAGGTATGACTCAGCCAGGGTGGAAACCATCGAACTCTGACCTTGGAAATGGACAGCTTTAGAGCATTGAGGCAGTCAATGTAGTTAGAGCTTTGGATAAAAGTCTGACCATTCCTGAAGCACACTAGGGTGGATGTTAATCTGGTATGGTGAATTTTATATGTTGAGTTCAATCGTACAATAATTTCAGAACTTTACTGATCACAGGAACCTTTAGTCTTTGGAATAGTGCAGTGATGTCCAACCTATGGCCCGTGGGCCACAACCAGTCCACAGCTTTTACCTAACCGGCCCACCACATGTTGCATTTCTTTATCACAAACATGTCAAAATGAGGTTTTATAAGTTGGAAAAGCCAAAGCGTCCTGAGCTACAAGTACAATCCTTCACATTCCAAAGGATGGAAACACAAATTTAGAAATGACCCCGTGCTGATGAAGATCTGCTTGAACATGTTAGAGAGAGGGACCAAAAAAGGTATTTGTGTACTACAATGTCGGACGATGTTCTGGCCTGCAGAGATCATGTTAAATTTTAATGTGGCCGATGAGCAAAAAAAAAAAATAAAAAAAGTTAAGCATCACAGGTTTACTATAGTGTCTCTCAGCCATTTCATGCATTTTGCAATAGTGGGTAAGAAGGATGCAGAAAAAGACTGTTGAGCACAGCTTTACCTGTGTGTTGTTATGAGATTGCCATGGTTAATGATACAAGATATTCGCTGCTCTTCCTTGGTCGCGGCTTTCTTCTACTTAAAAGTTTGCACCAAATTTGGTGACTGCTGATATCATCTCTTTTGCCAATGTATACCAGCAGCCTACATGCTTAGTGTCTGTATCCTGGAAGATGAGTGCCCAATCCTGTTGTAATGCTGTCATCATTTTCTTTCCAAAAAGTATATTTGCCTGCAGAGGCTTTTACTTTTGTAAGGTTCTAAACATGATTGTCACCCAGGAGTGCATTGTGAGCATAAGATTTCTAACTACATTGTGTTCATTGGACAGTTGTATGTAAATTTACTTGGCTTTTTAAAGCAGAGTATTTGCATTTCTAGCCTATAAGAGCATTCTAGAATTTCTATCATATAAAAACGAACAGTGGGCAAAACTAGTTCTACGTTTAAGATTTTGAGGCTTCTAATTTTTATTCTCTTGAGCATCATCAGTTCAGCACCATTATTTACAGGCACTGGTACATCCTTAATGATCAATAAGCACGGAATTGGATTTGGTGCCACAACTGCTGCTTCAGAAAATCTACATTTATTCTCATGTTTTCTATTGAAGTAGTAGACTTCATTTACCAGGGGACATAAGACTAAAGTATAATTCTCAATGAATCATGCAGTCAGTATCTTAGTGGAAAACACATTCTGTTGAATGGAAAAGTTTAGCCCAGTGCTGACATTTAGGAAGGATCTACATTTGCATCCTGATGGGAATGAATACTTTGTTCCTCTATCCATCACACAGCACAAACATGATCATTAAAAGTAATGGCATTTCTTGTTGCACCATTGGTTCATTACTAACATTTTAGTTTGAAGCAATGAGTATTGTGGTTTACATAGGTCAGAGATCCCTCTTCTCTTTTTTGCAAAGCTCACTTTGGTTTGGAGCACAACAGAACTTATTGTGTGTTGGCTTTCTGGGATTATAAGCAACAGTGATAAGACAAGAAGGAAGGTTGCAGTTAAAGACAATATTTGACAAGATGACAACATATGCTGTGGCTTGGTTTGTGCCTAGAAAACTCAATATCCCGTGAACATTGCTGGTGCCGTTCGTAAATTAGTGTTGTGTAATTAGAAAGCGTAAAAGAGCAGTATCATAGATATCAAGGCGTTGGCCTGCTTGTCTGGTTTCGCTCATTTTTTTTAAAAGAAAAAGAACGTTGACTTGTGTGCGGTGCCCTGCAGGAATGTTGATTTATTGATACGGTTAACAGGCAGAGGTGAGCGGACGTGAAAGACATGCTGAATTAAATGGATACGAAAACTGCTGAGGCAGAAGTGCGTTAAACATTTTAATCGGTACAATCAGCAGTGCGACACGTCTGTTGACACTGGATAAGACACAGCATGTACTCTATGCAGACGTCGAGAACAAAACTCCTGTGTTCAGAACTGCTGTTTCCTGTACGGACTTCCATCCCTGATTGCGGACTTCTCATCACAAGATTGCTTCCTTAGTCTTGACGACAGAGCCTTTGAGCGGCGATGAAAACGTAACGGCATGGTATGAAATCACATTAACCTTCATATCCCAACACCGTGCCATAAACTGAGCAGTCGATCAATAGTCAATAGTCACTCTCCCTTTAACTCTTTCATGAGTATACTCCGTTTAACCAGGGTTAGCTATAGGTACCTGCTGATACCCACTGTATGACAATATACCCAACAAGTTTTGTATGTTGTCGGTGTATCTGTAACTATAGTAACTACCCCAAATGGTTGGGTTAAAGTTCTCTCTCCTCTCTCTCTCTCTGGAAACTGGCAAACGGTTATAGTCGATCCACATTCTGTCAAATATTTGTCAAATGTACACTGCCTGCTGTAACGACCTATGTGTGTGTGTGTGTGTGTGTGCTCAGGGAGTGCAGATTGTACAGAGCAAGTCAACACCACGGATGTTTCCAGTCTCAAGCCACTTAGCCAGACATCCAATAATTTGCCAGTATTTATTCCAAAACTTATTATACGTGAGAGGAGCTTCATTTTAAAATAACGAAATTTACTGACATGAAAGTTACATCCGTGCGAAATACTTTTGTAGACTTATAAATATGTAGAATATGCCAACAGGATAATAAATATAGTTTTTGCAATTATATATATATATATGGGCCTTGGATGGAATGTCTAGGCTTTTGCAGGAGCAAACACGATTACACACACACACACACACAGGCAATCAAGTCTTGGATGGAATGTCTCTAGGCTTTTGCAGGAGCAAACACGAGTACACACACACACACACAGGCAATCAAGTCTTGGATGGAATGTCTCTAGGCTTTTGCAGGAGCAAACACGAGTACACACACACACAGGCAATCAAGTCTTGGATGGAATGTCTCTAGGCTTTTGCAGGAGCAAACACGATTACACACACACACACACACAGGCAATCAAGTCTTGGATGGAATGTCTCTAGGCTTTTGCAGGAGCAAACACGATTACACACACACACACACACACAGGCACCCAAGTGGGAGAAAGGCACTGTTGAGTGATGTCTCCACAAAGAATCGGTTAATCTCCGTCGCTATACATCCTGCGCACTTGCTGGATGCAGAAATACTAATTTTTAGCTGCGCCTGCCAGGTGGAAATACTCCGTCAACCCTCTTTCTCCTAACGATCATCAAGCATTGTCTTCAGCTTTGTCTGTAAATAATCAAACACACCCATGGTTATATGTATTTCTAGAAATACTGACAAGCATGCACACACGACGTAATGTCTAGAGATGTGCATAACATTCATGCACATAATCTACATGTACATGCAGAAAACTACGCATGACATGTATCGAGAATTGGGAATAAGAATATTAATGTAGTTACACATGTCTAGAGGAAAGATTAAAGAATAGGCAAAAAATACACAAAAATACGGTGCTTACAGGTACGAATAAATACGCAAGAATAAGAAGAGGAAATGAAGGGGCGAGACGAACCAGGAGCAGAAAAGAAAACAGGAGTAAAGAAATTTGGTAAAGGTACATCGCAGCGGGAATCCTAGATGAAACATTTACCCTAAAACCTACATGGATTTTAGTAACTTTGAAATACCGTAAAATAGCGATCTATGTGTCCCTTGATTACCAGACAAACGAACACATTGCGAGTTAGTCAAGTGAGTTTGATATGACAACACAGAGTCGAAAGTGTAGGCCTACTGACCAGCGCTGTGTACGGATTCTGGCTAGCAGTCAGAAGATCTAGAATGGCGCTGATATCCAGTGCGCGTGAAGTGTGACATAATGCATGCTCCAAAGATCTGGAAGAAAAGTAAATGATGCAGAGCGAATGAGCCAGCAGGCAAGTTGATCCGTGTAAAATCCTTCAGAAAACCCTTCTCTATTCATGCGCATTCTTACACTTTGCGTCCCTCCCCTTCCCTCCTCTCTCCTATGGGGTCAGTGCAAATATGTAGAACGATAAGTATACTTATATATATATTTATAGCCACAATTGTCACTGACTTTACCAGCGATGACGTCATGGTATTACTCAACATCAGTTGCCATTCTTTAGTCACTTTCGAATTCTTGTCCAAAAATGTATATATGTTTGAGCGAAGAACTGCAAGCGAACTCATCCTGCTAGCCTTCCTTTTGGGAGATGGAAAGAATAGGACATATACTCACTGAGTAGAACATTTGGTTACAAGAATCTTCTTTTTTTCACTTTGGGGGATGGGTATCTATAGACTGGAGAAGAATTGCAAAAGCTAGTGAACGTCATGTACCAGTTTCGTAAACCACGTGTAACATGGCACTGATACTTATTTTCCCAGGATTACTCAACAGTCAGTCGTTCTGAACTCACTTTTTTAGCTGTTCCATCTGCTGGCCAAGACAATCACGCGCTGCAGACGAAACAGACGAATAGATTATTATGGCGAAAATGGTCCCGACCCGAAGTGGCCATATATAGATATTATATTTGTGTGCGTGTGTGTGTGTGTGTGAGAGAGAGAGTGGATAGGTGAATGGAGAGAAGCAAGGAAGGGATTGGAGCATATTTTCGCCTAAAACTGATGACAGACTATCGCAAGCTGCTAAAAGGATTAAGAGTTGGTGTATTGAGGCAGCCAGGACGTAATGATTGCTCACGTCTACTTACTCCCGTATTTAAGCTGTTCGGCTTCCTGAGTCTGTTCAGAGTCCTGAAACGAACATGCACAGTCTGACAATTTGCTTAATGAAGGGAGAAACAAGTCTCAATACACATGCAGTGCGCAGTACACACAAGTCGTCAGATCTCTACTTTGATTCAACATCGACGTGCACCAGCTCCCGAAACAAAAACGAATGTCAATCCATAATTTATGGATTCAGCTTCTTTGACCTAGCCACTAAAACAGTCTATGCAATTCCAGCGCGATCTGCCTGTCACATAATTTCACACCATATCCAGTAGAAACAATAGTTATCGATTTAAGAAAGAAACACTGAATTTTTGTCGCAAAAAATACAGGTGATGTACATGGAGTATCATAAAACATAACATTGGGCATACTGTATATTGGCACCGAGTGACGACTTTTGTGACAAACTACGTCTGACATTTAAAGAATTAGACAGCATTTTCGAATTACATAAAGATTAATAGAGTTCTTTGTAAGAACTCAATAAGCCATTGTATTACAGACCCATCCCTTCCCTTTTTTTAAAAAAAATGCCAGGGGCAATAATCTGCTCAGTAAAATCTGTAAGACTGGTTAGGTACTTATGTCAGGGTGACTTGATGTTATTGATGTAACTCTGGATATGACAAAGATTAGCAATAGCTATATGACAATAAACACTTAGCAATGACCACATGTTCTCAAGTTGAAGTTAAATAGCAGGCAAGGGTTTGGTTACATCCCAATATGTGTAAACCAGAGGCACTTGAAGATGTTATTGTCGATACGAATATGTTTTAACAATAATCATTTTGAAAATCTAATACTTAGTGATAGGCAGTTTGCAGTTTGATGGCAATGAAAGTGATCATATAGCTTTTGATCGCAGCTAAACAGTGGTTTGACGACAATATTGGTTTAATTTTAATTGCAATCTAATGGCGGATTTGATCACGCCTCCTGGAAATACTTACAGGAGAAAGTACAGACGAGGTTACCGTCGACACAAGGATGTTTAACAACGAAGATGTTTTTGACGTTTCTGGTGTCGGCGAGATAATAATCTGGTGCTGTGGAAGCTTTACTGAGGCGTGGTCGACGAGTTTCCTGGTAAGTGGCAAGCTGGATTCTCTTGGTGGAATAGCTGTTTGGTCTGTTCGTGCAGGCGTTGTTGTCAGCGATGTTTCCGTTATGTGGTGAAACTGTACAGGTTTTGCACAATGAGGACCCGAAGTTTTGCTAGGTAAAGTTGAGAGAGAAAACCTCGCGATCGTCGATGACTGGGAGGACTGAGACTGTATAGGTGTTGCCGAGCTCTGATGCGAGGGTTCATCAGACGAATTTAACAGAGAAGATTTCGTGGATAATGTTATCGTCTGATATTGTGTAGGTTTTGTCGTACAACGGTCCGATGTTTCATCAGACAAGGTCGACAGAGGAGATTTAACTGATATTTTGATCGTTCGATGCTGTGTAGGGTTTTTTGTAGCCTGATCCAAAGTTTCATCAGACGATGTTGAGAAAGAAGATTTCTTCGTTAATTTCACTGTTCTATGCGCAGACTTTGTCGTAGAGGGAAAATCCAAGGTATGTCCAGAGGTCTCCATAGGAGATTTCATCGACAATTGTATCGTTCGATGCTGTGCAGGCTTTGGTGTAATCTGATACAAGATTTCATCAGACGACATCAACGGAGAAGATTCCATCGACAATTTTATCGTTTGATGTTGTGTAGGCTTTGTCATACCATGGTCTGATGGTCCCCCAGACGGCACGGACAAAAAAGACTTCGTGGTTGAGGGCATCGTTTTGTTTTGAACACCTTCTGCTGCACCACGACTCCGAGCTTCGTCAGACGTCATCTTCGGGTGCAGTGCGGGACCTGTTGCCCCGGTGTTCGATGTTGCATCGGACGACTTGGACAGGGACAGAAGAGTCATCTCCGATGATTTCTTCGTGGTATCATGGCCTGTGAAAGCCTGACCACGCATCATGGACAACGAAGCTGGCAAGGCCGCAGATAAGGTCGTGGAGTCCTGACGCCCTGACTTTGTCTCGCCGTGGGTGCGGTCCAGCCACACCATGGAAAGCGATACAGGAGCTGACGTCTCTGAGTTGCGCGTAGATATGAAGTCCGTGCCGTGATCTACGAAAGTGTCTTCACACAGCGTGTAGCCTCCCTCTGGCTCCCGTGCCGACGACGTCATCGCATGCTCTTGTCCAAGCGATTCCGTGGTGCCGTGGTCCAAGAAAGTTTCCTCAGTGGACAAGGATGAAAGCGACAGCAGTGTTCTGTCCGTCTCGTCCTGCCAGGCGGTGGGCGATTTCCTGGTGCTTTGCATCGACCTGTTTCCACTTCCCGCTCCGCCCCGACGTCTTGCCCGCATTCTGTCGTGAAACCCGTCAGTCTCATCCATCATTATCTTTCTCACCACGGAAAAGCTTTGTGTCAGGCTGAAGTATTTTGTCCGCACCTCGTCCTCCCTGAGTTGCTGTAGGTTTGGTGGCTGTCGCAGCACTTTGAGCAGGTCGTGGGATACCAGCAGATCGTAAGGCTGGGAACAAAAATGCACCATAACTCATATTAAAAGATAAAAGCTCAAGCAAGATTCGCGAACAGACGCAAACGAGAGAGAGAGAGAGAGTGGGGAGGGGGTGATAGAGTGAGAGATAGATTGCGAGTGTGCGAACGTGGTTGGGTGTGGTGTCTGGATATACTGTTTGATACTGAAGCTGTTTTCGTTGTTTTTGTAAAGGGCATTGAGCCTTTCGGGGGAATAGCGCTCTAGAAGAATCCTTTTGTTATTATTATTAAACGTGGAGGCCGTGGTGTTAATTAAAGGACAATACTCGAACAACTAGGGTTGGCGCCAGCAAGATTCACGGAAAATAACGATCAACTTCGTGGGTGCAAATCTACCCTCGAACGAATTTGTAGAGTATTGTCATTTGCGTACAACCTCGAGAAACAGGACGAATGAAGAATGGTGTGAACTACGTATGACCAAGGTCTTCCACAATATTCAGCTTCTAAATGTGACAAAGAGATGATGTCAGTAAATATACTAGCTGAACGAACTACAATTTTTTAAAAAAATCATTCCAACTTTAGAGAAACGAAAGAAAATGCATCTGAGCCTGTGTACGACAGCGGCTATATACAGCAAATGTTTATTTTGACAGCGCGGAATTAAACATTTGCGCCATCTATGTATATCGCCCACTTTCAGGAAACCATCAAAAATGCTGATTGCAATGGCGTCTTTATGTCCACGCAGTTAGGAAGCTGTGGTCTTTCTCACTAAAGCAAGCGGTCTTAAAATACGAATCACGTGACTGCAAGTAATTGTCACTTGATTTCGCACAAGAGCTGACGAAGTTCCTCACCCTCTTGTCAATCGGCCAGAACTGTTTGTGCTGGAGGCAGGCACAAATCTGCGAGGCAGACGGTCGGTGTTGGGGATCTTTCTGCAGCATCTGGCCCACCAGGTGGTCGAAGTCGCGGCTGTAGGCAGCGGGCAGGGGCTTCCTCTGCAAGCATCATTGTAGCATGTGACCACGAAGGGGTTAGGCAACGAACGACGAAGAAAAGAGGAAATGAAGAACAAGACGGAAGAATGAAATAGAGAAAGGACAAAGGAAGAACAAACGAAAGAACCAACAAACGAAAGAAAATTAAGATACCCAGCGTGCAAAGTAACTAAGCATCCTAAGCAATCAGCCAGCCAATTAAAAAAAATCAAATCGAGGTTTTACTCACATCATTATGCACAATGGCGCAAATGATCTTGTAGAGCGAAGACTCGTCAAAAGCTTTTTTCAGAGTCGCCATCACTACCGCACAGCAACCAAGGCTCCAGATGTCTGTCTGTTGCCCAGCAGAACAACAACTAAAGATTGGAGATGTTAAAGTGGCCGAAAGTGGTGAGATAATGGATCAAAGTAAGGAAGAAAGGAGGAATGGAAGGAATCAAAAGAAGACAAACCCACGTTACACAGCACTACGAAAAAAGACACGCCCTCAGCCGGCAGCCGAACGGACAGATGGATGGAGAAAGTGACAGATAGAAAAGAGAAGGAAGCAAAAATCGATTTGAAATACACACGCATATACATATATATACTTTTGACTATTTTTTGTTAACAGCCATAGATCAAACTTTGTGGGTTATGCCCACTTGTAGGTTTTGTACCTTAGCTGTGTAAGGTTTATACAGCAGCAGCTCCGGGCTCATATAACTAGGCGTGCCACACACGGTCGTCGCGAGGTCAGACTCTTGCTCTAGTTCCCTGAGGTTCAAAACCCAACAGCAATTATGAAACAGATATGCACGTGTACACACCTGGTTAAATGCACTTGTAAAGACATATAAGTACACGTTCAACAGAAAGCAAGCAAGAAAGAAAGAAAGAAAGAAAGAAAGAAAGAAAGAAAGAAAGAAAGAAAGAAAGAAAGCCGGTCTGTGTGTGTGTGTGTGTGTGAGAGAGAGGGGGGGGGGAAAGAAGGCAGAGTTTACCTGGCGATTCCCAAATCTCCCAGGCGGATGTCACCAGCTCCTGTCAGGTATATGTTGCCAGGCTTCAGGTCCCGGTGAAGTACCACAGGGTCGTGGGTGTGCATGTACTGCAAGAACGGAACCCACATACTCCCCACATAACTCATCGTCTTCCACCGGCCGCGTGTCACTGCCCTCACCCCTGACCAAGTTAACCACTCTGGCAGCACAGTCCCGAAGAAATTTAAATAAATGTTATCTTCATTATTAATTACCTCCCTATTTATGTCAATGGTGTCTGTCTTATCTTTTGTACACCAGTTTGTACTGTTTTTATCAGCATTTTTTTACTCTGTTAATATAAGTAATAGAGGTATGGGTTTATGTTATTGTACTGTCCGGCTAAAGCATTAAATTCTATGTTATTGTATTCTAGAGGCTAAAAGACACGCTCTCCCTGCGAGTATAACCAATAAACAAAACAAAACGACACAATGTTTAGAAAATGTTATTAACAACAATTAAGACAAATATTTGACCTGTTTCTGATCTAAAGAAAAGGACACTGCGGCCATTTACGGTCTTTACTCTTCCCAGGCATCTACAGCCACCACAGTGGTGGGGCTGTCTGTGGTACAGACAACAACAGTTGATAGCATTTACCCTCCCACGCACAAGGTTCCAGCTTCCCCTCCCTCTGCCCCAACCATCCTAGACGTCTGACTTTCTACGGAATCCCTGCAAAGGGTATACTCCCATCTTTTCAGTACACTTCCGATCTTTAAATAACTGCATACTGATTGCAACTTAACAGATAATATTGGTAGCAGGTCACGCAGTATCCAGACTTCCTTTCCCCACGTAACCTGCCCAGCCCCCCCGCCCCCGCCCCCGCCCCCGCCCCCGCCCCCGAGAACATAGCGAGGTTAGTTTGTGACGCATGCGCATACTTCCAGTCCGCGCGCCATCTGGTAGAGCCAGCACGTGAGCAGGTCCTCAGGCACGGGACGTCCGCTGTTCGCCAGGAACCGCTCCATGTCCCCTCCCTGGCAGTACTCGGTGATGACATAAAGAGAACCATCGATCACGTGACTGTCCACGTACATCAGCACGTGCTCGTGGCTCAGGGCTCTCAGCAGGTCGCGTTCTTTCTCGGGGTCGCAGTTTTCGTTCTTGCTGGTTCTTCCATCAAGGTCGATATGCTTCACGGCGAACTATAGAGACAGCAGTCAAATCAGAATCTTCAGTTTTGCTAAAACGGCGGAAAATTGAGTATGTCGGGGATGTGGGAAGTGTTTATTCACGCATATATAAAACGGAATTACTTGTATTCTAGAGGGGGATTTTGAACACGTGAAAAGTCAGTTTATCAGGCATCGTTGAAGTGCAAAGTCAGTGCATTTATTTACTAGACAATCTCTTGGTCCCTGTAATTATGTAGAAAAATGTATGTTTGGAGAAGGTTTTATCTGACATGTGGCTTTTATAGTAATAATTTAACTGTGTTAATATTAGATGTATGGAGTTACGCTATTGTACTGCACTGGCTATAGTACTGTATAGTACGTTATTGTACTGGCTTAAAAGCACCCTCCGCACACCCTCCTTACAAGAACTTTCAGGTAATGAACAAAACGATACGAATCATTCCACTTTCAAGACTCCTCCTTCACCCATTTCTGTTTCTATACCCACCCCTTTATTCCTTCATTTCTTTCTTTCTTCCTGCCTTCTTGCGAGCAATCTCCCGTGTGCGTCGTAGAGTGAATATTTTATAGGGTGTACCCTCGACCGTGGGTGTGTGCGTGCGTGTGTGTGCGCGCGCATATAGGTGACATTTGAGTACCACAACACAAAGTGTCAACATGGGAGCCAGTCAAGTCTGTACGTGGGTATTTGCGTGGCGAACAGGTGACTGATAGTGCGTATCTTACTTGCGTGACACGTAAAAGAAACATAATATGTATACGTCACAACACACAATCAGAAGTTTATCCGATAGAGGTTATTTTCTTTTTTCGTTTTTCTTAACACGACCCTGGTGGTGCTGCTAAATACGTTCAGAAGAACCGAAGACATTTAAAAATTTTTGACCTACCTGTTCTCCATCTTCATTTTTCACCAGGTAGACAACCCCGAAGCACCCCCTGCCAAGGATTCCGACAAATTCGAGGCCAGGTACAATGTTTCGGCACCTCTGTTCCGCCATAGTGGCTGCTGCGTCACAGAGGCCAGTCCCGCGTGTGTGTCCCTGTGAGTAGACAGACACTCCCACTGCCGAAAATACCTCGCATGCCAAGGGACTTTCAAACCAGCCGACCCTACAAAGGTGGCTCCAGTAAGGAGTGGCAGTCTTCAATTCCCTACTTGATACCAGCCACGACTGCAGTAAATGTTCCTGTGACAAACGTCAGTCTAGAGGGACAGCGTGGGTTGCCAAGGGCTTCAGAATACGTAGAATACTGTTTCTGGGTTTCGTCGTTTCGGTAAAACCGAACATGACCTAGATTTTAAAAAAATCTGATATGGGTAAATAAAAGTTTGAAAGCCTTTTGAAGAACGGCTCTGGTTCTGATCTTTCCGTTCCTTTCAGCTGACATGTAGGTTTTACAACAAACGGATAGTTTTCAGAAGGAATCGCCTACCAATTCAGTTCCTCGTCCGCCGCCTGTTGTTACAGCCTACGTGGTTTAGATTTGACACTGCATTCCTTTAATCGGCCGGCTAGCTGCACGGCCCAGTTAAATTATTTATAGTCTTCGGGATTTTCCTGTTTACTATCCACTTATAAGTGCGTCTCTCGGTCTGAAGAACTTTTGTATTGACATGTTCTCATAAGCAATCATAACGATACGAAGCTGAAAGTCACTTAAAAATCTCCCGGTCATGCTGGGGCATCCGTGCTTGCTCGAGTGTGTTTATGCATAGAGGCCTAAGATGTGCATGTCTACGTGGGTTTATGTGTTCGTAAATATTTTAGGATATAGTATGTGAAATGTTGCACGTGTTATGTACACGCAAAAGGTATTTACATTGCTGTGTCGTGCCTAGGTAGGTAGGTATAGGTAATTTTAGAGGAACAGTGCTTCCACCTCGCGGTGATTTCGCACTATGGCAGAATGAGGTCCTTCTACTCAGCTATGCTCTGAAAGAACCACCAAGCTGATAGTTGCGGTAAGATGATCAGCGCAGAAAGACAGTTTACTGTTCGGGGAATGGCCAAACAGAATTTAAATATTCCTTGGCCACAGCCGGATTCGTATCAGCAACGTTTAACGCGCTAGTCAACAGCTCTACCCGCAGAGTAGTCAAGGCCCCGTATGCGTGTTCCTCACTGCCTGTCGAAATGTACTGGTTAAATACGATTACACACTCATTCAGTACTATATGTACTTTTAGGTGAGATATACAGTGACAGGTATCACTCCGATTAGCGCTTCTTCACAAAAAACCTTCACACACACACACATTCCTGTGGAGTATTTGCACGAGGCTTAGGTTCTGAGTGCCATCCACTGTAATGGTGTTTTCAAAGTCTTGCAGGTATTGCCTACCTGTTAACCTTGATAACACATAGCACAACAGTTCTCTTCCCACACACAGACACATCCACAAAAGGCACAAGGTGAATAAATTATTCAACTTGTGTTCCTAACCTTTACCTGTGTTAAAATAAGTCCTTTGTTGTTGGGATCAAATAGTTGTATGGTCGTGCCGTGTACAAAAAAAAAATCCACTCTAACCACAGTCGCAGCGCTCATAAAACTACATGGTTTCTCATATAGTGCGTGCAGCCGTGCTCCCGCGCATGTCCTTAGCCACGACACTGTTTACGGACATACTACTGCAAACAATTATCTCTGACGCTCTGTGTGTCACTCTTGCCGAGCTAGCGATATCTATTGTCAAACTGCCCGTTACAGAGTGGATGTCTAAATGCACAAGAATGTTAACAAAGTCGGACTTTAATCTCCTGCAAAAAAGTCGTCAGTGAAAAAATACCCCAAACAACAACAACAACAACAACAACAGCAGCAGCAGCAACAACAAATAAAAGCATTCCAGTGTGCTTGAGGAGCCACCGTTTTAGCATTGGGAGGTCAAGTATAAATTAACGGATGTTCAACGAAGAGCGACAGTACGATTGACCAGCAAGGACTCCACCACTCAAGCCACGTACAGCCACCATCAGCGACGGTGCCAGAAAAGTGTCCAGCAGGAGCTGAGATAGACTTCACATTCACAGTCAGTGCAGAAAACCCAACCAAGGATCCCTTCCCTTTCTGCCTTCCTTTCTTCCCGCAAATCCATTCTCCCCTCCCCCCACAGTGCGAAATCACTCCACCCCAACCCACCCCCCACAAAAAACCCCGAAGAGTGTCAAACGTGCAGAGTCTTGCTATCCCGGTTACAAATGTGCCACCTAGGTCTCATTTCAAGACTTGTCATGGCGCCAACATTCTCCTCCACCCCTCCCTGCCCATCCAGCCCCCATGGTGTTTACTAAAAGTCCCGGAGAAAGAGGGGATTTCCCTTGTCTACAGAGGAAGTAATTTCTCATTCTCTGCAAACGCAACCACATACACACACACGCTCGCGCGCGCCCCCCCACACACACACACACGCTCGCGCGCGCCCACACACGCACACACTCGCGCTCGTGCCCACACACACACACACACACGCTCGCGCGCGCCCACACACGCACACACTCGCGCGCGTGCCCACACACACACACGCCCGCGCGCGCCCACACACACACACACACTTTAATGTATCATGCAAATGCTTACAGTTTCCGTTTTTGTCAAATGATAACGATGAAACATACACAGAGCGTGAATAAATTTAAAGAAGACAAATAACGCGTTAGAATGTTTAATTTTACAAAAGGCATCACATTACAGTCAGGTCTAACGGCAGCAAGAGTTCTAATTGGTTTGCCCATGATGCTAAGACAGAGATTGTAAACAAATGAGTGAGTGAGTGAGTGAATGAGTGAGTGAATGAGCGGGTGAGTGAGTGAGTTGGGTTGGCGGGTGGGTGAGTGACGGATCGAGTGAGCGAGGGAGCGGCTGTGAAAATGAGCGAGCGTGAGTGAGTTTGCGTGGATGAGTAGGCGGGGTCTTTGTTAGAAGTGAGTTTGTGTGAATCAGTGAACATATGAGTGGGTGGGTGAGGGAGTCAACCAACACAGAAAGCCCGACGAAACACAATCATATCCAAGAGACATTGCCCCTTTACATAATTGATTATGCAGTCTATAAGGACTTGTCTGCAGCACAGAAATGAAAACTTTATATAAAGGTTTTCTTCCCAATATTTTTCACATACATGTTTATTGGGGAAATGGTTAATCGTATGTTTCCAGAAGATCGATAAAGAATAATATGGTTTGTTTTCTGTTGTACGAGCTTTTGTTTTTGTTTGTAGTTTCTTCCCATCCACACGCAGTTTTTTTGGGACCCAGTTTCTGGTCAGTTTGTGGGTGTATTTAGAGGCTTTTCTTTGAACCACTGGTGAGCACATCGTTTCCAACGCTTATATACGAGCCGATTTCGAGGCAAGTTTAAGTGATACACTTGTCTGTACTGTTATTGATGTAGCAAAAGGTCACTTTCAGCTGTACACATCCGTTGGTCACCTTGTTGGTACGAAATAAGTCGTACATATTATTGCCTACTGCTGCAACGACGACCTGAGTCCAGCAGCATCGATGGCGAACTGGACGATTTTCAAAAAATCCTCATGCTGTTCAAAAAAGATGGAGCCTACGTGAGCTGGAGACAGGCTTTCAAGGTCTTTCAGAGTCAGCGGGGTTGGTTCATGAAAGACTTGGTGAGCGCCACAATAATGACAGCAGGTAACAGGGCGTCGCAGCCCTCACCCATCAATCGACTGAGCGTCCCCTGAAAACGTGAATTGAAATATATCTGTTCTTCATGTGTACACACCATGTTTCAGCGTAGGCTGCTGAATGAATTTACAGCGCAAGAAATCTTAGACAGCATTAAAGGTGTGTGTGGGGGGGGGGGCGGGAGGGGAGGGAGATTTTGTGTGTGTGAAGAGGAGGGTGGAGAAACAGGTAGAACGGAGATGGATAGCGGTGGAAACAGCGGGCTCAGGAGAGAGTAAAGGTTTGGATAATGGTCAGAGAGAGTAGACAAGGAGAGAGACCAGTAACAGAGAGTTCGACAAACAAACTGAAAGACAATTAAAGAGACCAAAAAATGTCTTAAGCCATTATGGAAAGAAGCAAGGATAAAAATAGATCGTTTAATTCTAACTGTCGACCGAAAAAGAAAAACAGGAAAAAGTGTAAGAAGCAGAAAAAGAAAAATAGAAAGAAACAGAAGAACGAAATTAATAAATTTATAAATGAAGAATGAAAAGGGATGAGACTCCATGTGAAGTTTATGCATAATCACGAGGAAAGTAACAGCTGTGACGATTGTTACACTTTAATAACAGTAGCAACATTACAGACCATTGTGACTTGGGGATCTTGTACTGAAGATAAACTCTGCAATGCCTCACTAAAAGATTCTGTTCCCAACGACATTTCCCCGAGCCTGTTACAGGATAGAAACACATCTGCATATCATAACATCATAAACTCATTCAGGTTTACAATCAGTAAATCCTTCTATCCAAACGATAAACATAATTTAAACACCAGCTTTCAGTCCTAGATGTTAGGGCACTGACACATGTGCACGACCTCATGCACAAGTTTTTAGCTTTGTTAGACTGTAAGATATCGAAACAGAAAATGCATAACGTCTGTCGTGATGCATGTGAGAATCCATTAACTGTTCTCACCCGACGATTTTCAGACTATTAAAAGACCCAGCGTGCTGACCCTTCAACAAAGCTGCCAAGGGTTACCCCCAATTTAACCAGAAAACAAGGACTCGATACTTCAGAACTCTTTCCCTTTACATTGAAGTCCTTTTACGGTACCTGTGAGCGGCTGGACCTTGTAAACCCCTGTGGTGTTACCATCCAGCCAGCCATCCACTCATTCACCTCCTCGGAACTACTTACATACAGACAGGCTTGAGCCACATTCACCTCCTTGGAACTACTTACACACAGGGTCGAGCCACATTCACCTCCTCGGAACTACTTACACACAGACAGGCTCGAGCCTCATTCACCTCCTCGGAACTACTTACACCCAGACAGGTTCGAGCCTCATTCACCTCCTCGGAACTACTTACACACAGACAGGCTCGAGCCACAGTCACCAGAGGGGTACTTACGTCGTCAGCAACTGCAGCTGGCTTGCAAGGGAGTGATCAACTGTGGACACAGAATGAAGTGTTCAACTGCTGTGTGTGTGAATGGGTGGGTGGGTGGGTTGGTGCGTGCGTGCGTGCGTGCGTGCGTGTATCGATGGAAAGGAACTGCTTCCTTGGTGCCCAAAGGCATAAGATATTTTTGTTTTTGTGGCACCAGCTTAACAATAGAAGGCAGATTCAGAAAAAACCCACGTTGAACCCCTTCCCCCTCCCCCAAAACAAGGAACTGTTATTTATTTTTTTATACTCGAGAACTTCCCGAGGAAGGCAGAGGTAGCAGCTTAAATACAGCTGGATGAGCTGTAGGTACATCATGCGACAAGGATACGTCAGTTTTAAAACGAGAATCAAACACTCACTACTGTCATAGTACTGTAGTTGTAAACATCAGTTATTGTACAAATCATGTTATTCTCACCACTTTCAAAGCTAATCAAACGCTCGCCATTTATCAAAGCATTCTAATTTTTAACATCATCTTCGACGTCAGCCCACTCCTATCCTGAATGGCATTCTTAAAGTAAAACTGTTTACAGCGCTTGTCACGCTGAATTACACGCTCGTGCTCAGCATGTGATTAGCATTGTAAACGTTCGGTTAAAACCTTTTAAAATTTGTCGCAATCTTCTCACTCTGCACGTTGTATCATACAAAGGGAGTTGAAGTCACTCCTAGACAAGAAATTTTGTTTAGTACTCACGAGCAGTGTCTGGCGTCCTAGAGAGCACCTGATAAAAACAAAAACCATATTTATTTACTTCTTCAAGGAGGAAGTAGGCAGTTATACAATCAAACGTACAAACAAACATTTAAATGGGTTATGGGGAAATTTTTCTTCTTCGTCTGGTCATAATTATTGTGACTAAATGGCTCACGAAAAGCCATACTGTCGCCATGGTGCCAGCATGTCTGCCAGAAGAAAATTACTCTTTTCGGTCGAAACTCAGAACTGCATGTGCTGTTCCTACTCTAATATCTAAAGTGGTGGCGTTATCTTTCGCGAATATTTAGTCGCCAAATTTCTTGACACTGATTTAATGAGGACATTAAAATAATCGTTAATTACTTCTATCGCTACATAGCATTACTTCTATACAGCATTACTTCTATATAGCATTACTTACCGATAGGCAACTCTCTGCTGGACTAACGCGTAGCGAGTCTCCGATGATGCGGGTCATGTTGCGCATAACACTCGTCATCAAAGACCCTGACAAGACGGACTGGGAAGATTTTGATCCCTGCACCACAGTGCTGTCATCAGACGACGAGCTAGAGAGGTCAAACATCGGGCTCAAGTCCTTCTTCGAATGTTTTCTATTTCTTCTCCACAAGCCCGTCGTCGAGGGATCGTATCTGATAGTGGGTTCCTCCACTCTTCCAGAAACGCGTCTGGGTTTGCGGCCATCGAACGACCTGAACGATTCATCTGTTATCGACGATGACAAGGTCGTCCGATCAGTCGTCCGACTCCGTTCTGATCCAGCCACACCAGGATCACATGACTGGCTTTTAATAAGGGGGAGGAGTTCGTGAAACTCCAGCAAGTCGTGAGGCTAAAAAATAAAATGCCGGAAAGAGTTTCATGGACACGAGAGCAGAGTCCTCATTCACATCTATTAAGGTACCCTCCTGCCAAGTAGCAGTGGAGTTTGATCAAACGTAGATCAACAGATATCAACGAGTGTAAACAGGGTGCTCTGTACTGCGTCATCTTCGACATTCAAACAAACACGCTGGCGACACTGATAAAACATTCGTAAACTGTCTGCCGCTGGCGCCAGCGTAATATAACGTCTTATCAAGGACGTTATCTGCTGTAATACTACATGTCCCCTACATCACTACAGCACTCCATAATCAGGACGTTCATTTTTAAAATCGTTGATAACGACGTGTGCCACCCATGTGAATGATCCGTTAAAACTTGTGTGTATATACACTTCCGGAAACGTAAGAAGCGTATGACGCGCCCACTTCCCTTTTACTTTCAGCAAAACTTGTATCCATGGAATTGTTCTTTTATTCTTTTTGTTCTTACTTGTTGCCTGCACTATTAGTTTTTTCTTTATTCTGTGTTTCTTTACAATTTTTTTTTTTACCGTTTTTCCTTTTTGGAATGTCTCCTGCAGAAGGCTGTGGTTTAGGATGTCTGTGGCTGACAGCCGTTTATCTGGATCTTGTGACATCATCTGCGCCACTAGTTCTGACATTTTTTGGCCGTACACCTCTAGGGGCAGGGGCTTCACCTGAAACCGTACCTTAGAATAGTATATGACAGTCACGCAGAAATCGGCGTTAAGGTTTCCTTTGCAACCTGAATCGTTTATGTTTTGATTAGATTTTTTGATTCTGAAGACGCCCGAAAAGAAGTAAAATCCTACTAATATTCCAGTCCAGATTACTAGTCGAGGTACTGCTACCAAGAATTTCGCAAGCACTGTGTAGCTTGCCCGGCGGGCCTCAGATCTGCTTACCTCGTGGTTGAGGATGACTCTAATGAGTGTGATCAGAGAGGTCCCGTTAAACACTTTCTCTGCTGTTGCCATTTCAACCAGGCAGCAGCCGAGGCTCCAGATATCCGTCTGCGACAGGTACAAGTTAATGTTAATAGTGGGTTGCAGCTGTCGTTGGATAAGGAAAAGACAAGAACAGAAAGAAAGAGGGTAAAGAAATGAAAGCAAGAAAAAATGAATCAACGACAAAGAACGAAAAGTATTAAAAAATAAGTAAAAGAAGAAATAAAAAGGAAAGAATGAAAAAAAGGAAGAAAAAAGAAAGAAATGAAGAAATGGACAAGGACAGAAAGAAAAACATCTCAATGTTTGTAAGTGAATTACTGCACGAGGGAGTGGCTGCGTGCGTGCATTCATGCATGGATCTTTGTGTGTGTGTGGGGGGGGGGGGG
>SMGT01003586.1:29623-52103 GCA_004794575.1 Lanistes nyassanus | reverse complement strand
GGTGGTTGGGCGAGTGGTGGTGGCGCGAGGTACATGATGAGGTGGATGAGCTGGGTGTTCGCGGTCACCTACGGGACACACCTGCCAATCAAACCTTAAAATAGTTAGCGGGCGACAACATCTTTATCTTAGATGCAAATAAAGCTACTTCATAGAGCTCAACGGCATACTTTCGAACTGTACGGGTTTTCCTGAAGCATTTCTGGGCTCATGTAGCACGGCGTGCCACAGAATGTCATGGCAAGCATTTTGGGGTGTTCCAAGATCCTTTAATGTGAGAAAATATTTCTGAAATAAGCTAAACATCACAGAATATCAAGCAGAATGTCAGGCACAGCGCACCACTCTGGTGGAGCTTTAATGCATCCTACTTCTAAGAATATAGTTTGTTCCAATTTCATTAACTGCTCGTAAAACTTTAAACAACAACATAAATTGAACAATCTGTGCCTCTATTTTAACATCAGAAAAAAAAAACATTGCAACTTGCACTTACACTCTAAATATTTTTAACACTAATCACATGTAAAAAGTGTTAAGGCAGGTGCAAAAATATGCTGCGTGTGTAAATAGTATGTAAGATGTGTGCTACATGTGTTCTAAGTGTTCTTAGTATTCTTGTTTACAGTGTAGTTATACAAAATCTTAATCAGTGACTGTTTACAGAAGCATGTATATAAGACACGTTAGCATGTTAACACATTAAGTTTCATTTGAAAATGTTTTCCTGTTCGTTTATGATGAAGTATGTAGGGGATTAACTATCATTTCCGCAGGTAACAGATTTCTGAGAGGCAGCTGAGGGTTGTCAGGTAGTTCAACGGTTAGCACTTGTCACCATGATAGCGAGAACCCAGGATAGAGTGGTGGGTTCAGATCTCAGTTCCGGTAAAATCATTTTCTTTGAATTTGGCACGTGTTTGCCTTGATATAGTTTTAGCTGATGCGGGGCAGCCCAATCCTCCTAAAAAAATAAAGAAGAAATGAACAGGAAGCTCCGCCTCTGACTGGTGGTTTAGCACGCTCTACTTCCCACCCACTGTCCTCCGCCACTGATTGGTGGTTTAGCACGCTCTACTTCCCACCCACTGTCCTCCGCCACTGACTGGTGGTTTAGCACGCTCTACTTCCCACCCATTGTCCTCCGTAAACACAAGTAAAACCAAGTAAACACAAAATAAAAAAAAAACGAAAGGAAGAGGAAGAAAGAGAAAGAAAGATAAAAGGCAAACAAAAGGAAATAATGAAAAGAAACAATTACGAAGCCATACTTTGCAACTCCCAGATCTCCCACTTTTATGTCTCCGTTCTTTGTCAGGTAGATATTACTAGGCTTCAGATCCCGGTGTAAGATGACTGGATGGCCCAGGTGCAGGTACTAGTGAGGCAAGAAAACAGAATCACTCGACTCAACGTGACTCAAGACTTTTCTATCTGCATCTCAAAACAACAGATTTCAATCAAGAGGCTCGCATGCAATGACATAACACATTTGTAAGAAACATAATTTAAATGTATTTTCGCCTTTGGTTTTCAAATAGCACTGGCATTTATAAGAAATATAGTGGAACATTATAAGATGGAGCAAGTGAACAGCATTTTGCGATGACATTTTGAAGAAAATTTAAAATCTCTGTGGCGATTCAGAACTACTGAAACATGATGCGAGATTTGTCACACGAATTCGCCTTCTCAGAAAAACCCCAAACAGCAGCAACAACAACACAAACAAGCAAGCAAACAAGCAAAAATTCCCATAATTTCCATATCTAGTTTTCGAATTTCTACACCCCCACCATTTTTAGACACCACATTGCCCAAAAATTCGCGGTTAGGCCAGGAAGAAACACGCGTAAGCGCGAAGAGATTAGTGTGATCCCCCCCATCCGTAAGTAGCCAGCTTTGAGCAGAACAAAGGTCACGTGTGCTGACCTCTAACGCGCACCCCATCTGGTACAGCCAGACCCTCAGGAGGTCTTCCGGAACAGGCCCCTGCAGCTTGCGCAGGAACATGGCCATGTCGCCGCCCTCGCAGTATTCGGTGACGATTTGGAGGACACTTCCGAGGAGAGCGCTGTCGACGTACATGACGACGTGGTCGTGCAACAACATCTTCAGCACCTCGCACTCTTCCTCCGCCATCTCCCACTGCTTTTCGTCGGCTTGCCTCAGGTCGATCGCCTTCAAGGCAAACTGACAACGGCAGGGAGGCGAAAGAAATTGAAGAGTATTAAACTTATGTCCACCACCCCACCCCCCNNTAACCCCCGCCCACCCACCCCCATCATCATCATCATCATCATCATCATCATCATCATCATCATCATCATCATCATCATCATCATCATCATCATCGTCATCATCATCATTTCCTATTCCTCCTGCTGCTCCTAGTTCACCTCCTGTTAATGCTGAAGCTTTTTAAATGTCGCTCTTCCTTTTGCTTAGCGAACAAACGGACAACTTTGGCATTTATTGCAAACCTATACATCTAATTTTTTTCTACCTTGACATTCCTTTTTCACGAAGTCGTCTATGGCCTCGTTTTTAAAGTCAAAAGTGCAGAAGCACAAAATCTGACTTACCAGTTCCCTTTCTCGTTCAATCAAGTACACAGTTCCAAAAGCGCCTTGGCCTAATGTTTCGACAATATCGAAGCGTCGAATCCCTCCTGTTCTTGCGTTTGTTGCCATTGTGGAATCCGAACCTCTGTAATTTCCGCGTCGTTGACACGCGACAACGTACGAAGGTTAGAGGGTAGGAAGTGTTACACAGAGAACAGTCTGACGCTTTTGTTTGCTGTCACAATCCTTTTCACGCCGACAAATATAAGAACTACACAGAAGAATATAACTAGTCCATTCTTGGTGAGACACTACCGACAACACACTTGGCCGAGGCACACCTGTGCGACGTCCTATCCCAGGTGCAAAACACTCAACCCTCAGGCTCAAACTTGGAAAAACACCCGCACTGCCCACACGGCAAAGAACGTTTGAACGAAACCTCTCGTCTGCTAAAAGCAGGCTGCTACCCACACAGCCAGCGACCTGGGTCTGCTGATATATCTGTTATCGATCCCTGATAAGCTGCCAACGCGTTCCAGTGGCAGGTTTACAAGCAATGAGCTACATAGAGTTGGGTTGCATGAGTATTCGTTTATGCCCTTAAAGTGATAAGACTGGTCGTAAGGCCCGTTCACCCTGGGTATCTTACGTGCAGGAATACGAATGGACAGCCGATAAGAACGCTCATTCAGCCCGAACCTGGAGCTCTGGCATACTGACACACGGAGATCAGGTTCAACGGGGGAAAGTAAAGGACAAATATAGACTAAGGCTCCGAAAGAAGAGCTAATGAAATAGCTCCTGACAGTTTGGCAGCGGCAGCAGAACAATGCTGGTATGCGAGAGCAAACCAAACTCATTGTAAAGTAAGAGGGAAATTGATAAATTCATAAACATTTTATTTTAAGATTGTTTTCGCCATGTTCTCTAAAAGGAAGGCTATCGAAATTTTGTTGGGTTTGCACTGGATGAGTACATATTCGTTCTGTCTCTCTCCCTCACTCACACAATACAGCATATCGCACACATACACACATATACGCACTCACAGAACTGCACACATTGCCACCACATACACACATCACACAGATAAGTGTATACACACAGACAATTCCGTTTTATATGCACTCTCTCTCTCCCTCGCTCCCCCTATCTCTCTCTCTCTCTCTCAGAGTTGCTTTTACGCACCCATTCTGCTGACAACACATGCTGTTGTCAGCCTAGTGAAAACAGGATGTCCACTCAAGTCACGCTGTAGCGACAGCCTATCGGTAAAATAAAAATAAAATAAACAAAATGTAGATTTTTAACGCGCGAGAACACATATTCATGCACACTTCGCGCGGACGAAGCACACAGAAACTCTAGTGAAAACAACGAAACACACACACACACACACACATAGGGAGAGATGAACGCAACACTGATTAGGATACAGATCGTCCGTCATTCACAGTTGGGTAGAAAAGAATAGAGGTGGGGGTTACAGAAGGGGTAAGGGTGGGAGGGGTAAGGCTTAAGATTATGACGTCACAGCGCTTAGTGGCTAAAAGGAATTGTGACCCTTTCATGCTTTTTATTCCAAGAAAAAAAAAAACCCCGGGCATCGCCGGTCCCCTGGCTAGAAAATAAATACAGCCTCTGACACTGCTTCCCCCAATTACTCTGTTGGCGTTTATCCAACATAGAGTTGCTCACACCATTGTACCTCGTGGACATGACATGAATATAGCACAACGGGTGACAGTAACAGGGGATGTGGGAGAGGCGTGTCAGGGCGTCAGCTGAGTGGAAAATAGCTGAAAGGTCATTTCATGCGAGCTTCTTTGGTACTAGTCCTCGCCCATTCAACACCAGAAAGCCATAACTAGTCCACTGGAGTGATTGGTAGTAAAATTTATCTACCGGATTCTTACCGTACTTGGTGTAGAAAAAGACAACATGAAAAAGTAGGGGAACTCCGGCTTTCTTGCAGTCTGTAATATATATTTTTGTTAAATTACTCCATTATAAAAACTTATTAAATGGTGTATTACTGTGTTCACAAGTACTGTCTTGGGTCTCCCGTCACAGTGCGGATCTTGTTCTTGGTGCTCACAGGCATAAGAGATTTTGTGTGTGTGTGAAACCAGGTTTGTAAATAATATAAAATAGAAGACAGATTCGGGAAATAAACCATGTTGAAACCAATATATGTTTGTATTTGAAAAAAATCTATGTCCACCCAACATACTGTCCACTCAAATCGAAAATCTGGATTATAATGACATCTTCCTGGACAATGTCTTTCTTTCTTTGTTTTGTTTTTTTGAAACACCGTACACATCCACTTCTCGTTCCTATTGTAAGAATCCGCATATAAGAGTCTGCAAGATGTCCCTGCTTTTAAAAATAAAAACTAGATTTTCGAAAGCTGACAGCTGAAAGAAAGAAAGAAAGAAAGAAAGAAAGAAAGAAAGAAAGAAAGAAAGAAAGAAAGAAAGAAAGAAAGAAAGAAAGGCAACTATTGTCGCGTATTGGGATCTCAGAATGGGAAGTGTGCAATAAGTGCTCCAAGTACGGTAGGTCTACTTCTACGGGGAAATCCCATGTGGAGCTAAATTTAGGTTGCTATTCTTGTCGGCCAAGAAACACGTCTCGTGAATGGTGTAAGTGTCGAAACTCTGGAGAAGAAAATGGCTAACCCAACTTACTTCATAGCTGGTGAACTAGGAAAAGGAGGTTTTGGAGTTGTGTACTTACTGCAAAGTGACAAAGATGGTCCACCGGTGAGCAAAATCTTTCATGTTTCATATTCTTTGTCCTTTTTTAATGGTGTTAGGTTGAAAGTAAATATCGTAGCCATATTACATGCTGGCGAAAGTTGGACATGCAGACTTGTCGACATTACCACACATGTCACACGCACAGAGTGACCGACAGCAAAGATCTGTCAGCATTAGGATATGATAAATATAACCGTGCATGTTTGGCTCGAGGCACGTAAAAAGTGGCTTAAAACGAAACCGATTTTTCCTCTTTCCGCATGTACGTGCATGACACTAGACAAAGAATTGAAGGAACTGATTCAAATATCCGGAGCAAATATATTGTCGAATATATTTCAGAATATAAGATAACAAAACAACGCAACATTTGCAACAATACATCCATCGATCTTTTTGCTTTAGCGAGCTGATGTGTACTAATATTTCTACAAAATCGGGAACTTCCAATTTCTTGAGAGGGAATATGTAATACTTAGGCTGTACGCATACAGCTTTGACAAAAGAGAGGGGCACAGTACGTGCTACCCCGCATCTGGCAAGTTTATACGCTTCAAAGTTGGTGCTTCGAAACCCTTTGAAACACTTTTTCAAGTCTTGAACCAGCTCGGAACCGGTCCTGCTCAAAGTTTTGGGGGGATAGAATGAATACATGTGGCCTTCTGGTTTTCGAAACCTTGAACCCTGCCGGCCCTCTCACATACATCAGAGCAAACGGTCAAATAATCTCAGCCACGGGGTCAAGGCGACTGTGTGCGTGTAAACGCTAGCGCTTTAATCAAAGCTTTCTTCGTTTTGAAAACCTCTAAAACGTGGAAGGGGGTCTATGTTGAGAAACCGATAGTCCTGATCATTCTCTGTACAGATGGCACATCAAAAAAAATTGTTGCAACCCGTGCGTACTTTGGAAATCACACGTACTTCGATGAGACAGGAAGCGAAAGCGGCAGAGAACTGCGTGCACAGGAACACTTTGATTGATTATGTTATGCGACTGCAGTCGGGTTATAGAGGGTCTGAAGTAGAGAACTTGCTCGCAAATTACTTTCCTGGGCCCAGCAAATCGTGGCGTTGTAGAGGGAGAGGGGACATTAAATAAAGCACGACATTGTCACCTGTATACTCACAGTTCGATTACATCGATTGAAATAGATGATAGATGATGACATCGCGAACCATCAACATCGCCACCACTCCGATGCGACTACCCCCCCCCCCAACCCGTCGCAACGACAGCGACAGCGACTATATAATGACGACGATGACACCACCCCACCCTCCACTGCTGTCATATCTTGAAAATTTGTTCTAATCGCTGCATCCCCCCCCCCCGCACGTGCGGCCATCACAAATGCAGCTGGCCATGAAGACCGTAGACATGAGGAAACTTCCCGAGGAATACCGGGACAAGGCCAAGGACGAAGCCAACCTGCTGCGGAGGCTGAAAAACCCCTACCTCGTGCACCACGTCAACTCCTACGTGCGGCACCCGTACCTGTGCATCATCATGGAGTTCTGCGCAGCCGGCGACCTGGACAAGTTCGTCAAAACCCTGGGCTTCAGGAACTTACCTGAGAAACTGATCACCTGCTGGCTGATGCAAGCGGCTTCAGGGCTGAATGTGAGCATGTGTTGTGTCTCTTCAGTCTCACTGCATATAAATATTAATCAATGGTCATACCTGTTCATTTGCCATTCTCCCCGAACCCTTTCCCCCTCCCCTCTCCCGTGTGTGTGTGTGTGTGCGTGCGTGGGTGAGCGCTAGTGGATATGCAAGTCTGACACATTTCGTGATAATTATAGTCTGGTACACAGCCTTCATGTTGTACATGCACCCTGGATGTGCACGATATTACACTAACTATTTTACACTTGTAACTAATTTTACACTAAAATCATTTTATTGCAGTACATGGATACTAGGACTATTTGGTACATGTACACGAGTACTGGTGTTTGACAAAACATGCACTTTGCAATGCACACTTACTTTTGAAATATTTTGATAAACTGCTGAGCATTTGTTACTGTACATGCATCTCATGATACACTTTAGTACACAAATGACTGCTTTGTTATAGTACATACAAACTAATGATACACTTTAGTACACACATGACTGCTTTGTTACAGTACATGCACACTAATGACCCAGTGGTGCTTCACAGAGACTTGAAGCCACAGAACATTTACGTCACTGGGACAGGTGATCTCCGCTTGGGTGATCTTGGCCTGGCAAGGTAAGAAACTATTGTGTCAGACTGAAAAAGTGTCTCCGTCTATCAGTCTAGCCTTCTATCCACTCACCGACCATTCAGCCACCCGTCAACTCCCACACCCAGCCAGCCAGCCAGCCAACCAGCCAACCGTCGCACAACCCCTTCACCTGTCAATCCAACCAACCCCATCCTCCCATAACGCGTCTATACTTTAAATAGCAGTTAACACATTCAGCAGACCGCGTGTGCGTACGAATGGTTATAGAGTGAACCTCGCCAGACGACTTTCTCTCAGGTTGCAAACAAGAGCAACAAGAGCTGTGGCTGTTACGGTCTTGTCTGCGTCAGTAGTTACAATCGCATTCCGGTTTTAGTCATGACATTTTAGGCACGATATTTAGACATGGCATTTTAGGCACGATATTTAGACATGGCATTTTAGGCACGATATTTAGACATGGCATTTTAGGCACGACGTTTAGGCATGACATTTAGACATGACATTTTAGGCACGATATTTAGACACGACATTTTAGGCATGACATTTAGACACGACATTTTAGGCATGACATTTAGACACGACATTTTACACACTGCGTTTTAGACAAAGAGGCAAATACGTCTAAGGGACTTCATTGTAACTGCAGGAAACTTGCTGGCCCACAGGACATGGCCACCACTGTGGCTGGAACTATAGTCTATCTCAGTCCGGAAATGCTGAATCAGCAACCTTATAATTCCAAGGTGAGTCAGGCTTTTCGAGTAGATTTGAGAGTTTTTTTTTTTTGAAGATCAATTCTGGACATTAAGCATTACTGCGAGGATGGGAGTGTGGGGTGGGGTGGTGGAACTATACGCGTATGAAAGTTATTTCTATTATCTTTTAACTGTAGAGAAGAAACGAACATGATTCCTAAAAGTTACTTAATGCATATTTATGCAAGTGCCTACGCCAAGCGCGTGCATGCCCCCACATGTGCACACAAACCCGCTAGCCACGCACATATACACGCATTCCGACACGTATACACTCATACACTATAAGTTACTCACACACAAACTCACACACATTCATATTCACACTTGTCACACTCAGACACTCAGACTCAAATGCTTACACACATACATGCATATTCACACTTGTCACACTCAGACTCACATGCTTACACACAAGCGCGTGCATGCCCCCACATGTGCACACAAACCCGCTAACCACGCACATATACACGCATTCCGACACGTATGCACTCATACACTATAAGTTACTCTCACACACAAACTCACACAGATGCATATTCACGCTTGTCACACTCTGACACTCAGACTCACATGCTTACAAACACACACACACACATGCATATTCACACTTGTCACACTCTGACACTCAGACTCACATGCTTACACAGCAATCGCTGGCATTTGGTTCGTGTTCCAGACCGACGTGTGGAGTCTGGGCTGCGTGTTTTACGACCTCGCGCTCATGAAGTCCAAAGAGGAGGAGATGGGACTCATGTTTCTGCTCTTTCAAGTCATGGGTGGCAGGGTCTGTTGGTCCTAGCATTAAGTTTAGTGTCATTCCATCGATTTCAGACCTCCCTTTGCAGACATGTCGTTTGTTTTCTGGCCCTGAATCTTTTCTTGCTGATGCAAGCTTCTCTCTCTCTCTGTTGCACTAGAGTGATGTGAAAATAACACCGTTTGCTGATTCTTTCAGACTGTGCCTTTGCCAGATGTGTACAGCCAGGGCTTGAGGGAAACTATTTCCGGCATGTTGACCAAGAATCCAGTAGAACGCCCGAGCGCCGGAAATATACTGGCCAGTCCTGTCGTCAGAAATTTCCTCAGAAATCCTGAGAGTGTATGTAGATTTAGATTTTTCCCTCGCATATCACACGGTATACAACATGCAATGCTGAAAAAATGTAGATACAGGAAATATTTTTACTTCACTTGAGGGAAGGGGGGAGTGAAAAGAATTTCTTCTTTTGGTTGTTAGACGAATTAGTGGATGTCTGGATTATTTTACACTCCAGAAATAACTGCAGATGATCTACAAGAACTAAACACTGGTAATTCTATAAGATCTTTATATTATTGTGATCATATTGATTTAAAATTTGTTTACATTGCGTGTACATTGTGTTTACATTGTGTTCTCATTTAGGATAAATTGTGGATGACAGTCCCAGTGTTACACTGTCTGAACATGACATACATGAACTTTTTCCTCAGCCAGGCGACATAATCGCTGAGCATGCACGGAAGGAAAAACGGCCTGTACCCAAGATTCCCAGAGATTTAGCCGAAGTCAGGTGTGGTATGGTGCCCCTGGATGCACAAGAGATCCTGGTGAGTGGAAATTCACGCAGTTAATATTTACCTGCACTTTTTATGTTTGCGGAGCATTCGTAACTGAGCCAGGTGGGAGGAAACAGGAGCAGTAATGCTGTTTCTGAAAATGGCGTGCCGACAGTAAGCTTTCCACGCTTGATCACCTGTGATGACTTATGGTTTTCCCCTTAGAGGAATCAGACTGGTTTATAACGGAAAGGCTACGTAACTCAGTTGACGTTAGAATCATTTTGATTGGATTTACTGCAAAGGGGAGGCAAGTGAATTGACGTTAGAAACATTTTGATTGGTCTTACTGCAAAGGGCGATAACTTTACATGGCTAGCGTCCAAGTTGGAGGCCTGCCCGCAAGAAAATATTTAGCTACGTCCACAAGACAACACCTGTCAGGGAAGCATGCAGAGCCAGTTCTTTGATGTCTCTGTGAGTGAGCTTCAGTAAAAGTACTGACCATGCAGCCTGGGTGTCGATGACTGCAGAGGTCGTCAGCTGGTGGCCTGCGTTCAGCGTGGTCGTAGATCTGACCAGGCCCGTGAACTGCCTGTGCAGGTACCGCGCGACGCCCTGGAGGAGCTGATGTCACTGAACAAGACGCGAGCAGCCCCCGAACGCACGCAGGCGAGCAGGAAAGAGGCGCGAAAAGAGGAGCAGGTGAACCCCATGAAGGTCTTGGGCGGCATGAGCGAGAACTCGCTACTTCTCTTCGGGGGCAAGAGGGCAGCTGCTTCATTTTCTGTAGCACCTGTTCATGTGGCTGCTGCAGGCGGTACTGGTGGAGCCGAGGGTGCTGTCGGCGGCATCGCTGCTGATGTGAGTGTGAAGTTTGGAAAGCAGCGACAGATCTCGGTTTGTTCAGAAAAGTAGAGTGGACAAACAGGCGGACAGAGGGATAGACAGATGACGACAGTTATGCGTAAATGAGTGTGCACGCTCGCCTGTGTGGAGATGAGTGTTTGCATGTGACAGGAAAAGAGAATATTTATGCACATATATATATACATATATAAAGCGAGAAAGAACCAGAGAGAGATAGAGAGACAGGCGAGCATAATATGTTTACAAATATCAACATGTGCACTAAATTTATGAGCCTTTAGAGTAGGTCAGTAGGTGTTAAAGTTTTTGGCATGAATGATGAAGTAGATGTTCATGCATTTGCTATGCGTACGTGCGTAAGTACGTGCTTGCTTGCGTGCGTGCGTATGCACGAGCATAGGTATGCTGTCATATATGGTACTCCAACTTTACTTTGAGATCATTGTGTCTGCACACCAGCCACAAAAGGAAATTAACCCACATACCTTTAACCCTTTCCCGACATTTTTCAGGTAAATGAAACATTCTTCGACTCTCAGAATCAGCCAGGTGGGTGTCATGCCGCAACCACCCAGTTGCTCTCGTGAGATATTAGTGTTATTGAAGACATGCAGCTTGCGTCCTGTAAAAATTTAGATGCTATTCTATGACTAATTAATTACTAATTATTTAATTGTAATCTTTGGCGTCTTTCGCTTAAACTTTAGACCGTCAGGCGCTGCCGCATATTCCCTCTTCTGGCAGCATTTAGAGAAAGCGTCCTCACCTATTTGTCCTTCCTTTTGCTTGAAGTTTTATTAAGTGTTTGCAACATTTGAAAACACATTCAGATGATGCAAATCGGGTTACTTTCCCAGATGTCTTAGATGTACAAATCACCTTTAGTTTGTAGACCTTTTAATTATCTCTATCACATCTATTTATTCACTCGTAATTTATTTTATCCCCCAATCTTTCCAGTGGCAAATATACTTGAAAGATTACTGTTAAACGTGTTTGAAGATTTGCGATTTGAACTCTTTGTTTTGAACCTTGATACGTATTCCTGACAAACGTATCATCTTTGAAATGACCTTCACTGGCATTTGCCACATTTATTTCAGAGTATGATGAAGAACACTTCTTGATCAAGATAACACAGCTACAAAAGTGAGGACCTTTGGTTTTTGCTTTATTCTAAAACAAGTATTGAGTGGTCTTAAATACTTTAGGTGTCGAATTCTTTTAGTGAACAGGCATGACAAACAGGCGAAGCGAGGTGAAATATTCAAATAATAATACGTACATGACAAAATAATAATAGCAACACGTTTCAGAAACCAGAATTTCCGACTTTAGTGTCAACCTTTTCTCTTCTGGTGTTGTGCAAAAGACAATATAAGAAGTCAGATAGAGGAAATAGACAAATATGAATGGCCTTCAAATATGAAGGACATGCCAACAGTCCTATGCTATTTCATGACAAAACCATTCCTTCTTAAAGTGGACTTTACACATCAGCCCACGACTGAGTTAAACTGAAAGGTATTTTTTTTCATTTTTCGTGAGCAGGGAATGCACGGATGTACTGGGTCCAGAGATTGTCGAAGCTGCTTACGGTATCCTTGCAAACGTCCAGGACCTGAGTATGCTGAAGGTAAAACACACTGAATCAGCTTTCATTACAGAAAGTCTGTCCTAACCTTAACGAACAACTAGGTTTACCTAAGATTGACCCCTGTCTTTATTTTGCTTAAAATGGTATCACAGTAGATATTCCCCACCCGTTTCTTTCGTTAAACATTTTACCCAAACAATCACGACAAACCTTACAAAACTGTGCGACTCATTGTGAGACAACTATGTTGATCAGAGCCAATCCAAAATGTTGGTCAAGCTATAGGTTACAATGAAAGGTACGTTACAAAGCAAGAAAAGGGTAACGCGAAGAAATCGTACTTGTGTCTCTATTTGTTTTCTTTATTCTCTGCTGCTTGTCACAGAAACAGCTGGAGGAAATGTTAGGTGCAGACAATTACAGAAAGTACAGCGGAAAGATTCTGGAGCTGAGAGTTCTCGAATATGGACTCCATAAAAAATTGCAAAGCAGCAGGTAAGGGTCATAGGTGCTGGATTCAGCTGCAGAAAATGGTGCATGGTCTTGCACGTGCATGGGAGCGGAGGAACGCTTTGTTTTTCCTTTTGCATTTGTTTAAATCTGCTGTCGTCCACTTTGCGGTGTTGTTCACTGTGTGTCACAGTTAGGTCAGTGTTAGAAGTCTTTCTGCTATGAGCGATACGCCGTTCAACTCTGTTCATCCATTCTGGAAAACTACCGAAGCAGATTTATGGGGGATTGGCTTATTTTTGTTTTGGGGGCTTATTTCTGAAGAGAATTTGAGGCACAGATAAACAGTTAGAAATGTACGTTAGAGAGACAACATGAAAAAAGTCACATTCCCAGTTGTTGCTGGAATATCATTTGATCTGTTAGTGTGTGTTACATGTCTTGAGGTACTTTGTTCTGTTCATGATATCGTTTTTATAATATACAGCTAAACAATGAAGGAAATTCCACAGTGCACAGCCTACGCCTGGACTTTCACTCCAGCAAGCTGCTTCTCCGCAGGACTTAAGTCAAAATCTCATTTAATTGTACGCGACCCAGTTAATAAATAATTAAACTATGTTTAGTTTTGTTCCAAAAGGCTGGAATAATTTTTTTAGGACTACTTTCATCCGATTTCGTCGAATGATGTATAAATTCTAAGTTGCTAACATAGTACGGAGGCCACCGCGACTTCTCAGGGCCATACATATTGATGCAAATGGTTGCACGAAGCTCAGGCGACATTAAGGCCATGAAGCAGCCAAGCGGAATGTTTTCCTGCCGCACTACATCCTTAGACCACCTGAGCATCAGCCTGGTGTCAGTCGCTTGATGTACTGTTCTGGAAGCTGTTGTACTGTACGCGTTGGAAAGGGAGTGGGTTCCCTACAGTCTGGCCAAAGGGTGTGTTACAAATGCCAGTCGCTTCCCTTTAGTTGCTTCGTGTGCAATGCTTGGGGCGGGTGTTATCATCTCAGATTCACACACAGTTTGGCTAGCAACTGATTAGATGACGACCGAATGTCATTAACTGACAGCTGACGACGGGTGCAAGGAGTAAATAACGGGGCTAAAGGTAAAACTGGAGAATAATTGATCAAACGTTCAATGGTAGAGTTCATTTGACCGATAGGACGTGAACTGGCGCAGACATTTCTGTTTAAGTTTGGCATTGACTTAGGGCTCTTTTTAAATATAATGCGTAATAGCATTCAAATGTAAGTTTTAAGATTATAACAATCATATTTCTTGACACATGGTCTCTTCTTTTTCAGGAGGAGCTGATGATTAAGCTGAGCTCTGTTCACGGCGTATGCGGCTCTCGGACATGAATTCAGATTGTCATGCAAGTGTGCACAGACACATAACGCCAGTTTTAGAAGAAATGTTTAGAGTTATTGAGTGAAAGGGTTGGCTTTGTGGGCCTACATAAAAATTTTATGAATCTCTGATGGTGTTCTCGGGGTTGGGGTGGGGTTGGGGTGAGAACAGCAATTAGATCCCAAATCACAGGAGTTAACAAATATGTGTTTATGACATACTATAGAATATTGAATGATAGATCAAAGAATCAATCTGCTAGGCAACGAAACTATGAACAGAAAAGGTTGTGTTCTGCTCTTCCTTTTAGTACATGATGGAATTAGTGGAATGTCAGCTAGCGATCTGTGAGTTGTCTGATATACAGCTAATAATGACATGGCAAATGTTTGATCGTGATGGGTACTTCTGTCCAATTATCAGCAATGCACCTATGAAAATTCAGGTTCTTTCGAATCCTTACATATATATGCAAGCCTACCGCGATACTGATACCGCACATAGGTGATCGCATGGAGACGATTTCAGTGATTACCGAGAGCTGCCAAAACGATTCAGAGCAGAGAAGGGCAGAAATATAAATTAATAGACTGGCGGTAATTGTCCGCCCAGTTTTGCCACATATTTGCAAAGCAGAGTCAATGTATTCAAACATTTACTACGCGAAGTTTTTAGCGTACACTGTACAAAAAGTACAGGTGTGTACTTAATTAACCTGCCTTTGCCGTGCCAAAAACGGGGAATTTCCGGTGGGGAAAACAGAGCCTATTGGTTGAACTGATCACGTATCCGATCAGCTGACAGCAGTATTTGGAAGTCGGAAATTCCTAAGCTAACGAAAACTTGAACACTGCTGACTTCCTTCCTCGCTTGCAGGAGTCCATTATGCTCCAAGTATGGTGTAGGATTGCAGGGGGTTTTTCCTGTTACTGGGGTAGATTTGTCTGTGTTGCATGCATTGGCCAGCGATGTGCGTTTACGCAAAGAGGAAAGTAAATATATATCGCGTAAATGCCAACACTCTAAATATTTTGAACACTAATTACATGTAAAAAGTGTTAAAGCAGATAAAAAAATATCTGCTGCGTGTTTAAATAGTATGTAAGATGTGTGCTATGTGTGTTCTAAGTGTTTAAATAGTATGTAAGATGTGTGCTATGTGTGTTCTAAGTGTTCTTAGCATGCTTCTACTTGAGAACACCATTTAGATATTTTCTGGCCATTTGAACACTTTCGACAACCCAGATCAGAACACTTTTTAAAGCTAGTTTTTAACCAGCACATCCAAAGGATTCTAGATCAATGTAAAATGTTTCGGTAACAAAATAAGTGTTCTAACATGAACACTTCTTGTTTACAGTGAGATTGCATACTGTCGTGCAGACAGGAAGTCGCATTCAGATCCCTGTGCACAGGCACGTCCAATGCAGGACCCTTGGGACTATCTTAAATGGAAAAGCAGATGCGAACCTCCTGCTTCACAAATCTGGTGTTCAAAGCAATATGTTTATGTGACAGTAGTTTACTGACAAAATGACAAGATGTCAGTAAACAATGCATTAGAGAGAGAGAGAGAAATAAAAAGGGTATGCCAGGAGGAGTAGAGTGGAGAATGTGTAATTACATGTACACGAAGCGGGGATAGATGTCTTTGGGTGTATCTTCATCTGTGTGTGTAAGAGGGAAACAGGATGAGAGGGGTGGGATAGAAAGATAAGGCTGAAAGATATTGAGGAAAGAAGGCGAGAGAAGGAGAGAGAGAGAGAGAAATTATGTAACGCTCACCTTTGTGTGCATGCACGCAAATGAAAGAAAACCTGTTCTTGTTACACTAAGGTAAAAGTTTCATTCTTATTATTTGTATCTCGACAATATGTCTCCGTGTCTGTTGTCTAGTCCTAGCTACTTCTAGATAGTTTTAAGATACCTTTGATGACCTTTTGATGCGCTAATAAGCAAATAAAGCATTTTTCCAATCTGCCTTTTCTGAAAGTTTTGACGTGACCATTGTGGGTGTTGATTGTGGCACATGGAAGAAGCTGTTCAGCAAGGCAATCGTTACATAAGGGGCTAGGGTCAAGAGCTAGCGTTAACAATGACGTTACGTCACAGCACTGCCTTGTGATTTATAAACCCGACAAAAACCACAAGATGCCATTGGTGCACCATGTCAAGAATCTACCTCACAGACATACCCGGCAGGGCAGTGAATCATATACCCGTCAGCCGAAATGGCCAAACAGAAGACTGCCATACCATCGCAAGCTGATGCGAGGCTTGTTTCTGTAGCATATTCCCCCCCCCCAAACCACACACACCCACCCCCTCAGGTGTTAGCACCAGGGGAAGCGCGCCACGCATACAGATGTACGTCTGTGTGATGGGCGTCTGATACCCGCGCCTCCTTCCCCCTCGTGTGTCGATACCCCTTCCGCATTTCTTTACCCACATTTGCGTTTTCTGTTCTTTTTGTCCCAATCGCTATATACCCCGCCTCTGTCTCTCTTTGTGTGTCTCTCTCCCCTGCTTATGCCTCCCTCACCTTCTTTCCGCCTTTTCCCCAATTCCCTTCCTCTCTTCCTGCCCGCAAAAGTCGAGGTAGTATGGGAAGAAAAACAATCGTAATTTGAGCGGGAATTGTAACTGCAGTTCAAGGACAGGTGACGATCGATCGGATTCAAAAGAAGTTGATGGCAAGCATTTTCACGAAACCAAAGACGCGTGTTGACGTGTGTGAGTGGAGATTGATTGATGGATCGATTGATTGCTCTATCGATCTATTGGTCGATAAACTGAGTGAGTGAGTGAATGAATGAACGAATAAATGAATGAGTTGGTGAGTGAGAAAGCGAACAAGAACATAAGAAATCAAGGGAGGGAGACCACTTAATGTCATGTTTTACTGACGTCTACAGATCGGACTGATCAAGGATGAAGGGGTGTGTGTGTGTGTGCGTCTGTCCGTGTGCATGCGTGGGGTACGTGGGTGTGAATCAGTTCCCGCATGCGTGCTTTGATCTGTATGTTGTTGTTAGTTCGTGGACAACGCTCTTTGTACCGAAGGCTACAAATTTGAGTTTTATGGTTTACAGAGTCCTGCCTCTATTTATCTATGTTACTGCAGAAACGTCATAGTTTCCTCACGTCGACATAGCTGAGGGAAGTGGCAGAATAATCATTACAGAAAAGAGCGTTAGTCCATGTCGTCCGATGAACAATATTTGAACAATCCATAAGGAGAGATGCTCCGGGAAAGAGTGGTTATCTCAATACCTTCAACTTAGATCAGTAACGTCGACAGATATTTCTGACCCTCGGTGTAATAGCTGATGTAAAACAGAGAACAGAAGAAGATGAAGCAACATAACCAAATGGTTGATCCGCAAGAGCAATTTGTATATTTACGGGCAATTGAACGGATGGAATGACCATATTGAACATATAAGTGACGCATCCCAATGTCGAGGTAACGAAGAATCTGCGGTAAATACAGCGTGTCTCCATAAACCTTAATGTGCTCGTAAGCCTACTGTCTGCGAAAGTTTTTAACAATTCTAAGACAAAATACATACGTCCACTCAGTTTAAGCCAGGGTTGGGTTGGTTAGCTGATCTATATGCCCTTCCTGTTATAACAACGATCATAAGGTCTTGCAGCCTGTGTTTTTTTTATGGGCATCATTATGACAGAGAGGAGATAAGAACACCCATGCAATACACCCCAGGAACGGAAGCATAGGGGCTGCATCTCAAGCAATCCCCCGCTGAGCACTGTGATGTAAGAAGGTGCATGCACACCCAGTGCTGCATAGCGCGCTGTTGGTCGAACCAGGAGTGTCAACCCTGTTACAAGCGGAGCCATAAACGTTGCAAAGTTTTAAGTACGGTTAATTGTATATCTTAGGAGTGACATCCGTACTGTCACTGCCAAGTCTTTTCACTGGGATTGTGCTTCAGGTAAATTTAGAAGCTCGTCCTTGATGTCTTCCCCAAACCTTTCCATCTTTTCAAAGAATAACGAAGATGATGAATGAGGAATAAAATGGAAAAAGAGAACCATTGTCAAGAGAAATAAGTTCATTTAGCCTAAGATGAAAAGTGAGAAAAGTAAAACTCATGGGATTGGTGAAAAAGTACAAGTGTTTATGAAAAGTTTAAGATTTTTAAAAATCCTTCGACACACAAACTTTGTGCAAAATTACAATTCCCCCATTGTCACCCCGAAACGGAGAAAAAAATCTATTCCGTTCTTTAACCGCTAGAACTTTTTAGCTACTAAATCTTCTTTAGCCGAAAAAAGTCTTCACGACCTAGAACTTGTTTTGTAACTGCTAGAATTTAAACTCTTACTAGAGATTTTTAAGCCACAAATTTTTATTAACTGATAGAACATTTTTAACCGCTCAAACTTTTTATAGTGTTTTCAGTCAATAGAACTTTTTCAGATCCTAAAAATTCTTCGATTTCCAGAGATTTATCAGCCACTAGAACTTTTTCAGCTACTATACCTTCAACTGCTAGACCTTCTTTGGGTCCTAGATCGTCTTCAACTCCTAAGACTTTTTTCAGTTAGAGATTTTCTAAAGCCGCTGGAAATTTTTCAATTTTTATAAAGAAATTCAACTGCTACAAGGCTCAGGTCTTCAGCAAAGTCGACCCCCAGCCCCCTTTCTCTGAAAGGATAATTTAGCGAATTAACAATCATTGCTTCAATTTCACTTTGTTAAAAGTTACAGTTTAGGCCCCGTATTCAAGACAACCGAATAGCTGACAGCCCTGTCATTGCTGATATTCTAGAGTAGGTTCCTTGAATTTTGTATGCACGAAAACCGAATAACCTATTTCCCCCTCGTTACTCGATAATACTTTATTCGGTCGTTCCAATAGCGAATATCTTATCCCAAGTTCGCTGAAACAATGTTTTCGGAAACAGAAAAAAATCTGCTATTCGGATATAAATTTATTACCGTTGACATGCATACAGGGCCAGGAACATAGAGGAGTGCCGCACTAAGTGTGAACGGCGGAAACTATGCTGAGCGAATATATTTTGAATATCTTGTATCTTGAACTATCCATAGTAAACGCGCACTCTAGAGCATTGCTAACCTGTTGGCGCTTATAGGTGTCGTCTGCTACAAGACTGTCCTCTTCAGGTCTGTTGTCAGCGTTGTCTCATCTTTTCCTTCACTGCCTCTCATTTCTTGCTTTGCTTTCCTTCTTTCACTTCTTCCTTCTGTTTTTCTTTTTCTCTTTGCTACTTTTTGTGAGCTTATTTCTTTTCCCTTCTTTCTTCTTTCTCTTCATTTTCTTCCGTATTCTTTCTTGTCTGACTACCTCTTAAGGCTTCCTTAGTGTCCTCCCAAATCTTGCACTCGTCTGTCCCCCTCTCACAATTCCCCCTTCTTCAGTCACTGCTTTTTTATATTCTGTTCTCCTTTATCATGGTTTTCAGATAACACCACTTTAAGTTTCTAGAGAACAAAATTGTACACTTCCGCTTTATAAGGACTGCAGCTTGGTGGGAGGCTACTTTGTATGTGCAAAGTGCTATTTATTCATGACATTTTCAGTCGTAAGTCTGTCATTTTCACGAAGGTGTCACATTAACTGCGAACGTTGTTGTTGTCTGGATACGAAAGCTGTTTTTAAGATAGCAACTGATTGCACCCATTTGTTAAACTTACACTCTTAAACGGACCGTTAAGCGTAATATTTCAACTAGTCCTTTGAAAAAGATTGCAAAGATATAGTGTCCCACCAGTCCCGGCAACATGTTAGACTTCACCAACATCTAGGCTTTTGAAACCAGATTGAGACCCCATTCTCGTACAGCTTATGAAAATAATTTGAGGTGATGTGTTTGATCGTGTTGTTCTTTTGCTGATTTGTAACAACTTCATAGGTTTTGCCTAATTAAAAAATCCTATAGTTCTTGAAACTGAGCAGATAGCTTCATCTGTTGAAAAGAAACACGAAGGCCTTCAACCGAAGACTGTCAAAGGTCAAAACCTTTAACTAAGTCAATGCAATACGTGGATAAACCTAAATAAAATGTGTGTGTAAACATATAAATATCGTAAAGTCTCGCATTACCTGTAATCGTGACAAAATAAGCTTATTGACGCTCCATATCACATGCTGGACGTCATTTCGCATCCAAGCGAGACTCTCGACTTGCATGGCCCAGTTCGATGAAGGACCAGGCTGCTAAACTAGGTATTTAAAATGCCATTTTTGTAGTTCAATTCATAATTAAAATATGACTGAGATGCACACTTACTGGAATAACTTTACGCCACCAACTTCATTCACGACTGGGCTTTTTCTTTAAAGACAGATATCTGTGTGCTAGTTTGTCCTTTCTTCTGACAAGAAAACAATGGAAAAAATTCATTTGTCGTCTGTTCGATTTTATGTAAAAGTCGTAGTGTACAATACAATACCATAAAAATGTTTTTCTGTCCAATAATGAACACATGGAAAATTTTCTTAGCACCATGGTTTTCCACATAGTTCTCACCACACAATTAAAACTCAACGTTTGCAACGACTAGTAGATATACGAACATATCTAAAACCAATAACTCATGAAGGTATTGAAAAGACATTCCACCAATAAGGTTTTGTGAAAGTGTAAAAGCCGCAAGAGATTATTGTCTAGGTGACTAAAACCCAAACTCCAGAACGATTATATCCCACAACAGCAACAGAGAACTGGCCATGACAAGAGGCTTGTGCACATTTAGCTCTGAATTTTGTTTTTCTTGTCACTTATGCTGACTCACACGATGTTGTAAAAATTGTATTCTCTAAAAAATCTGACCAAAAAAATCCTCATAAAATATTGACTCAGTCGAAACGCTTAAAATATTGCATGTGGGCACATGCTGAGATTTTCGTCACTAAGGTGGAGTGGTATAAAAGGGGTGGGAGGCCCGGCCAAGTCACTCAGCACTGGACAGTAACACCAAACGTTGCCGGCAGACAGGAAGATCTTTCCAGCCGAAAATGAGCTTGTCATTTCTTGGAACTGTCTTCGTATATTGTAGCGTTTTATGTGTCGTGTTTTGCACCTGGATGTGCGCCTGTGCACTTAAAGCGGAAGTACCGCTAAATCACTCACCCGCGCGCGTACACACATTGCGAGCGAGGGAGCTAGCAAGCAGGCAGGCAGGCAGGCAGGCAGGCAGGCAGGCAGGCAGAGACATAGAGAGCGAAAAGTCCACGTACGTGAGAGAGAGAGAGAGAGAGAGAGAGAGAGTGAGAGAGCGAGAGAGAGAGAGAGAAAGAAAGGCGGGTGATAATGAATTTTTTTTAAAAATCCCTCATAAAATCACAGACATCTATCTATACAGAACCAAACTCTATTGTCTCCCCCATCCCACTTAACAGCAAACTAAAGACAACAACGCACATTTAGAATCTTTGAAATTTGTATACACATTATAGAATTTGTTGACATAGACTTTGCTGACGCGGAAAAAAGGGACTTGGGCAATGAAAGCGATAAAATAAGTAGACACAGGAGGAAAGTAACACGAAATATGAAAATAAAACTATTGATAAATGAAGCCTAATAAATGTGAGGATAGCAGACAAGATCAGCTAGAGGTGACGACACTCCGCTGCTTACACCGGTAACCACAGGGAGAACAGCGAAGGGGTGGGGGAGGGACGTCAACAACTAGCGAGGAGTCAGCACTTTACTAGACCACAGCATGAACTACAACTGCGAATTCTTCCCCCCATGTCCCTCCACCATTCCACCTGCCCCCGACCCTCACAGTGCGAGATCACCAATAGGTGGAATTTGTTCTTTCCAAATCAGTAATAACACCGAATATTTTAACTCGCTGATGAAGGATTTAGTCAAGTGGTTAGGGCTTACCAAACCAGTGAAGTTTTTTTTAAAGCGATTGTTTCTACCGTCTCTTTCTCTCTCTTTTATCCGCCTTTCCTTCCATTCTTCAGTTTTCTATCTATCCCCTCCACTCTCATCCTTTCTATCCCCTCCACTGAGCTTCTGTCGCGCTCCTTCCTTGCATCTTAAATACCGCCCCGTGTTTTCTCTTATTACGGAAAGAGGGTGCCACCAGTGCAGCGAGGGGTTGTGCCAGACCGAGATCTGCCGTCTCCTCCTAGCGTCACTTGCGTTTCTCGCGTGTATAAAACCGTCCCCAGGGTTCCATGCAGGGCAGGAGGACAGGAGGGCTGCAAGCAGCCGTCGGTCCAAATGTGCATGCACACGATGCCAACCCCATCAAAGATGGCAGCAGCGACATAATGGTAATGTCGTGAGGCAAGTTAGAGATTGTGGGAGTCGGGGGAAAAGCGAACATCGATTCCGGAA
>SMGT01003586.1:0-24540 GCA_004794575.1 Lanistes nyassanus | reverse complement strand
TGTTTACGAGGTCCATCTTCAAGTATACATGTAGATAATATGCGTCTATTCGACGTGCTTACGAGGTCTAGCTTCATGTATAGATACTATGGGTCTGTTCGACAGTTTACTCACTTGCTTTGATTGTTTTCATTGTCATGTGCTGCCGAAGCGGTCCGTAAGTTCAAGGGAAGAAGTGGGTTCTTTTTTTTTGGTTGGGGTGGGTGGGTGTCAAGTAGTCAGACAATAGACACATATAGGCAGAACCCTATTAAGCCGCTTGGAAATTAAAAATCAATAACCGCATGAAATAATTTAGCTTAGCAGATGGAGCAGTACAAATAAACTATAAAATCGTAGACTGATTACGAGGAACTAAGCAAATTAAACGGCCGATTCTTCTTTATGAATACCCAGTCGAGATAGACTATTAATTAAGCATACAGGGCGAAGAATCAGAGTACAAAAAGCTTGAGAAGGAAAAAAAATGGTTAGAGATCTGCAAAGGGGGGAAAAATAACCCAAAACAAATATTACAAGCTCATTGATCGCGAATCTTCATTATCGTCGAGCTGGGGAAAAAAGATGGCACTTCTGTTTGTGCCCGTCGGGGAGAAGGAGAAATTTCTTATTTAAGATTAGAAGAAAGCGATGAAAGAATTATAATCATAGAGCTCTTCAGAGAGCTGTCTGCGAGGACAGAACCTAGCTGTCATTTTTATCTCCAGTATTCGGTCAGATTTAGGAGGATTGGTCGGAAATGACTGGTCGGGTTCTGCGCACGCGCAGTAGCTGCTGACATTTTGAAAGAACGCTGCGCTGAAAGGGGCGTTGCCGTGCGATCGTTGTGTAAATGTTACTTCTGATGTGTGGGGACGAAAATTACGAAAATGTAATGTTGGTAGGTCACACACGCACACACGCACGCACATACACACATACAAACAAAAACGCGCACACACATACACACAACTAAATAGATGCACATGCACTCACATTCATAAACTCTTCATGGCTCCCCATTCAGGCAGGCATCGACTATAAAATTTCAACCCTGTTCTACAATTTTCTCTCTGGTTCTTCTCCAACGTACTTCTCCGATCTGCTCTCAGGTTACTCTCCAGCCAGACAACTCCGTTCAGCCTCTGATGATCGCCTACTGGTTGTACCCCGCATGCGCACAAAGACATAATTATGGCGAACGCACTTTTTCCTTCTACGCTGCAACCCTATGGAACTCACTTCCCTACCATCTGAGACCCGCCGACACAGTCCAATCCTTCAAACAAGCCCTCAGATCACACCTGTATACGCAGTATCTCAGCTAGCTCTCCGCTCGTCTGCTCATGACTGGTTAATTATTGTATTGAGTTAGCGTGTGTGTGTGTGTGCCTACATGTATTCTGTCAGGCGCTGTGAGCCTGCACCCTGTGGGGTGGGGTACGGCGCCTTACAAATCGCCTATTATTATTATTAAACACACGCCCTCTCTCTTTCTCTCACACACACACACTCTCTCTCTCTCTCTCACGCACACACACACGCAGACACAAACATACGCGCACTCTCGAGCACACACATACACTCACACGCGCTCGCACACACATGCACGCACGCACACACACGCCAACTCTGTATGTCCGCTAACCCTTTGTTTGTTTGACATCATGAGGTTACGACTCTGTAGAAGTAAACCCGGCCACGAGAAAGTAAATCCTGGCATCTCGTGTCCCTAGCCTGTCCCCAGTGACTCGGTTTTCCTTGCTGGAAGCCCATTGGCGCGGGCAGCTTTCTGAGAAGACGTGAAGTCAGCGATCTGGGCCAGAATCCCGCTGAAGAAAGCCGCTTACAAAAGCTTACGAGGTCGGGGCGGGTTGGAGGTGGGGGTGGCGAAGCGGGCAGCAGATGGCGAGCTGAGTCTCTGGAATGAACGACTGTAAATATCAACAGACTTGTGAACGTGCGGGCTGGAAGTTGCGATTTAAGAAAACGATGGGATTCGAAAATTGGGACATTTTGATGATAGGAAAAGCTTCGTCAAGCTAGCGGTGGGAAATCAGAGTCGTGGTTAAGGGGCTTTGACTGAGACATGCAAGGTCGACGGTTCGAGTTAGACCTTTCATCCGCATGGATTTCCACACTCCTCCACGGAAGAAGAACATGTATTTCAGCGTCAGCTGCAGTATACTAATGGGCCACTAACAGACACGATATTAACAATTAACTGGATGAAAAGTGCTTTCACGAACCGGGGATTTCAAACTACCGGGGAGGGGTACAGAGAGTTAGGGGAAACGTCTTCAGGTCTTCTGAAGATTAACCTATACACTAGGATTCAAACACGTACCGTTCAGGTTACGGCTGTTTTTCCAAGCTGCTGTGGCACCACGCTGACAACCATTCGGCTATTCTTCACAATTTTCTAAAACAAGCTTGACATTCCGTTTTTAGTTTGCCAACAACCAACTAATTACTCCCAAGCAGCCAATAGAAGCTTAGGCCACAATATACTCTCTTACAGGCAGTCAAAGATGCATGGAATGAAAACCTTGCAATATTTCTTGCGGCGCCTAATGTTCTGGCAAAGTGCTAAGATCATTCGGTCTGGGTAAACGATAACGCAAGAACACGAAGGCTCAAGGCGCGTAACATTTTTCTGTATCGTGTCATTTGTCCGGAAAAGCTCTAAGAGTTTAAGTCCACCTGTGTGTGGTACAAACCACACTAATCTAGAACTCACAAAAATAACAATTAAGGAAGTGCACCTGTAAATGGATCGCTAGAGAGTCTCTCCGATGAAAGACAGCCTAAGAGGAAACGGGGTAAGGAATTACGCGTTTTAGGGATGGAAACAGAAGTTAATGGCAGATCGGATGTTTTCCGTTATCGACAAGATCAACATGTGAAGAAAATTATCAAATTTAGAGTTCTTATGGTGTACCAAGGGTGTTGCAATAATCCTTGGTCTGTGGGTACAAGGAGTGTTGCAATCCTTGTTCGCTTATCTTGTATCAAGATCAAGAAAAAAAAGGAAAGGAAAGAAAGAAAAAAGAAAAAACAGAGAGCTAGGGAGAGGAAGGGGCAGTGCGGGGTCGGGGTGGGTTCGTGGGGAGGCACAATGTCCACTAAGCTGTAACGGAAAAAGTTTTTTTTTGGTTCTGCTAGTCAGCTTTGCAAAGAAACGAACATAGGGCCGTTGCGCCGAATAAAACTGGTAATTGTGTTTGCCGAGGAACCCACAGTTCAGTGTGTTTGTTTTGGTGCGGGGTCTGAAGGAGAAGGTCTCGCTCCCTAGGAGCCACAGTAAAATGTTTATGATAACCTGCAGTACAATTTTTGTGTTGGCATGGAAACCACCAGTGTTTTGTTTGTTTTCGTGCAAAGTTGCAGAAGAGCGTTTCATTTTGTGAGAATTTAAACAGAATTTTTTTTTCTACAGGAGGCGAGTAACAGAATACACATGTGAAACTGCAGTGAATGCAACTGTTTGTAAACTGGCAGCAAAACCTTTGTCTTTGAGTGTTCATTTGAGTAGAGATGGAGAGAAGGAGGGTAACCAACAAAGCAGAGAAGGGGAGAGACAGATCTCTCAATAGGAACCTTTGGGGAGAAAGTACACTGTGAAGGGATTAGGACTTTTTGTGTCATCTTTCAAACAGAATGTGTTTTAAAATCCTGGGGTACTCAGAAACTAAACTATGGTTGAAATAAGCTTTTGTGTCATCTTTCTAAAAGAATTTCTAAAGAACAAAGAAGATCTGCCACGTTCCTTACTTTCGACTCTCTCTTTGCTACGTGTTTGGGTACGGTAACCTCCCTTTGTCACATACGTCAGCATACGGTTGTGTTGAGCGCTGCCAGTACTTTGTTGGGGTTGTCAAAAGAATTTCTGTCGAATCTTGGGCTAGGTTAGACAGGCGTTTAAATGTGGTGAACATCCACAAAAGGGGTTTTAAGTCTCGATCACCAGCCTGCATCGTGTTACGAGCCGTTTTCACATGTGTAGAGGAGAAACTACCATACAACCCAACCCTGCAGTACAGTGTGTAGAGAGAGAGAGAGAGTGTGTGTGTGTACGTGGGTGGTGCGTGCGAGAGCGCTGGGTGTGTGTCAACCTACAAAAAAAGCTTGTCTTTGGTACCATCCACCTCAAGATTTTTTAAACGTTTATTTGTTTGAACTCCTTTGCTTTATGTTTTTAACGACACGGTTTTCATTTGTCTTATGCAAGTGATATATGTATGTAAGCGCTTGCTTCATTTGATAAGGTAACCATGGTAACTTGGTTAAAGAAACGAACGCAACCTATGAAGTTGTATTTCGCGAACACTCTGGGTGTCAATCACACGCTTGCGCCGTTAGCGTTCACCTCACATTCCTCCTCTATCCTCTCCAATTTGATCTTGTATCACGTAATACTTTCATTTGCCGTGCTGCAATTTGCATAAACGCCTCTCCTTTGCGCACTGCAACGCAACCAGCGAAATGCCCAGTGTTACTGATGCAAGCGCATGTAGATGAAGATTAATAGTCTGCACCAGAGAACTACGGACGTCTTAGCCTGTGCGACCAGCATTCTGATGTACTCCTAGACGTCTGAGTGCTCTCACAGAACCTAGAGCAGGAGTGTACTGCTTCTCACCCAGAACCTCCTTTCTTATTTTCTGGGTCGTATTCCTGCTTTTTGAGAAAAAAGAGCTCTTTCCCCCTTGGTGAAGAGGACAATGACAGGGATCCAGTTTTTTAATTATATGATTGATTACTTCGCCGCTAGCTCCTCTCTTTCATCTGACTCTTTTTCTTCGAATACTTCAAAGTGAGCAGTAAATGCGTATTACTTACCTGGCTGCTTAAAAGCTCTTACATATGAGATCTGGAAGTAATTTTTACCAAAAAGTGTTTAAATTAATTTGCTTTTCGTTTTCTTGAATAGTAAGCTTTGAAGGTTTGTACTGTATTTTCATCCTGACAGCAAGAAAAACACAACAAACAGCAGCAGTACCGTCCCTCCCCTCATGCGTTATAAGAAAAATAACCACGTGAAGAATTTGCCAACACTCCAAGCAGGATTACTTTTGTGTCTGTGTTGGGAATGTTTGTTTTTGTTTGTCAAAAAAGGTTTGTGCAGGCCTATATATATATATAGAGTGTTTTTTTAAAAAAAATTGGAATGTTTTGTAACTACTTATTTTATACATGGTTAAAGTGTTTGCAGTGTACACTTGTACATAAATTGCTAATTAATGATGTCATGGCTTTATAACCCCTCGTGATGTGGATATTTGGGCTGATCAGTAAAGGATTTGTATTTGTGTTCTGTACCGATTTTATTCCTAAGAACTGGACGGGCCGTACTAAGAATGAATTGAGAGGTTTTATTCCACTCACGTTGCAGAGTCTGCGAGTTATTACGTGTGTGGCCTATTTTCGGCGTCTGCCACAGTCAGCCGCAGAGCTGCTCGATCGCTTGCACAAGACCGCGACCTCTCGTCCCGAACCTTGATGCTGCTCCAGGCCAAAATAGCACCGACGCTCCCCGTGTCCTTTGCTCGCGCCAGGTCAAGCATTCCGCTACAACAATACACCCCCCTTTCCTTTCGCAATAACCGACGGGCATTGCAAGACATGCGCCTTTGGGGCCTAGTCGTATGTTGCTGTTTTGTCGAGGAAACAGAACTGGGGAAAGGTAGGTATGGGAAGGAAAGAGGGATAGACGGTGTGTGTGTGTGTGGGAGGGGTGGTGGTGGTGTAAGGTGAGGGGGGAAGAAGTAGAGAGGGTGGGGGGGGGTACCAGGCTGCGAATCTTACCAGGCTTTCCACAACATACGTTATATATTAACAGGGCGATACAGGGAGGTGTTGCCGGGGAGGTGGTGAAGGAGACGCTGGGTGTAGTATTATAAGAAACACAAAGGAGATGTTTTTGGCAGGACAGACAATAGAACATAGCCTTTTTTGCCTTCATTTTTTGAGGTGGGTGCATGGGTGTGTGAGTGGGTGAGTGCGCGACTATAAATGCACGGCTGATTGTATAATTTTTACGATTACTCTCATGCGGCCTGCATCAAGTTCTGGATGGTTTGAATCTCGGGGGTGAGGGAGGGAAACGAGAACACACACGTCTACCATAACTGGGAAGACACTCTAGACCTTTTAGTGGAAAAGGTCTGGAGGCAACTTTTTGTTATAATTATCGGCCAAGAAGAATAGAGCTTCTTCCTTCCTCTGGTTGTTATTTTTCCTTCTCATTTTAATCCTTCTCATCCTCCTCGCTGTCCTTCTCCTCCCTATTCTTTCTATTATTTTGTAATTCTTGGCAATCAAGGCAATGAAACAGAGATGTATGTTTTGATAGAGGAATAGAGTACTAGACATTCATTACTGGTAAGGAAGTACAAAGTGCAAAAGAACTTCTAATGTCACGCAGCTGGCTAAAGTAATGCGAAAAGTGTTGTCAGTGAGTTGTAAAAAGGCAGACGAAGGGACAAAGTATGAACTCCAAAAAGTACATCTATACCAACCTACCAAACATGTCTGTAGCATTTTCGGTTTAATTGTTGTTGTTGGTCCTTAATGTGCGCAGCGCACACATGGACCACACTTACGTTTTTTCGATTATTCCGAAGAAACAAAACATATCCTTTAATTTCTGGCATGCATGCACGTAGGAGACGGTGTGTCAGACAAGCAGACACGCTACCCAAAAACAATGCGAAAATGTTTGCTTTGAAGTGTTAATTCGTCGCTCACAAAACCAGGCAGACGGTTGATTCACAGCCCTCAAATATCAAAGACACTCTCCGTGGAGTCGGGGCTGCAAGTGTGTTCCCTGATCTCATCCGTCATCAAGCGAAATGTCAGAAAAGGAACCCCGATTAGTTGGCAATCCTTCTTTCCTTGTTTGCGAATTTAGACGGTGCCCTAACAATTTCAGGAAACCTTTGGACAGGCGTTCTAAAAAAGATTTACACCGAAAGGAGCCCTCGGAACTTCAGTAAAGGAGAAATCCTCTTAGCCTGGGCTAACAACAGTAATCTTCGAATTCTTACCTGCTGACGCAAATGTCAGCAGCGAAAGAAAAGCAGAGAAAAATAGGAGCTGGTAAATCGGCGATAAAGGTTTTTATATAAACATTTACTTTTAAGGGATGTTTGCTAAGGAATTCCGCGTAACCCTTTGCCTTGTCTTCTCGCTGATGAGAAATGGAGTCTGTGTGGTCTGGAGAATTTTGTGCAAGCCTTTCGTTTTTTTTGGTCGGTATAATCTAGGCCCCCTCCCCCCCAAAAAAGGAAACGAAATCGTGCAGTTACTTTAGGGTGAACGCCTGAGGTCTTCGAGACAAGGTCGTCACGTCTGATGCTATTCCTACGCATCTACCGCTGATGCAAGCTTAAAATAATGATCTTATAAAGGTCCCATAAATGCGAGGATCATATGTCGCTTACATCCAACTTTAAATTTTTTCAGCAGTAGCCTGTGTCACGGGATGTCACTACCACGTTTCATGCCATGCCCGTGTCACCCACCTACTTTGACGATGTCTGCTTTGTTTAAAGTCTGGTAAACTCAGATGAGAAGCTATTGTTGCGATACCAACGACTCAATAAATATGGTCATTTAGTGTTTCTTTAGACAATGCTATTCATTTATGCTTGATTATATTTCAGGAAAAACTACTTGGTCACAATCTCAACCACGACGTAGGTTTTAGACTGTTACTACCACTGACATCGCAGGGAGTTTGGGGGGGGGGGGAACACTGATTTCGGCACGTTTAAAATAAATTTTGCTTGAAAACTACCACAAGTGTAGTAATCAACTTTACGTATTTCGAAAGATCGATTTTTGAGCATTAAAATAATTATAGAAACGTAATGAAAACTGTTAAACAGTCCTTACTTAAATATTCTTGGACCCAAAAGATATCTCCAATTGTTTAGGTAAGTCAACTCTTCAGGAAAGTCGACTTTTCCTGTTTCACTTTCTTTTTAAGTTAATTTATTACGTCTGGGACATCTTTCAGACTTCGCACGCAAGTCGGAATGCCGCTACATGCATCTTAAGGCTGATCTTACCTCTCATTCGTAAAGGTCTGCATTCTTTGAGCCTGCAGGCCTCAGGCGGCCATCTTTCAGAACAGGTCATTAACAGCAAAAGATCATTTCACACCTTTTTCATCTTCTTAATCTCCACGTTAGCCACAGTATTTAAATTTCGTAAAAAATGCTTATCGTCTCCTCCACCCCTCCAGCTGGTGCCAGTTCGTGGGAAAGGGGTAAGGATATAGAAGCGCGAAAGCAAAGGTATTTGTAAAAATCTATGTATCCGTGTGTTACTTAAGGCTCTCGTGCTGTGAGCTGAGAGAAGTGCCGTTACACTCAGATTTACTTGACCATAAGGATAAGGTTGAAATAAATGGTTGATATAGCTGATAAGATCTGTGGAACATCTTTTGTGTATGTCTAAAAGACTCTGCGATTGTTAATACCTGAACTTCACTTCTGCACTAATGTTTTCAAGGTTTCATTCACCATTTTTGCATATGTTAAACGTTCAGGTATGAATACTTTAACAGCTGCTTTCTACCTGTCTGCAAGAGTCGGTCATTAGCATATTTTTGGAAGACGTGACGTCGAAATATTTTTAAGATTTCATTTTGGGTCAGCGTTGAACGGTGGATTGCGGGGGTGGGGGCCCTTTGTTAAATGTTTCAAAAGACGATGAAAGAGAAAGGAGAAGAAGAAAGCAGGCTATCTCTAGACATGGGAAAAAATGCGAGGCTGTCGACAACAGTGCACCTGTTACTGCCTGCTTCCGTGCTCAGCGATTGGAAAAACTTCACTTCACCCTCTGCATCTAGCAGCCAGACCGGAAGCCCAAGATTTTAATCACCGGCCCCATTTTTTGTGGAAAGAAAAGATAAGAAAAGATACAGAGAGACAGAAGTGGTAACAAAATAAACTGAAATGGGTTGTAAGGATGAAGGAGAGTACAAAACGAACAAATCTTGACGATTAACTGGTGCGACTGTGTTTCAAGACACGGGACGGAGTTGGTTCGTGGGGACCCTTACGTCACCTTCATTCCCTGTCCACTTCCTCCCCTTGTTTTTAGTTCCTTAAATAGCACCGCATCCTGCTGCGACTTGAACTCTGCATGTCCATCATCACTTACTTCCGTCTGCAGACGCCAACATTTCCGGAGAGTGAGTGGAAAGTCCTGGCTGAACGTCTGAATCAATTTTTATCAGGGCCGTCTTAAAACTTAATGAAAAGGGGCAAGTTGAGACTATTTACAAAGTCCCAGAAATAGAAGTCTGTTAGAAGACAAAAAACAACGAGGACTGAGTTTAAGAGTTTGAAAGCAGCTCTGGGCTGGGTTTCAAGGAGGGTGTCCCCTATTCACTTTGAAAAGAAAAACGTAAAATATACAGGATGAACGGACCTAAATAGTGTTCTTGCAAACAGATGAACACAAGAGTGGGTACTGAACCCAGACCCACTCAAAAGGTCAGCACTTCCGTTTCCAATAAGAAGTCGTAGAAAGAATTTACAATTCCCCAAAGAGTTCCGCACTATACTGCAAAACATGTTGCGCAGGAAATAAATTCTGTTATTTTGTTAAAATTCATTATGGTTTCGTTTTCGGTCCGTAATGGTAGCGCTACTCACGTCAGAGTGACTAATATTCCCCAAGAGTTCATGCGGGTACAGACATGTGGATCTGAAATGTTAGTCATTAATACAGCGAAAAGCAGTGGGTTATTTTTACATCTGTACTAGTCATTTTGCAGCGATCAGGTAGATAACACAAGACCCTTGGTAGTTTCTTTCTTTGCGCGACTGACCAGGGGTGCAGTGTAGCGGAGTGAGCAATCTCCCCTTCCCCTTTATTTTACACATTAACTATGGGGGTACTGCTTGAGAACATTCGTTGAAGCGAAGAGGACACAGATGTACTAATCATGCATAAATGAATGATGAAAGTTTGGCGTTTGAAGATATAGGCACGGGGTCTCGTTGCCCAAAAGCACAATTTCATGCGGTATGCACATTGCAGGCTAGCCCTTACCCCTGCAGATGTGCAGTCCGTGTCGGGAGCAGACAAAGGTTTGAGGATTCCTGAGGTTCTCCTCAGTTTCAGCGCCAGCTAGCACAAGCGCTATATTTTAGTACATGAACGGGAGTACAGCTCAGCCTGTACAACTTAAGACATTTTTACGTACAGACAAAAAATGCGAGCAGCCACGCAAAGTTGCAAACCAGTTCAGCAATGTGCAGTCCCTTGCACCAGGAGCAGAACCAACGTAAACCCACACAAACACTCTCTAAATACAGTTTATAATTGTTTGTTAGAATAGTGGTGAGGGTGGAGAGACGACAAGAAGGGAGAATTAGCAAAGTTGTTTGATCCTGTTTGGATACGATTTCGGTATTATGGTCCTGACGGCGTTGTTATCAAATGCAAAACGAGCAGTATGAAATTGCCGCTGGCTTTTCCTGTAAGACCTCAAGAGATAAACTGTGGAAACAAACAGATAGCGTAAATCAATATTCGTAGCTCTTCGTCGCTGCTCTGTCAGGGCGTGGTGCAGAGGCCAGGGGAACATCGGGAAGGTCAGAGAGCTAAAACAGGAAAAAGAGATGTTGCTTCTAATGTGGAGCGAGGAGAGGTTTATTTGCTTTCACTAGGAGCGTAGGGAGCTCTGGCGAGAGGTGAGATATATAAAGAACATAAGCATGTTCTTAGCGACAGATGCGCGATATAGCATTGCGCAGGTACAGACACAAGTTGACAGCAAGCAGCAATGAAGCAACATACGAAATAGAGACAAAAGATAACGGAGAGAGAGAGAGAAGAAAGGAGAGTGTGAGCAGAGCGAAGGAGAGAGAGAGAGAGAGACTTGTTAGCGGCATCAGCCGTTGATACTCTGCACAGTATCAGAATCAAAATAAACAAAAAACGTTACTTTGCTTGTTTTTCGACTGTCGGCTTTTGAGCATGCCGCGTCCAGTCAGGAGGCAGAGGAGCCAGCCATCTGTGCAGAGGGCAGACAGGAGACAGGAATCTGCCCAGAACCGTCTTGTAATCGAAAAACAAACTGTAAAACGTGCATAGCCCGTTGGCTGAATTGAATGTTTACTTTGATTTAACGACTTTTTTCCTTTCTTTTGTAAGGGATTTGTTATGGGTGTTTGAAAGCTTCTTTCTTTTCCATCATCATCGTCTTCGTCGGCATTCTCGTCACATCGTTATCGTCATCGCTGTCGCATCCTCATTGTCATCGTCTTCGATGTCATTATCATCGTCGCATTCTAATCGTTGTCGCCACATCATCGTCATATTATCGTCTTCACCTTCACATCATCATTGTCACCATCGTCACATCATCATAGTCGTCACCTTATCATCGTTGTCTTCATTTCATTGTTATAATAATCATCATCGAGGTGTTAGCTCTGCTGCTCTCGCTGGCTCTGCTGACGATGGTGATGCATTCAGCAGCACAATCCCTCTATTCCCCTCCCCTCCCCGGACACATTTATCTCTATGTCCTTATCTCTTTCACGCACGCACGCACACACGCACGCACGCACGCACGCAAAAGGAAAGACTGACAGATGCGTGAGGTACGAATGCATCACTCGTAGTGGAAGGAGGGGGGGGGGGAGGAAAAGCCGAGGGCAATGCTAGAACTTGAAACAAATCTTACATCTCGGCGATGCTTCATTTGTTGCCGCAGCGTGCAGGGGTAGGGAAGGAATGTGTGTTGGGGGTTGGGGAAGTAAGCGTACGTCTTAGACAGATGTCACCCTGAACTCAATGGCTGATCTGATGTTTGCGCAAGCGCCCCAGGAGAGATTACGATGTGTCGACAACAGTTTCTGTGATGAATGCTCAACATGTTGCGCTCATATTAACTCACATACCTTTTGCCATCAAACAGACAAAATATTTTTCTATGGAATACGTCGAAAGAGAGTGTATTGCTGACTTCCTCCTAGAAAACGCCTCCTGTGGTGCGATAAGGCCTGAATCAAGATGGATCTCACCGCGCATGCGCAATATCTAACCAACCAATTCCAGAACAGACTGTCTCAGTCAGTTATTCACTGTAAATGCTTAAATCTGGAAGCAGAATAAATGAAGAGGTAATTTTCGGATATCTATACGAATAGTTTTTTGGTCTATTTCTGAGTTGTAAGCTTTCCTGTTGATAAGAAAGTGTTCCCGCAGACTAAGCGCTTAGAAGAAAGTCTTTACAGGAAACTATTCCATGTCATTGGAGTAGGTGAAAATCAGCTGGGATGCTGCTGTTTTGATGGTGGAAACTGGATACCTTGATCAAAGCTAACGACTTTGCAGAACAAACAAAGCGTATGCTTGTGTACTGACAGCTTATCTACTTTGTGATATGGTAATGAATTGTGATAAATTGCTTTGGAATAAAGTAATGAATAATATCTCTATGTCCTTATCTCTTTCACGCACGCACGCACACACGCACACCTACCTGCAAATTTGTAATAAAGCAATGAATTCATTATCTACTTTGAGATGAAGGAATGAATTTTTAACATACAGCATGGCAACACCAGATAATGAATTTTCTAACATACAGGATGAGTGCCTCAAGGCGATGTCAGCCAAAAGTATAAAATTGTTGGCCCGCAGATTCCATTACATGCTGCGAGCGCTGTTGGCAAGAATTGGTGAATTAGCTTTGAGACGTCCTAGGAAAAAAAGTCCTTTGCGTGCACAGGGAAATACACTCTATTAAAAAACGCATGAAAGGAGCCCGTGTGCTAAATTCTTTTTTCCTAGATGACCTGTACCCACAACCAATCTAGTGGGGCATAAACTGCTCGAAAATCATGTCCGCCAACGGATAACGCAACAAAAATTACCATCGTGGCAAACTAGATAGCTTTACTCGTGGAGTGGTTATAGGGTTCAGATCTTGTTAGAGGTAATGTATTCGTCCATTTTTGGTCTTTTTAAAGCAACGCTTGAGGGCTAAAGATTAGAACATGGATACGGGTGAGGTTTAAGGTAAGGAATAGCGTGTTGAGGACGACAGCGACACCGGAATCGCGCAGGATTAAATATTCAAGTGAATCGAATTCGCGACCACTACGTTCACTTCATGCCGATGGCCACCAACCAAGTGCAAAAGTGAATGGTGACGAACCAGCTGATCGTTGAACCCAGAAAGGGAAGCCACTCTGACGTCAATTGCCAGAGGTTTTTCTTGAGGTGGTCAGGTGGGTTTGTGGAACTCATTCGTTAGCGCTCTTTCCTTTTCAAATGGCGCCTAAGGTCATTAAAACTATCTCTCGTAGGGAAGACGGGACAGTCATTAAAAATACATGGCGGTCCCGAGGTTTAGCCACCGGTAAATCTATATTAGAGTCACGCCATGATCAGCTGGCGACACCTACAGTTTCGTCGTGGCCTGAAGGCAACGGATTCAGTTACTCGGTCTGGAAAATTAAAAGAAATTCAGTTGTGTGTGAGTGCGTACGTGCGCTCATGCTTGCACGTGCGTGTGCTGGGTTGAAAGGAGAGATGGGGGAGAAATTTGTTGTTTACCTGTCTCATTAGTGCAAAACTGTGTGTCTTGGGGAGCGGGATGTACATTTGCCACTGCGAAAGCCTGAAGGCCCCTACCAAGGAGTTAAAAGAGCATTCCACTTTAAAAAAGCAGAATGCACATTCGTTTGGTTTAAGAAAGTTCCAAATAAACTGTACTACCATGTTCTTGAGTTCCCAAGAACATTGTATACTTAGAGTTTTGTGTCGTTCGTTAAGTTTTCACGACGGGGAAAAGACAGTTGCTGCAGACTTATAGTTTCAGTATTTCAACGAAGAATTTCAAGTGGGACAACTTATGAAACGACAGCACCTCCAAAGTACGTAACGTGACGCCTTTATATGACTATTTAACTCGGGGATAAGTAAATCCACGGATATATTCCTTCCTGCGCTTGTCAGTTTGTGTTGCTTATACAGACATCGTGGCTGCTTGCTCCGGTGTAATACTTTCGTGCTCAGTCAAATTCTCTGCCGTGAGTGAAGTTCTTATGTGACTCACTAGCCTGCCGTCTTCCCTTTCGCATCGTCGCCAGCCCTGTTCATTGAAATTTCATGGGGCCTGTGCCTGTCAGGACCTTTCGTGCGGACTAAAAGCCAAATCCTCTTTCGAGGCAGTTCCAGTAATTGGTCAGATTTCCGTCCCAAGGGAAACATTAAAAATGTCCAGAAAGAAGCCCAAATAAACTTAAATAAATGCAGACACTTGCGTGTGGAGTTCTGCTCGCTTCGGAAACATTACACCGCAGACACTTGCTCAGCTCACTTGACAACAACCGGAAGTCATAGGTCCAGAGAGTTTCCAATGGACCTCACCAGCCAGTCAATGGCTAGTCATTTAAAATCAGAGAATGACGCAATTGTGACGTAGTTCTAAAATTATTTTTAAACCCTAGAACTCTTCTTTTCAAAACAGAACACCCGCAGCGTTGTTTGTACTTGATTTTGGTCTTACTGCTGTTAGGAGAAGGTCATACTGGGAATAGGCAAGTGACGATTAGCGTAACAGGACTACACGTAGTGGAAAGCACCTGTGAAAACCTTATATACAAGTGTAGAAAAATAATATTTGAAGGAAATATTCTTTGATCGTCCGGAGAGACAGACATAGAGAGAGAGAGAGAATAAGAGAGAGAGAGTGAGCGCATGTTGGTATAATATGTATATAAAATATGTCTACGGGTATGAGTAGATATGTATGCAGCTAGTACTGACATTTTTTAGCCTTACACACAGCAAAAGTCGTTTTACAGGGTTACAAAGACCGGGAGGATGCTGACAATGATAAAAGACCCGCATGTGGAACTTCTCGAAACGTCCGCACCGTTCAGTTACTTGATCTTACAAAGAAATCGTCTGAGAAAATGTTGAGAAGGGTGGAAAAATCTCCAACATGACAGCAAAAATGATCGAACCCCGAACAAAACCACTCGCTTTAGTTATCAAAGTGATACAGCTGATTTTTGCTTACTCAACAGTTTCCAGAAAGTGCCTTTTGTAAAGCAACAATCGCGTCTGTCGCAGATTCCTAGGCGCTATCGGTCCCCAGAAGACGTCTTTTACGTTTTGAGTGTGCCGCATATTTACGTTCACCTTTGTTATTTTGCGTCTGCTTGACCCAGGCAAACGTTAGCAGAGAGACTGTTTACGAACGTAGAACCCAAACGCGGATATTCACGAAGACTGGCTGCCGTTGTTCGCTGAGATACTCCGCAGATCCTCCTCTCCCCCCCTGAGCTGTGGGCTCCTCACGTTACCCTACGCATCCATTACCAGTGCCCTCCCAGGCGTCCCAGCCTAGCTGTCTGCCGCACGTGCAGCCCGCACATCGACCTTGACCGACAGGTGTGCTTGCCGTGATGCTCTAAGCGAAAGATAATCAATCTCTCACCGCTTGCCTGACGAGCGAACCCTAGCGCTCCTGACGCTACACACCTGCTCCTTGACCTAATCTCTTGCCTGGTCGAACCTTCAACTGTCAGCTTACTGTTATTTTCAGGTGCCCGTTCTGTTTCGATCGGACCGTTTCCAGGCATCCCTGGTGTGAACTGAACGTCACAGCCTGAGCGCAGTTTGTCTTTGACGAAAAATTTAAATTAAATTTACGCGCAAGCCTAGTCCCTGCTTCTAGTTATCTCGGGTTTGTTTAGGAAGAGATGCCGAAAGTGACATGAAATAGCGGATGCACAGGGCATGATATTGTCTTCCGCCCACCATGGGCAAGTAAATTCAGTTTTCTGGCAAGTACAAATTTTGACAACTTGCCCTCATGGAACATGGGCAGATTTCATGTCGAAAAAGACTTAAATAAATAAAACAAGATATTATCAACAAATAAACCCTTCCTTTTTCATGCTTCTGTTTGTCCAGGGAATGAACGAAAAGGCAGAAATCTAAGGAAGACCGCGATTTAAAAAATCTGATTGATTTTTTTCTCTCTTTCATTATCCGTAAGATTAGGAGCAACACCGTTAAACGAAAGAAAGAAAAACCCTGTAGAGATTTCTGAACGATCTGGAGGGATGTTTGTCTTGTTGTCTTGTCTCTGTCTGCTTGTAAACTTCAGTGTTGACACAGGCGCTCTTATCAAATCAAGCCTGTCGCCATGACGGATCTAGACAGCGAGCGTGCGCCCTCTGGAGAAACAGGACTCATGCTATTTAGAGATCCTCGCCATTTAGAGACACTTTTCCCATGTCACCGAAAACGTTTTCTGAAATATGTGATGCAGTAGGGAGAAAGCAGCACAGCGAAGGTTAGCAGTGACTAAAAGCATTCAGAAATATATTAACTAGTAAACACAACGTAAATTCTTTCGCTCGTTTTTTTGTTGTTGATGTTGTTAATCATCGCTGGACTTTCAGAAGGCAGAGTATGAAAAGGAAACGATAAAAAAAGAACATTTTGGAAACTATGTACGTTCCTTCTTATAGAGATATAATTCTAGAATTTAATGAGTCCCCGATTTCATGCAAGTCCATAGTAGACCTGCATGACTGTAGGGTACATGTAGTTTTTCTTATTAAATTCAGATAGTTCTATTTTTATTTTGGAAATGGCAGAGGATGGCAATGACATTAATATTTATCAAGAAAGCGAATGTAGCAGGCCTAGTTTTCGGCACCAAATGTATTATGAAGTGGACAAGGGAACCAACACAGGAGCGTGGAAACCACTGACTTTAAAATACTACCAATACGCAATAAAACAAAAAGAGTAAATAGTCTCCCTTGGCAGCGAAAACTTTTAAAATTTAGCCGTCGTCTCTGAACTCTTCGATCTTTTGGTTTTCCTGGAATCAAATTTCTCTAAACATGTTATACTGGGGAAGTAGCAAAGGTCAAACACAAGCAGAGGGAGAGGATTTTAAATGGCGCATATCTGAACCAGTCTTTGAAGCGAAATGGAAACCTTTTCGACTAGGAATGTCGCTATAGATGTTTCGCGTAAATTGTAACCGGACACTTTTCAAGGTCGTTCTTCACATCGACCTGTTCCCACGTGATCTTACTGTCCTCTTCTGACTGTCAGGCATCACGAGCGGCTTTCCTAGATAGATGATTTTTTTTGGTCTCTTGAAACGCTATTTCCTCAAACTTGGAATAAGCAATTCGCTCCTGGGGCAACAGAATAACTTAATTATTACCACTTAACGGGGCCCGGACAGAGAGTTGATTGCCCGCAGTTGGGAGAGTAAAACCCCCGTCACCAAAGTTTTTCATGTTTGGGTTGCATAGGGGCTATATCTGCTTCCGGTCGTTAGGGAGGTTGCCGCGGATATTTTAAGTTCTCGTTTAAGTCTCAACAGGAGATACGAACTGCCCTGCTCCCAGCATTGATCCCAAGTGCAGTATAGGTATTTCCTTTGTATGTGGTATCTGTTTCATGCTGCACGGCGGGATATAGTGTTAGTCGCTGAGTCTGTGTAAATATCACACCACCACCACCACCACCACCACCACCACCACCACCACCACCACCACCACCACCACCATCATCATTATCATCATCATCCTACTCCTCCTCCTCCTCCTCCTCTCCTCGACAGATTCATGTGCATGAACACATTACCCAGATCGATCTCTCTTGTACCCCGAACCCAGTAACGAAACGCCGGACTGAACTGCAGTTACTGGGTAAGACTGATTGTGGTGGATCGTGGTTTGGGAGATATGGATCTTATTAACGAAATCACAAACCGACGGCTGTTATTACTCTCGTTCTGCCTTCTCTTCGGCAGAATTATGTTTTTTTTTTTAAATTTGCTATGCCCTTGTCAACCTAGACTGCCAGATTCTAGCCAATCCGACTGCAATAATCTGCGTGTATTTGTAACATTTGGTGTAAATGTTAATCTTCCTGTCAATATCAGGAATATCAGGAATATCATTCGGCTAAATTAATACATTTATGGAACTAATCTTGCCTGTGAAGAACAAAGTAGTTTATGTGCAATGCCGATGGGAATCCGAGACTGCTCATCAAAAAGATATCATTGGAGGCATCAATTACATACAAAGGCAAAACTAAGGATTTTATTTCCGCTAAACAACATTTACTTTATGAGTTAATTCAAATATGTTTTATACACACACACATATATAGTAAAATATCCGCGAAGAGAAGCTTGTTGGAGGACATTTTTTTTTTATCGAAACTAGACGAAAATTGAAGGCACTTCTTGTGTCGTGGTAACTCCACATTACAAGACTAGTGTTTGCTAGTATTCTACTCTACGTAGCGTGTTCGGGCACGTGAATGTGATGAAGTAAGTTTATATGTTCTGTGAGCTTTTTTTTTCAATCTGCATGCTGAAAGTGCTATGTGAGTGTTTGTGTATAAGCATTACATGATATGTGAGCTCTGTGTGTGTGTGAGAGAGAGAGAGCGAGAGAGAGAGAGAGAGCTTTAAATGGCATGTGAATTCTTGTGTGTATGCGTGCCTATATACAGGCACTCCTGTAACAACATTTGCTGGGTAGCAAGCTAGACCAATCATGTCCTGACTTTAAACAACAGGGAATAACAACAAAACCAGCAAGGTTAAGTTCATTATCTCTCCTAACGCGCTCTCGGTAACCTTCAGCTTACGACTAAACATTTGTGGACAAGGCACTCTGAGACTGACAATGCACTCAGGATGCGCTTGTCTTAGAGGACAAACCGTGTACCACAAATCTTACTTACAGTCGTATGTCTGACACACACAGTGTCGCAGCAATATTTAGTACTCGTTTCATAAAACGCCTGCCTAACGGCTGTTTCGTGCTAATGGGAGCGAAAGGTTATGTGCGTCTGCTGAAACTCGTGATAATGACCCAGTGAGTATTAGTACGTGCGAGCAGCTTGCGGATTTAATTACACATGAAACAGGCGAGGCCAGCTCGCTTGGCAACTGCAGCTAATTTTAATTACACTCGAAGCTCGCCGTAGGATCTTGGCTTCTGGCTAATATATTTACAGGCAAAAGGCAGATAACGTGGCGCCTTGGCACTTCTTTCCTCATTTATCATCACCATTTCCCCTGGGGTTTCTATCGCTTCAGACCGTTTTTGCTTCAGGATTGGTTTGACGCTTCAGTCCCCTTGGTTTAAAAAGTTAGTCATAGACACACAAAAGTTCTCGAAATTTCTAGCAAGTCGAAAAGTAATTTTTGTGTATCCACTATTTCCTTTCATCTTCTGCATCCTAATTTTCCTGGGCTTATTCATTTAGAGCTTTGAGTCTTAGCCGCGTCGTGTATTTTATGTTTTCCTGAGCGCAATCTACTGTCTAGCCCTGCTTGACATGTCTTCTGAGAAGCCTTTTCCTCTGTGGACCGTTAAACTTTACCTTTCCTTTTTTTAAGTTTTTCCGATCAGAATTTTTGTAAAAGATTTTGCGACAGGACGTGCAACAAAACCATCGTAAAAGTGTCGTAATGTCTGTTCAGTCTGTGGCTTTTAAGAGCAGTTTTATGTCTGGAAAGAAGTTACCAGTATCCATTCAACCAGACCCAGTGCTGAGTGTTTGTTCTGATCTAGATCACTTGAGCCAAAAAGGAATACCTCTCTTTGACTGAGGGCTCGCGTTTGCTGCTATCGCCAGAAGACTTTCCAGAGAGGCACAAGTGTGATGCATCCCAGTCTACCTGCCTGCGCGCTGCTTATGAGTGGAGTAGGATGAGGTTGGCGTGCCTTTAATTAAGCACTTCTGTCAGCGCGCTTTATCATCGCCTCCTGGCACCGGAATGACGCAGCTTGGAAAGGGCGACGTAAACACGAATGCTCACTCACGGAGGCACGTGCGCCGCTCGCGAACAAACAATCAAGCCCACAAGTACGCCATGAGCGGGGAGAGGACCAGCAAAGATGAAAAATAGCGAGGGTGAGGTAGAGAGAGATGGGGGGGGGACAAAACGAGAGAGAGGTACGATATAACGGACTGAAGAAAAGAAAGGAAAAAAAAGCCTGATGAATAAGTGAACTAGGGAAACAAGGAAGGAAGAAAAAATCCCGTACGTAAGGAAAGGGGGAGGAATTGAGAGAGGGAGAGAAGAGAGAGAGAGAAGCACAATATAACGGACAAGAAAAAATGAAGAAAGAAAGGAAGGAAAAGTCCAGTACTTGGGGAGGGCTGGGGGGGCGAGAGAGGGTAGGAAAGAGGACACACTACGCTTATGGTGTGTTTGCAGTGAAGTACAAAGCAAACGCAAAAGCCAGACACAGGAAAGAAAACACTCCGACGAACCCCAGGACAGCTTTAAACAGGGAGCGTCGCTGAATAATGCAACACAGCAACGAGAACTGCTTTTGCTGGAGATGATTTGTGGTCGGCCAGCAGCTGCAGCAACAACTTCGTCTTCAGTCGCTAGCGGAAGTGGTTCTCTTACCGTGCATTTAAGATAAACATACGATAAACATGCACGGCGCCTTCATAGCCTGCACCGCAATGATCATTGCAACTACCCGAAAGCCGTTTTCTTAACACCCTGTTTGTATGTTGTCGATGACTTCATCACTATTAACACCATTATCTGTTCTTCATCGTCTTAATCGTCGCTGTTATCAATGCCTTTGTTGCCTTCGTTTCTATTCTCGCTTTGGCTACGACAAGCATTGTCATCCAACTAGAAGCGAATCGAAAACATCAGGGCGGACATCACAAAGACCCACTTACGATGGAGAAATAAAACACTCGGGTTCACGCAGTGCTTCGTCTGTGTGCAAGAAGGCAATCCAGCCACAGGTTGTAAATCCATTTAACGACGAGTTTTTTTTTAACTATTGCATCTAATGACGTGAATGCCTTACAGATTCAACAGGCTCACGGGCCCAGACAGGAAAATCGAAGAGGCAGGCGTTGCGGGTCAGTAATGTGTGCTTGGTAAGAGATTTGTGGATCAATATTATGTGTCTTTGCGAAGCTCAGCCCAGCAACACAAGGGTAAACATGGCGTTTACTTCCCGAACAAGAAATTCTGCATCTGCGAGATGTGAACTCAAGTGCAGGTTATGAGCATTTGGGCTAAGAAGAATTGCGCCTGTAGGTGCAAGGTTAGAACACACGGTTACTGAACTTCGTTTCACAACTTGTCACCATGGTCGTCATCCTTTAAATCTGGCATTTTTATTATTTGAATTGCTTGCACGCGCATTTTAATTTCTATCACTAAATATATATTACGTTGATCTCTGGTTGCCTTTTTAATGGCGTATACTACTGAATGTTATCTCACTGAATCTTTACCATTCACAACGAGGACCGTCTAGAAAAACGAGAAAGCCAATAGAGTAATTATATTAATGCACTTAAAAAATTCTCCATGTTGGTGATTAGAATGCTACTTACCAAACCTCATTTTTTCAGCGCTGTCTATTGTGCAGTAGCAATTGGCCGATGAAGGCAAAATCACGCGTAAAGCATGCACACTTTCAGAAAGGCTTTGGGCAGAAGGCGACGCAATCTATCATCTGACAGCATTTCGTTTTTAAGTTGAACATTTTGAAACGAGAAAGGGAGATAACCTTGCTTAAAATGTCGCAATGTCAGCACCGTTCCAGAAGCAAGAGATGCTTGAAAAAGCACCTCCTGTCATCTGTCTCCCAGTACTGACGACCATTCGTCCTTGAATAAAGAATCCCCTCAAAGCGGAGGTGACCGATATTGTGCACGTGATGAGGGTTGATCGGTTTGGATCTGACTAGGCAGAGTTAATTAACTTGGAGCGCTCTTAATCTTCGCTGTATATCAGCAGTTCCTTCTCGTCCGCGTTGAACATACCTCGTAAGGAAGCTGTGCACGTTTCTGCTTCGAGATTCTTCCTCCCTCTGAAGCATGGGATCTGGAAGCGTTCAGTGGCATTTCTTCTGCATTTTCATCTTTCTTCTACTCTAGACTAGGACGTCGGGGTTGAAGGAAAATGAATATCTGCACTTTGCATCACCATGAAAGTTCAGTACGTCCAACAAGATACAAAGCTTTAGTGATAAGACAGTCTTGCTTCGCAGCACTGGGTAAACACTTTGCGTAGACTAACCTGTCGCACATGCCATACAGATTCTCATTTGGTCATGTCTAGTCACGTCATGTGGTGTGGGAGACCTCAGGGTGAGCAGGTGCGAAAACTCTTCGTGTTGCCCTTAGGGTCGGTCTATTTACCTTTGTCATGTGCAGGTCAAGCGATTATTAAAGACGAGTCACTTCAGCATGTTAAGGTCATTCCTTCGTTCGGCCGGCCATCTTACTATCCTGGAGATATCCTACTATTCAATTGCCTTAGACTTGATGAACATGCAGACTTTCAATTATTTTGATGCAAAGTTGAAAAGGTGTTTTACAGGGAGATAACTTCATTGGATTGACGTGATTAAGGACCCTGATGGCTATCGACAGTGTTGAAGGCGCAAATGTGCTTCGCAGATAAACTGCAGCTTTGTGAGAACTGTAACAATTCTGTCGACGACGATAACGAAATTTACACTTAGGAAAAATGACTGTATTAAACGTTTTCCCCATGGGTCTAAACCCTGCCCTTTTCCCCGTCTTCCTAATAATAGCATTGCTTTTTTCGGGCGAATCGTTGGGGTAAAAACAAAAACACCAGGAAAAGCCGAAGGAAGGAACTTCCGAAAGACAGCATGCTGTGGTGTGAATTTATCCCATTTTTTTATCTGATAGTCCTCATCTTGCCACAACTGGTACATGACCGGATCTCGATGACGTAGCTTGGAAGCAATCAATAGCAGGAGTGTTCTTACCTCTGGGTGAACGTGCAGCCATCAGCGTCTTCTAAATCGTAAATCCGATTGAGCGACCTTATTTTGGTTGGGAGTCTTGTTGCGAGCTGCACAGGGACTGGCTATTAGAACAGGAGCCCCTACCCAAAATGAGGCGATTGAGCCAGATAAACTCCAGACTGAAGATAGCTGCTTTCGACTGGGAAAAATTCAGCCTGGAGATTCATCCCATGCTGAGTTTATTAAAGTAAAAAATAGCGTTTCCAGATTACTTTCAGACAAGGACGCTGGCAAACTTTAATTTGATCTACGTTCGGACAGATTCAACTACAAACCAGGGTTCCGTTGCGAGTACATACTTCGCCTCTTTTTTTTCTCTCTTAGACTGTATAGTCTTCCCCTTAAGACGGTCTCTTGCAAGCATGGGAAGACTTTAATGAAGCCCTCCCAGCAAAGGTCAGAATTTAACATGTTTGATTTATCGTAGTTTAGCGCAAGAAATTATTTTAATCTCGCTTCGAACGCATCAAGAAATAAGTCTTTCAGCTCTTTCACAGGTTGTGGCTGGCCTTACCAATCATCTTGACAGTAGTAAAAACATGGAAGAAGACATTTTATGACCTGTCGTGCGAGCGGCCACATGTGGAAGATTTCCTACGAAAAGTCATGCAAGCGGACACAGCGTCAGCCGTCGTCACCGCAACGAGGCGGAAGCAGTGAAATTCTCTCGCGATCCGCGCTTCCAAGAAAATTACGACAGCAGGTGGCACCACTGATTCTCAAAGATGCGAAATCGATCTGAAGAAGGATAACTTTTATCTCCTGCCGGGATCAAAAGCATTCATTGTCAGTTCTTTGAGGTTGTAGCCCCGAGGAGAACTTAAGCACCTGTCGGTTCTTGGGTAGCCTATCAGTGGGTTTTTGGCTGGGAACAAATTAGCCCGACAGAGCATTTCGTAAATGTCTAAGGTAGCTTGCTTATAATCAGGAAAAATGTCTTTGTCGTTTGGAGACTTTTAAGGGCACCTTTCTATCTGCGCAGGCTGGAAAGTGACAAAACAGAAATGTTTCGGGGAAAAAAATCACAGAAAAGCAAGCAAGAAAACATAAATGAAAAGAAAAGGAAGAATGAACGATAAGAAAGAAAATTAGAAATAAATAAATAAACGCTAAAAGTTAGCGTGACATAAATAATTAAAGCAGAAGAAATGATCCCACACACAAAAAAGAAAGAAAGTAAAAAATAAAGAAGTGAGAAGGGAGGCAGAAGAATGAAAAAATAAGAAAGAAAGCATAAGAAAGAACAAACGAAAGGAAGAAAGAACAAATAAATAAAATAGAACAGTAGAACTCCAATAGTGCTACGACAAGAAAACAGAATGGTAAAGAGAACGAAGAAACAGCGGGGAAAAAGATAAAGACCGGAGGTAAATTTGTCTTTCAGGAGCCCTGTTGACGGGAGCTGGTTAAGCCTAAACCGATCGCGATCATACGGCAAACTAACCGATAGTTTGTCACGTGATCCCGATCAGCTTAGGTTCAACCAAAGCCCATGAACAGGATTCCAGATCTAGACCGTAAACAGGAAGATATGAAAAAGACAGACAGAGAAAAGAGGGAATGGAATGCAGAAGACCACACTCAGATGAACTCCATTCTAGGTGGCTTTGGGACAAGCGGAAGTGCATCTTTTCAGAAACTCACTGAATCATTGCACAGGTATGTGGGGCGAATAGCGGTAGACCACTCT
>SMGT01003425.1:472-18153 GCA_004794575.1 Lanistes nyassanus | reverse complement strand
GTCTGGGCACAAGAATGATCGCGGAGGTCGGAGGCGTGAGTACAAGGGGAGGGGGTAAGGTGGTCATAGCCTTTGTACACCAATCACCATGACGACAGTACAACAATGGCAAAGGGTGGTGACAGCAAATGTTCTAGCGTGGTCGTAGTCTTTGTACAGCAGTCAGCATGGAAACTGTACATGAGATTAGCAGCTGTTTACCGTGAATATAGGAACTGTACAAATGTGTGCAGGAACTGTTCTGCAAGTAAAATGCAAACGCTTTGCTTAGAACATGACAGCGAAAGTTAAGGGGTTGAAAAGTTTTATAGAAAATGGTTTATATATGATATGCAGATGAAAAATAACTTTGGAAGTAGAAGTGTGAACATAGTGCTTTGTAATGTGTCTGTGGAAGTACTGAATGAACAAACTACTTTTTTTGGGGGGCACTGCTAAAGTATATGAAAACATATAGTACTTACAAATTTATTTGGGAGAAAGAACAAATTAATTATGGGGATCACTGCTTAAGTATATGAAAATATAGAGTAATATAGTAACTTAGATACTACTTGTAACGCGGACCCACAGAAAAAAAACAAATGTTGAATGATTACGAGCTCAATCTATTATTTCTTCTGGTTTTTTTTATCAGGACGAATGTTCTCACCTGGTGTGCTCTGACCCCAAGGAAGCACGCGTCTGCGTTATGGACGCAGTGCCACGCATGGATGGAACGATGTGTGGCGCACGGAAAGTAAGCTGACCTTCGAACCCACAAGTTGACCTTTGAACTCACCAACTTATCATCTTTGCATAAAAATAAACATTCAGAGAAAGGAGTATAACTACGTGAGGCTCCCACGCAGTAATGTAGCAGGAATCATGGTGTCTTGACAGTTTACTGTAGTAGCTGTTGTGCAGGCAGGCCGTGTTTGTTATTAAAGTATAATTATTATATTAAAAATACCAAGCTATGCCTGTGGTGACGGAAAATCAAGGAAGCCTACACAAAAATTGCTTGCCGACCAAATGCGTCATTTTATATGGCGTTGTTGTGTTTCTCTCCCAGTACTGCATGTACGGGCAATGTGTGGACATCGGTCCAAACGGTCCGCCTGCGGTGGACGGTGGGTGGTCGGACTTTGATCGAGAGTGGTCTCCCTGCTCGCGCTCGTGTGGAGGTGGTGTTCGGGTGAAAAGACGACGATGTGACAATCCCAGGTACACTAGCCAGCTGCTTACCCTCCGACTCTCCAGAAATCTGCTCTTTAGTTTATGTATTAGTAGCAGATATTGTTGTTTGTTCTTTTATTCAAGGGGATCCTAAAGGAGAACAGAAATGTTTTCAAAGCAGCAGCGAAACATCGATAAATCTTAACATACTAGAGCACAATGAATTTCTAAAATGTAAAGGTCTTTTTTGAGGCTGTTGAAGCCAAATATTTCTGATAATAAGTACGAGTCTCATGACTGTATTTATTGCTCAACTATCGACTACACACAGTCGCTGTGTTCCGAGAACGAGCCTGTTTGCATAATGAACCAAATGGTAGCAGCATTAAAACACTGGACACTAATCTCATAAACAAATAAAATCCAGTACAAGAATTTTGATCCTTACTTTAAGTTCTAGTTAAGGAATTCCACACATCTAGTCCAAGTAGTCCACCTTATCTCAAGCAAAACACGTAAACTGAATGTAGGCTTCCAGTTGCTCTCAAGGTATCGCGGGGTTTTGTTTGTTGTTGTTGTTTTGTTTTGTTTTGTTTTAGCACTTTCTCATTCTTGCTGCGTCTTCTCATCTCGTACGCAAATTGTTCATTGAATGTAAATGATATTTGAAGATCCAGCAAATATATTTATAACTTTTCTTCATTGCGATTTCATTTGTGTCGTCGGATCGTCTCCAGATCCAGAAGTATTACCTCCTCCCCTCTTTTTAACGGACCTAGCGGCTTCATGGTCTGGAAACGTATGTTAACAATTTTTTAAGTATCACACAATATAAATGTATGTTTCCTAGTATAATATATATATATATATGTGTGTGTGTATATGTGTGCTTTTTATGTATATAATATCCATGTGCATAAATAAGCGTCTGATTAAGACAGCGGTGTTTGCAAACATTTTTGTGACCAGGCCAAGGCTAGGCGGCAAAGTGTGCGAAGGGTCGAATGTTCTAGCCGAACTCTGCAATATGCAGGTAAGTTATACTGTTCTTGTATATAACAAACAGAATTTCATGAAAAAAGTAAAACATCAAATGTGATATTTAAGTCACAGAGGACTGCATATGGCCGTGTTTATGACATAGACCCTAATCCTTAATTGTATTACTGACGCAACGCAATATCTCTGGGTGCCACTTGCCGTATTGTACGCATCGCATAAAACTACAACACCCTGTTTTATCTACGACATCCGCCATTCTCATACTAAGCACGAAACGAAATTTACTGCACCGGGTTTAATTAATAGAACCACGACTAATCTGAAATACCACAAGACATTTCCAGCATTGTTTGTCAGTTTAGTACTGTGTTTTGTTTATAGCACTGTTTGTCATTTATCTACCATGTGTCGTTGCCAGCAAGTCGTGTCATTTATGCCACGATGTGTCAGTTATATCAGTGTGTCATATATAGTCAGTGTGTCATTGTAAAGTATTGCGTGTCATTTACAGCACTGCGTCACTTATACCGCGGCTGTCATTTTCACACGGTGCGGCATCTTGCATGTCCCTTTTATGCATTAACTGCGTTTCGTTTGCAGGCCTGCGGCACCGGTCCAGAAGCCTTTAGGGCGGAACAATGTGCCCTGACTGACCCCATCCCACACAACGGCAAAATATACCACTGGGTGGCCCCCTCTCTAAGTATGACAGCGTGAAAAACTGACAGCAACTGGGCCCGCATGTAAAAGGCGAAGCTAAATCTATTCCATGACAACAGCACTGCACGGACCGATCACAGCGATTTTATTATTTGTCTCCCTCAATACCTGGCTGCCAACCTTATAGCATCTTTAAATGAGGGAAGCATTATTATGTTCTAAACTTTGCTCTGTGACAGGGGTGGCCAAACGTTTTATGGAATAGCGAGCCACATCGCAGTTTCCTTAACCGTCTGTGGGATGTATACTAGCGCGCGGGGGGGCGTGCGTGTGTTTCGCAGTGCTCGCGCATATTTTCTTGTTACCTGTTGAGGAAAGGGGGATAATTAAGTGTTTGTCCTGTTTAGAAATGTATATATAAGATACCACGAGAAATCCTGCACTAAAAGTAGAAAGAAAATAATTAATGATCACCCTAATTAGTGCGATTTTTGAACCTGGTTGTTCATTGTGAGATCCTGGGGAAGCTTGCATGAGCGTTTGTGCCTGCACTTCCAGTCATAAAAGTGGTCGTAGGGTCCGTTTGCCCTGTGTAGGTCCTATTTTACGTGCATCTTTGCGTATGAACAGGAGATGCGAAAGCCCATATAAGCCAGGCTTGATAATATTCATATTTGCAGAAAAGCTCGAATACAATTGTAGGAAAGATATTAAATTTCTAGAGACCCTTCGGGGGTAACACGGGAAGGCCTTGGCTCGAGGACCACAGGCACCCTGCGGGCCGCACGTTGGCCCTCATGCCCTATAAGGCTTTGTGGGTTCAAAAACTCTAGGTTAATTTAGTAGGTTTAACTCCAGCGTAGATCTAGTCTCGGCTTTTACACACGGGCCCAGATGTTTAATAACCTTTTTGTCAGGGAATGTTGTCGTGGCTGGTAGTTTGTTTAAACTGTAACTTGGGTGTTTATTACCCATTCAGCTGAACTGGAAAGACTCACAAGGTTTTTTCCCAATAAGCTCTAAGAAAATGTCAAGAAAATTTATTGTTCATTTGTTCATTTTCATAAGGCAAAAAAGAATATGTGGACATGGTGGAGAGAAAAATTAATCTGTGCTAATAACCCTTTGCCTGTGTGTGGGCATGCTTGTCTGGCCAACACTCCTATCAACCCAGAACTACCCGGACATCGTTCTACCTACGGGAAACAATGCTAGGGAGCTACAAGTGTATAGAAGTCAAAAATGCAATTGTACTTTCTATGGACGCACGCACTTACAAGTGCCAAATCAGCTTTGTGCTTATTGTCCTCGTAAATGTTTGCTGAGAGAGCGAAGGGTACTGGAATGAACGCGCTCTGCCCATTTCTGTGCCTTGTCCAGGCTCCCTGCAGTGCGAGCTGATTTGTAAGATTGCTGGAGGCAATCTTTACGTGCCCAGGCGACTGGACAACAAAACTGTCTACCGTGACGGTACACTCTGTACATCAGACAACGCTACCTTTTCCAGATGTGTGGACGGGACTTGTCTGGTAAGGCACCGGTATTTTTCTTTGTTCCTTCTTTCCTTTTCCATTTTCTCTTTTCCATCTCTTTTAAATCCTGTATTTATATTATCTTTCATACAGAATGCAGTAATTTCTTGAGATGTTACTTCTGAACATTAAATTATCTCCTCATGTAGCGGTACCTTTGAGAGGTATATCAATTCGAAAACGCCTTCTCTGTATCATCAGTGCGACTTTTCGCTTCATGCACCCTTTTAGAGAAGCTATGGATGGGAGGGGAGTCGATGATGATGATTGCGGTCCGTCAGTACTTGTACATAATGTCTTAGTCAATGACGTGCAAGCACTGGGTTGCATAAGGACCCGTATGTGAATTTCCTTCTGTGGGGGTGGTCGTACTGTTAGTTCCCTCAGTTTTTTTCTGCATCCGCCATAGCGTGTGGAGACTGAAAGTCCGTTACTACCAACTCCCTATATCCAGTTCGTCCTTCCAATTTCTGCTGGCACTCTGGAAACAGAAAGGGGGATACCAGAATGCTTATGTAATCTATAAACGCCCCAGAAACAAGGATCGAAGTGGGTTAAACCCTAGATCTGAACACTCAGAGCTAAATTATCCTGACATATCTGGAGTCTAAAATCGTTGCGAGCGGCAATATCCGCAACGCGTGTAGGAGCGATGCCACAAGATCCTTTCATCTTAGAAACTGGAAGCCAGAACAGATGTCGCATTATTTCGTCCACACTAAAGATACTGTCGTGGGATAATCTAGACAGGAACCTCTCCAGGGCTTCTGTGTTATTTCAAAACAGTTCTGGTCTCGTTCCGCAGAACTTTGGCTGTGACGGCAAGATGGGTTCGAACTACCAGTACGACACGTGCGGTGTTTGCGGCGGGCAAGGTGACACGTGCAGCAGGATCTCTGGCAAGTACACGCAAGGCGAGAAAGAAAGTAAGTACAGTTTCAGAGATCCTTGACATCTGATCAAACTCTAGTAACTTCGCTGATGTACAAGATCCTTGACATATGATTAAACTCTAGTAACTTCGCTGATGTGCACCAAAGCTTTAATTATGCGTCCTTCCTTAAGAGTCTTGACAAATTTCGATCCTAAGTTCTCTTTATCGCTATCTGCTTCCATTATTTATTTATTTAGTTATTTTATATGTGGAATTCAAAAGGGGCTGCAATGCACTGATAGTCTAACCCAAATACCTTTCAAGTCAAAAGACCAAGCTTCGTGCTATTAAAAAGATGTTAAAGCTCTCTTCATCATTTTGTGACGTTCTTATGGAGTAAAAAGTGACGTTTCGTGTTGACAGAATATGTGACGTTCGTGACAGTCCCCGCCAAAGCGACCTCCATCACCATCACCAACACAAACAGGTTCACACACATGAGTGAGTGCCAGAGTTTACTTTTCAGAAGCCTTTAAGCCCCTTCTTAACTGGACACGCTTGCTTAGTCATTTCGCCCAAGATAGCCATTCATCCAATTTAGACCCTTAACTGTTTACTAGAGTACACATAAGGGCTTTCCAAAAGTAACTCAAAGTGCTTCGCGTAAGTACGCCATTTAAACCAAAGGTTGTACGTGCATGTTTTCAAACCATCTAATGTATAAAGCCGAAAGCGTGTGTGTGTAAGATGTTATCAATTAATCCGCGCCTGGACCGATCCACACCGAATTCGACAAGCGGACTTCTTTTCACCCGCAGATTGGCATGGGCCATATTTAGACCCTGTACCTAAGCCCAAACACAAATGAATTAATAAATATGACGACGCCCTTTACACCATTAGCGTGCAAGGGAGATCAGCAACAATCCCTTTGTTACGAAGAGTACTTTCCCTTACTCCGCTTGCAAACAACCGTTGTGTGTAGCTAATCAAATGGCGAGTTCTATATCCGGACTGTGTTTCCGGGAGGGGGCCGAGGGTCTTTCCGAAGGGAGGATGAGTAGGTGGGGGTTAGGGAAGAGTAGGGGTTACGGGTGAGGCTAGGGATGTCTGTAGCTAATCAAGTAGCGAGCTCTCTACTGTTTGGGGGGGGGGTGTAGAGCGGAGGGTGGGGATTAGGAAAGGGTAGGAGTTGGAGGGTGGTGGGGATTGGGGGCGGGGCGGGGTGCCGGTGAAGGAGTGGTGGTCAGAGCAAAATGGGTGGGGTGCGGGCCGGTGGAGGGATGGGTGGGGATGGTGGGAGGCAGACTACGGGTATGTGGGCGGGTGAAGGGTGGGTGGGGGTGTTGTGGGGGCAAGAGGGTAGGTAGGTGCATAGGTTGTTGCTGGGGGGGGGGCTGAAGAGGGAGAGGTCGTGTCATTGCTTCAAAACCGGGCAGCGCCGGAGCCCCTGGCTAGTTAATCAAAATTACTTGCTGACAGAACATTGCTGTTTAGTTATTCTGTGCAAGGTAAAAGTATGTATTGTGCCAATCATCACTCTTTGCTTTCACAGACATTTCTCCTGAAAGTTTTATTCATAAGTATTCTGAGTATATTAGAGACATTTTACTTGGTCCTTTTAATAACATAATTATTTAGTTTCACTTTTATGGGGTTCATCTTTATCCACAGTTTTTCTCAATTTGGCCATATGTGTAGAGAATTAGATGATCACGTGATCATTATTAATTGTATGCCAACACCCTTTCAGCCATCATGGTTGGCAACGAGCGAATCTTCAACCAGAACGGAAGCACAAACGACGGTACAGGCCTGTACTCACGTGACGGCGTTGTGGTCAGGTACGACCGGTACCAGGAGTCCATCAAGATCAGTGGACCGCTTCCACTACCTGTTCAAGCACAGGTAAGTAGAATCGCCTAAATGGGTTATAGTGGAATGGCCAAGACTAGTGAATAAAATATCTCACACAGGTGAGCGGAGTGTCTTAGACGAGTGAGAGTGGAATGAGCAAGACAAGTGAATAAAGTGTTTTACACGGGTGAACGGACGGTTCTAGAAAGGTAAGAATGAGTTAACAAAAAAGAAAGGAAGAGCGAAGAGAGCAAGCCAAGGTAAATTGGAGTGACCAGAAAAAAATGTGTAGCAAGAAGTAAACGAGGACAGGGGTGAGCACAACAATGGATGAATGGTCAAGACAAGCGACTTGAATGGCCATTATGAAGGACGAGTGGACTGACCACGACAGATGATTCAGGTGTTTGGAATATCCTCCGCAAATCATATATATATAAATATCTTATAGATACATAACCAACAGGTAAATTAGCAAACTGATACATAAACCCATGTATTGCCATACTCTTCTTCTTCAACCTCCTCCCACTGCCTTTCCACATTTAACTAACGTAACCACGATGAAAGGCGTTACACACAGAAAAGTGAAAGTTCATTATTTCCTTTATGTAATTTTTTGTTCCTTGTTTTCTTTCATGTTATTTGTTGTTTTATCAAATTCAAGCACCAATGCAGCTCGGCAGTTATATAATGATGATCTTTGTGCACGTCACCTGTCCAATAATCCAGTGTGTTCTTGTGTTAGCCATCAGACGATGCCCCACATTTCTTCCTTCGCTGTCCAAACTCTAATAGTTTAAGAACAAATACAACCCCTGCCCTAAATCTCCCTCAGAAAGTTCAGTTTAACTGTAGCCTTTAAGATTTTTCTCTTTGTTCATCCCTCACTCTCGAAAAATGAAAACCAGTCAATCTTTACTGTGGTCAACCTATTTAGCACGTAATTTATACATGTTCTCGGGGGGGGGGGGTTTACAGTTGCTTTTTAAAAAAATAATAGCTATAATGCAACAATACAGCATACACTTAGCACACACAGCACATACATCTCATATTACTTCGACCAACATAGAAGCTCGTTTCCTCTCTCCCTCTAGCCTTCCATCTCCCATGGTAAGGAAATGGTAACTATGGAAACAGGACCGCAATTTTATCTTGTGCTGTTATATTATTTATTGTTTTGTTCTGTTATTTCATTATAAATATTTATTTTGAAATAGTTGTGTTCATAAATATTATCTGTATTACGGCTCCCGAAACAATATATTTTTTCCTGGTTTCCCCAGCCATGAATTTTTTTTTCTTTTTGTGGCACTAGCTTTGTAGATAACAGATAATGGACTCGGAAAACAAACTATGTTGAAACCATAGAGCTCAGTGGAACGTTAACCGCGGTATTAAATATTGATGGCTGTTTACTTTTAAATCTCTGACAATGTTACCGTTCTCCAGTGATGTCAGCATTACGTCATTCCAGGTGTGGCGAATGTTCTCTGACACCGACGGGTATGCGGGTGTCGCGCCCGATATCACGTACGAATACTACGTGCCGTCCAGAAGCGGCCCCAGCGACTACGTGTGGCAAGCCACCAACGGCGGATGCACCAAGAGCTGCGGCGGAGGTTGGTACCTTTCGTGTCCCTTAAAGTCTCGTTCCACCAACCTGGGTTGGCAGGTAATGGTTTAGACGTCAGTCCTAACATCACGTTATGGGGTCCATATTAAGTTCGTTCGTTGCGTGCGTGCGTGCGTGCGTGCGTGCGTGCGTGCGTGCGTGCGTGCGTGCGTGCGTGCGTGCCTGCCTGCCTGCCTGCCTGCCTGCCTGGTTCGTTCGTTCGTTCGTTCGTTCGTTCGTTCGTTCGTTCGTTCGTTCGTTCGTTCGTTCGTTCGTTCGTTCGTTCGTTGGCTTGGTAGGTATACGTTGGTTGGTTATTTTCTTTTGTCACCTGTCATTAAACGGCTGTCTTGCCACTCAGGTGTCCTCAGCCGCATCATCACCTGCAACCGTAGGTCCGGTGGGGCTGTTGTGGATGACCACTTCTGCGACATCAACGAGAAGCCGAACTACATCGATTCTGCCTGCAACAGCCAGGCCTGTCCGGCCAGGCAGGTGACCGTTTATTGAGTCGGACATGTTGCTCCTTCGTCATCTCTTTTAGCCGCTTATCTCCCTTTACTCAAGACATTCATCAGTCTTGGTTGCCGCGTTAAATTAAGTACAAAGAATCGATTCTAATGTGTAAATGTTTCTTGTAACATGTGAACATGTCCCTGATTTTCAGATGGAAGGTGGGAAATTACAGCGCATGCTCCAAAACTTGTTCCGGTGGCACGCAGACCCGACAGGTGCAGTGCGTGCGTGATGCAGACGGTCGAGAAGAGAAGGCGGACGTCAGCAGCTGTCCCGCTGACCAGCGTCCCGTCGACACGCGTGAGTGCAACTCGCATATCAGGTGTCCTGGCGTCTGGATCACTGGAGCTTGGTCTGCGGTACGTCTGTCGTCTGACATTTTGCTGCCTGCATATTTTTCTCGCTTCCGTTGTTCTTTGACGACTTCGAGTAATTTTGTTCTGGTCCATGTTTTCTGTTGCTCTGTCATTGTATGATTGATTCCTTGTTCTGCTTGTTTGTCTATGTTTGTTTTTCATTGTTCGTCTTTTGTTAATTAGTCTGTCTGTCTGGTTTGTTTTGTAGTTGTTCGTTTGTTGGCTTTGGTTTAAATAATGTTTGTTCACTACGTACAACATTCCACTGCGACATTAGTTGAGAAGAGAAAAATTCCATTAAGTAACATGCACGTAATAGAGAAATAGAGAAGCTGTAAGAAAGACGCTGGATTATTTGTCCATGGGTTATTGCCAAAATCCTACTGAACTCACCTTTCGCCTCACAGTGTTCACTTACCTGTGGCAAAGGTGTGCAAACACGAAAAGTTACTTGTGTGAAGGACACCATCTCCAGCAAGCTTCAGAAGCAAAAGCTGTGCCCCGTTGACAAGCCGAGAGCTCAACAAACATGTGTACAGGCGGTGTGCCACCCGGAAATTAGTAAGACTTCTTTTATCAAAGTCTTCTCGCTCCGTGTTCCGCTCTTTCCACTGATGTCTGGTTACTTCTGTCCGCGGACAGCTATCGAACAGATGTTTTCTTTCTTTTTAGTAGTCCTGGAGTCTGGGGGCTGGAGGTCATTTTCTTGCTTTTAGGAACCTGCAGGAAGCATGAAAATTTAAAGTTGTTGTTGTTGCTTATTTCTCGATAAAGATGAGGCCGTTGTGTTCTTGAGTAATTTCGACTATGTTTGTCTGTGTCTGTGCCCATGAGGGCTCACGCATACGAATCCTCATGAAGGCATGAAATGATTGGGTGGTCAATGATGAGAGCGTTGTCCCATGTAGTCACATGATGTGCGCGCGCTGAGGAGAGGATTCTGTCTCTGCATTGTACCCGTGAAGGAGGTATGGGGGGGGAGGGCGTTATAGGACAAGGAAGGCCAGTACGTGTCTCTGGCCAGTCCGGGCCCATTTTAGGGTCTAGTGGCAAGTCTATACGATCCAGACTATTTAGACAGGTGAACTTAATCCTGCATATAAGAAGGGAGAGATTTTCCCCATTAGGTTTGAAGATTCATGCTGGACATCCCCAGTAAGCCTGTACCTGCACTGCATGACGAGTGTTAAGCTTGACCACACTAACCCGACTTTCTGCGAACAGGGGATAGGCGGATATGAGATGCAACTGTGAGGTTGTAGAAATAAGGAGAGCCCAAGGGAGGACATGCCTAAGTAACCCGAGACAGCGAGCTTGTCTGAGAACCTCCGGAGTGAAGTGTAGGCCTTAGTCCATCCTGACCCGTTAGGAGGTCGTTAACTTAGAAGCGTCGAGACAGGGTGTAGGCTATCGGAGTCTAGCGAGAAAACTACTCTGTACATTGAAGGCCGGCGAGGACGTTCTACCAGTAGAAACGTAGAAAGCCGCGCGGCAGAGATGACCACCAGATAGTTAGCTACAGCCCGTGATTGGCAAGGCAATGCCCGCTGAACGAAGTACCTGTGTAAATGAGTGAGACCTGTGGGAATGGTAGTGTACATACCACAGGATCTCGCTCACCTGTAAGGAGCCGTAAAGGAGAGTGGTTCGAAAGATCATAGCATGATAAGGTCGCCAGTGTGTATGGTGTATATGCTTGAACTGGGGGGAAGTGACAGGTGTTATCTCTATCGAGGACGCTGTGCCATCAAAGTCGATCAGAGACCTGTGATCATCGACTTTGTGAACCACTTCGAACGGAAATATTTATTTATTTATTTATTTATTTTTATTTATATGTGACTGTTGAGTCACCACGCTGTGAAGAGGAAGTTTGACCTGAAAAGGACAATCGGTCTACAGAGACAGTCATCGGACCCGCCAACCAGGACCGGGAGCTGCAACACGAATAACCACAGGCCGCTGTACATCGGCAACAGATTGTCGCCATTCCATTGTGCTACATTATTACCTCCAGTAAATAGCTGTATAATTGCCTGCGATTCCTTGCATGTATGAGAAAGACAGTTGATAAGATTGGGTGAGTGACTGTGCATATCTTAACCCCTCTATTCTGTCTAGACTGGTGGTCAGATCAGTGGAACTTTATAAACTGGTCAGATGCTGGGGTGTTCTGCTAGCGTTCAGGGAGGTAACTCTACCCTCCAACCCCCAGGTGGCGAAACTGCTGAAGGTGCAGCGCACGGACTTCTTACATAGGTGTAGCGACCGGAAGTATCCTTTGTTGACACTCCACTGGTAACTAAGAAAAGTTCTTTCGGTATTTTGTTTCTTAAGACATCGAATCTTCGTGAAATGGCTGTAAAATATGGAAGCTGAACCACAGATATGTTAAAAGCAGAAGTTAGACGACTGAATGGAAAGGTGTGGGAGAAAAAAGAAGATCTGATAGAGAGGCAAATCAAGTTCTATTCTAGACTTGGACAGTCACAGTAGCCCCTGCCCTTGGCCCTACTATACAACTAACAGCACAATTAGTCGATTATCTGTACTGATATTAATACCAGTTACTGCTTCGGAGCTTGATTTCCTTGAAATAAAGTTGTAGAACTGAAATACATCAGGGTAATGTGCAGTGTTATTGGATTATACGTAGTGAGATGACTTATTGCAGTGTTGATCTACAGTGGAAATGATCGAGTATATAATATAGGCTTAGCGTGCTTACGCCTTCGAGTGGTTTCACCACCTGGTGGCTGGGTCAAGGCTGGGTCAAGGCCAAGAACAGCCCATTAGGACGAATCAGTTTAAAGGTTCATAACCCCTTTACATCGACCTCTGCATCATCCATTGCCATCCACTCCACTTCTTTCTTTCTTTTCTTCTGTGCACATTTTTGTTTGTTTGTCATATATTGTCATTTCCAGCCTTCAGTCCTCCGCCAGCCACTTCTTTATTTTCCCTTGCTTCGTTCGTTCCTTTATGCCTTCATTCCTTCCTTTCATCTTTGTAAATAAAATTGAAATAATGCGTGCGCTTGTCTGTGCGTTCACATTTGTGTTCTTGCGTGTGTGCCATAGCTGGAGACGCCTGCAAGGATCTCACAGACTGCGGGAGATACCAGTCCACCGTGTGCCAAGATCCCCAGTACGCGATCTTCGTGCAGAACAGCTGCATGAAGACCTGTTTCTTTTGCACACCTGACGGCACCCTCAGTAAGCGCGTGCATGAGCGTGTAGTGTGTGTGTTCTACGTATTCGTGCGTGTGTATGTGGAGGAAGGGATCTTTGGCACACCTCACACGGTACGATTTAGTGTCCAGCGAGACAGGGCTAGTCTGGAGATACAGAGAGTGTGTGCGTTTGGTCGTCGTCGACGACACTCGTAAACACAACAGGCCTTCAGACACCTCCCACGAGCGTAGGACAAGATCAAAAGTCTTTCCTTTCTCGCCTGGCAAAGAGAAGTAGCTACGTGTGTCAGGTGATAGGTTGATATGCGCTTAGCATATATTACCCAGGGCCGAACTGCTCGAAGGTTCGTATCTGAAGTTGGGGTGGGGGGGGGGAAGAGATTTCGCTCATAAGAGTGATCGTAATGCGCGTTCCAGCTGACTCGATCTGTGCGTAATCCATGTTGAAGGTCGGGGTGGAGAGTCTCGCATTAAAATCAAGAGTTTATTGTATGTGGTTGAAGGGTTTTTTCCTACTGAAGATTTATCATTCAAACTTTTTACTTGGGATTAATTTATACTCTATAAAGTGAGCGGGGGTGTTTTTATATGCTTGGAAGATTCTTGTATGGACATATTAAGAAGTGTATATGGAAGTATATACACACTTGAGGCTATGTTTTCATAACAGATATTAACATTAACATCTGCTAATCCCTAATTTTAGTAACTCATGGTGGTAATGCTGCTATTCGAGTGATGACATTGACGATGACAACACGATTTTAGAGGGACATTGCTTCCACCTGGCAGTGATTTCATTCTGAGGGGTCGTATTACCAACCATAACCTAGGCACCGAAAGAATCGTCATTCTGATAACTGTCAGGACGACACAAAAACGACGAAAAAACGATAACAACGAAAACAGAAGAAAAAGACTTAGCTTCAGTAGATGTGGCGCATGGGCTGGACAGCAGGAAAATCCTATGTAATCCTACTATGGTTTCCTGCTGTCCAGCCCATGCGCCACATCTACTGAAGCTAAGTCTTTTTCGTCTGTTTTCGTTGTTGTTTTTTCGTCGCTTTTGTGTCGTCCTGATGAAGGGGTAGTGCCCCGAAACATGTAGATTGTCTTTGGATTTGTCATGTCTTAGCTTGGTCCATTTCCCTTGTTTTAAAAGTCTAGTGGCTAATTGGACTCCCTCTGTCTCCAGTGGCTGTTTCACCTGGTGGCTTATAGATGGTAGCGCGCTCCATTAATGTAAGCGTCTCACTGGCATCTATATTCTTAATACCCGTACCCTGTTACGTCTCCCGGTTTGCTGGCTGCATCTGCATCAGAAGCGAATGAAGGAAGCAGTCCTGTGACTTACCTCCCACTGTGCCCCGCTGACTTCTCATCTTCTGTTCTTGAGGTGCTCACGGCGAACGACTGTATTAGGGGCGCCAGTGCTTTCTCCCCACAAAAGAGCGGTGCGTAACTTCCTCGCTACATCTCTCTTTGTCTCCCAGTGGCCAAGCCATCAGGGGTCCTGTGGCATGCGAGCAGGTCCCACAGTCTCATCCCCAAAGTCTGAGCAGATATGAGCTGACGCATCCCTGCCGTCGGAGCTGGAATAGCCGGAGACTTCTGCCCTTCGCTACAGTCAACCTTTGGAGACCCCCCCCCCCCAGCAATTGTTTCTCCTAAGTGTGCTGAACCTTAGTCATTCCACCCAGTTTGCGTGTCAAGCTAGACCCAAAGAAACTACAACTCATGAACTGGGGATGCTGATTCAGCCATACTTGCCTGAGAGCATCTTGTCAACGTCTAACATTGGGAGACCCTTCAGTACCTAGTCACCGCAAACCTCTTGAAGTCTTGCTATCCATAAAGGGCATATCCATAGTTGCCTATGTGAGAACTGCACCCAACTTTATGTGCATGTCTAAGCCAAACTATGATTTGTTGAATCACCTATTTTTAACAAACAGTCACTGCCAGCTTCACGCACGCAAGCTCACATTTGTGATACCAGGCTACATTTCTCAGACCAGTTTTGAAAAACCCAGGTACTCCAAATACACTTTTAAGGGCATAGACAGAAACTATAAAGTGGAGGTGGAGGTATAACTATGATTTTCTACTTATGACAACAACAGCCTGTGAGGACAAGACGAAAGACTGCCCTGGTTATGGCATGTCCGTCTGTACCGGCTACAAGGAGTGGGCGGAATATAACTGCGCCAAAATGTGTGGCTACTGTTATGGCAACAGCACCGCAGATGATACAGGTGAGAGTAGGTGTTTGTCAGCCTTCATGTCTGGTAACCCGCACGCGCGTTCCGACTGACTCGATCTGTGTAATCCGTGCTGACAGAGAAGGTAGGGTCTCATTTTAAAATATAATTAAACTTTTAGACTATTTTTGTATGAAGCTGAATGGGATATTTATATTACAGATATATCCTTTATCGTTAACATGACACTTCAGACATTTCCAAATCAGATGAATTTATGTTCTTTCAAGTGGGGGTTGTACTTTTTATGTCCTCGAACGGTTCTTAAATGGACGTATGAAGAAGTGTTTACATGCAAATACGCATACATTTGAGGCTATTTTGTCATATCAGATCTTAAATGCATCATCTGGTCATCCCTAGTTTCAGTAATTCTTGTTGGTGGTGGTGGTGGTTCTCAGTAGACTGAATCCTCAACGAGGAAGGTAATCTTAGAGGGACCTGACATTGACTTCGCGCTACTGGTAATGGGAGGATAGGGTCCTATTACTAACCTAATGCACTGCGGGAACCACTGGACTGATATCTACAGTAAAGGGCTACTTACACGTTGCAATGCTCTCAACATTCAGAGGAAACATTTTTGGAGAAATCTCTGTACACGCTGCAAGACGCCTGCAACATTTCATGTCACATGATCAATTTGGGACGTGAGAAGACCAACATGGACGAACACGAACAGTTTATTTTACGCCTCACGCGCTAAATCCCTGTTTACGCAATTGGAGGAAGAACAGTCATATCTGCAGGGATGCTGCTGGCAAGTTGGAAAGTAAGTTCTTCTGACCAGTTAGGGACAGCCTTCCGTCATCGCTCCGAACTAGACTACTCCACACTGGACAGCACGATTTTTTTCTGATTGGCTAAAACACCTGCAACATTTAAAGCCCCTTGCAAGATTTTAGCCTAGCATGATGTCGGCGTAAAATGTTGAGAGGTCCCCTGCAACATTTTCTGTCAACATTTCAGCTTCCGGAAATGGTAACAATTGCAACGAAAGCTGGCCACATTGCGACGTGTAAGGAGCCCTTTGACGGCCGGAGCTGAAAGTTTAATATAAGAAATGGCCAAATGGAGTCTGCACAATGTCTAACTTTAGAAAATAATCCTTAACAACTTCTGGTTTCGAACTAGCTTGCGCCACCTCTAGAACTATCACCATTCTGTCCTGCTAGCGACGAGATTTATTTATTTTACTTACCCCAGCAGACTGTCATGACCTGGTTACTAGCTGCCCGGGGTACGGCGAGAGTGTCTGTGTGGGACAGTACGCGGAGTGGGCCAAGCAGAACTGCGCCAAGACGTGTGGTCACTGCGGTTCCACCAGCACTAGCAGCACTAGCAGCACTAGCAGCACAGGTGAGACTCCAGGAAAAACTTCTTGACCACTCCCGGATTCAAACTAGCTTGCGCCACCTGTAGAATTATCACCCTTTTATCCTGATGGCGACAAGATTTATATCGACTTGAATGTGTGCTTGTTGTGCACTTGGATGATCGGGCAGTGTCAGTCCAATAATTTCAGTCATATTCCTTTAGCTGTTTGTTTGTTTGTTTGTTTAAGTTACCCCAGCGGACTGCCGAGACCTGATCTCTAACTGCCCGCAGTACGGTCAGAACGTCTGTGCGCAGTACTTGGAGTGGTCAAAGCAGAACTGCGCCAAGATGTGTGGTTACTGCGGTTCCACCACCGCTATCAGCACAGGTGAGACTCCGGGAATAACTTCTTGACCACTCCTGGATACAAACTAGCTTGCGCCACCTGTAGAATTATCACCCTTTTATCCTGATGGCGACAAGATTTATATCGACTTGAATGTGTGCTTGTTGTGCACTTGGATGATCCGGCAGTGTCAGTCCAATAATTTCAGTCATATACCTTTAGCTGTATGTTTGTTTGTTTGTTTGTTTAAGTTACCCCAGCGGACTGCCGGGACTTGATCTCTAACTGCCCGCAGTACGGTCAGAACGTCTGTGCGCAGTACGTGGAGTGGTCAAAGCAGAACTGCGCCAAGACGTGTGGTTACTGCGGTTCCACCACCGCGAGCAGCACAGGTGAGACCAGATGCTCGTTTTTAGCGAGAGGATTTTTGAGGGCGAGAGATGGCATTTGGTAGGCAGAGTGACCACAGGCAAGCGTGTCCGGGAACAGAATTCGGTGCCGGCGGTAATGCGCTTGTGACAGTTGTAGAAGGACACAGCGGAGGGCTTGTGCTTGTTTATTGCTGCTTTCTGAGGAACGTTTTATAGTTTTCGAGTTATGCTTTAAAAAAAAACAGGAGTTAACTGTTTCTGGACTGAACAATACAGACAAAGGGAGTAAAAGCTCGATTAAATACAGAATAAAGCTGTGAGTCTACCTTAAATCTCCTACCTTCCACCTAGGATAATACATCTACTGGATACTCAGCAGACGAATTTTTCGCTTCAACTCCCGTGTCGCGGCAGAATGGGAACGGGCAGGATTAACAACTTCCGGTTTGCCTTGCCCGATCGAAAAGAAGGTGTGTGTTTCGCGTTCTGCAGTGTTATCTAACAGAAGTTTGTCAACAAAAGGTGGAGGTGGCAATAATTGTTGCATCTTTGGGTGTCCTTGCACAAGCACAAAGTGTTTAGGACTTAGGACTAAGTTTTCAAACTTCCTAGCCCTGGAA
>SMGT01003424.1:0-17764 GCA_004794575.1 Lanistes nyassanus | reverse complement strand
TTATGGCTACTGCATGTACTGTGAGTGTTGTTACCTTGTTGTATCACAACACTGGCTTATGGCACTTCGTCCTTCCTCATTGTTCCTCGCCCGATAAACTGATTTCTGCAACGCAATGCAATACAGTGTAGCACAATTCATCGGTATCGATTTTGGAAATTTGAGGTGTCTGGCATACAGATGGCACATACCAAGATATAACATTAGAGTTGCAATGAGGAAAAGAAGACTAGGATGTAAAATAAACTCGGCAAGAAAACTGTGGCTCTACTGACTCGTGTAAAGTGGGCAAGAGACCAAAGTTTGGTTGCTCAAAATACAGTCACTTGCTTCATTTGCTTGATTTGATTATTCAGATCAAATATTGTAAAAACTTTGTTTAACAACTCCCCACTACCCCTCCTTGAGTTTTGAGTAAACAGGGGAAGCACAGCGTAATGAAATACGTGATTGTATTTTGAGCAACGTGTGTTCTCTGGTCCACTTTACGGGAGTCACCACGGCCTCAGTTTTCATGGCAAGTTTATTTCACATCTTAGTCCTCTTTTCTGTCCTGCAGCTGTCTGTCACAGCTTCCACATTCTTTCACACGGTTTTGATGTGGTTGTATCTTGTGCTACATGCATCATCTTGGGCTCTATGAGTGTCCTTTCCTTCAGCGGAACTGTTCTTTGATACAGGACTCTATTGCCTACAGGCTGAGCTCCCTCTGACTGCATGATGGGAAGATCACTGTGCTGTCAGTCCTGGTTCTAACAAGGGCTGTTCCTGATGGCATCTTTTTCTGTTGATTGTTAAAATGCTACATTGTTAGGCATTGTGGTGACCGGCAAAGGGGTCTGCAAAGCTTTCATAATCTGCAGAATCAGACAGCATGACACAGAAAGTGCATGTGGTAAGATGATCTTTCACAAGCTGTCCATGCAGCCATCCAAGTGTGACACAGAAAGTGCATGTGGTAAGATGATCTTCACAAGGTGTCCATGCAGCCATCCAAGTGTGACTGAATTAAGTGCCTCATGAGGTGGTAGAGGACAGGGTTTCCATGGCCCATCACTGCTATCAGCCTGCTTAGAAGTCAAAACCCTTGCAGAATCAAGCAGACAGATGAGATGTAATGGAGTTATTAAGAGAGGTAGACAGTTAGGTAGACAGGGGGAGGTAAGCAAGCAGTTGAAGTGTGGATGGGGTAGGTGGACAAGAGATCAGGAGGGTGACTGTTGCTGACGCTGTTGTACTTTCATTTTTGTGTTTTATGGTTTTACCCACCCCTGCTTTCCTTGGTGTCTCTCTTGTTTTCATATCCTGTGATTCTTAACGTGAAACTGCATGTCTGTTAGTGGCAAGAACCCGTCACATTCATATTTTCAGATGGTTGACGCCTGTCTCTCAGAGGATAGTGATGGCTTTCTGTACGGAGCACGGACTATCTACCGGCATTTCAACTTCGATCAGAAGGTAAACTGCATTGTCCATAAAGATATTATTGTGCTTGCTGTCCACTGCTTGATGGACTGGGGGACTGAAAGGGGGGTTTCCAAGAATAAAAACCGAACAATTCATATCTGACACAGGACCAAAGTGCTGTCTGTAGGACAGCAAAGAGCAGGTAACGTGGGAGACAGAAGTTCATAAACATGCTGATTGTTTGACTCTTGCCAGTTCATAAATAGTACATTCTGTAAGCCGTGGCCTGTGGAATAGCAGTGAAGTTTTCTCTTTTTCTTTTTCTCCCCACACATCAGCCACCTCAGAAAAGGTTTATAATAATAATACTTGTATACCTTTGACAAAAAACTTTATAATAATAATAATAATAATAATAATAATAATAATGCTTGTATATCTTGCACCAGTACAGGTTTATAGCAACGTTTGCCTAACTTCGAACCGAAAAACTGTATAATCTGCCATACCTTGCTCCAGAAAACCTTTATTACAATAATAAGGCTTGTGTACCTTGCTCCAGAAAACTTTCTAATAATGATGCTTGCATATGCAGTGGAATCTGCCAGACCGACTACTGGAAAGAAGAAACCCTGGTACTAACAGCCACTTTGGCTCACCTGGCATCAATAAGTTGCAGCACAAACGCACCTTGAACGAACAACCACACCGCAGAGAGTGACCGTGACCACAACTGACTGCCAGAACTGTGTAGAGCAATCATCTTAGCTTTTTTGCCATCAGCTAGGCAACCAGGAACTTGAAAAAAATTCTTTCTTAAAAAAAGCCTGAGCAATGAAAATCTACCCGTTGAATAATTTGACACAATGTCTTGAGTTGCTATATGTTGCAGCGGTGTTTTGAACCGTGGCAGATTATCATTTTACGTGCATAATGTCCCAGACGAGCAAATTTCTGACTCGACCAATGAGGGTTGAAGTAACCTGCCAGCTAGAGAAAGAAATTTTCTTGTAGAAAACTGGAAATCAGTTCAGGATGTGGCAAGACACAAATTCTGAAATTCAAATTCGACAAAATGTTATGAAAAAAGTGCAATCCAGCCACTAATCATCAGGCAAGTTGGTAAAGAGAAGAAAAACTGCAGGGAAGCTGAAATGAAAAGATCTTTGAGTGGTTTTCTGAGAACAAAAAATATTCCAGTTAGATATTTTGTTAATTCCGAGATTGTTCTTAGTGATATTGTTTGGCTGTCAGCACAGTGCAGGTACTTTTTTTTAAAGCAACCATGTGCTGTTAATGGGAAATAATTTTATGTTTTATTTGAACATTTATGTTTGATGAAAAGGGTGTGCGGTTCTTTGCCTTTGTGACCCTTACCTGAAAAGAGACCACCTGCAAGGGGAAACAGCTTTTTAGTTTCCTCAAAGACGGTCATTTTTCACAGGTTTCAGTGTGCAGCAGAAAACATCAATAATAATGCCTGTATACACTGCACCAGAATAACTTTCTAATACTAATGCTTGGGTACTAGAAAAACCTTTCTAATGATGATGGTTCATGTGTACCTAGCACCAGAAAACCTTTGTAATAATATTGCTTGCGTACCTTGCACCAGAAAGCCTCCTTGCAAAAGAATCATTATATGACACCGGCAGCAACAGACAGACACAAACAGAGAAGAAAGTTAAAAGCAGGCAAAGAGAAGAGGTTTGGCAGGCACTTGAAGACTGTCAGGTCAAACCAAGGTGACAGGAATGATGTGGGAGTCTGTTTTGCAGTGTGGGAGCAGCTGACAGAATGGATGGGCTCGGTCATTTGTTCTGGGTGCAGTGGTTAAGTCCAGTCAACCAACGATGCTGAGAGTGTGCATGAAGAAAAGGCTATAGATTCTAGATGACATGCACATTTACAGACGCTTGAGCATATGTACATATATGTTTATGTGTGGACACATGCATATATGTAAATATTGACATAGAATTTTAATGTTTGCTTATATGTTTACAAATGCAATATTATAAAACAGACAGCACAAAAGAACCTTCTCATGCATGACGACAAAACACCGATATCAGTGCCACGTCGTAGAAATCAGGGTCACGTGCTTCCAGCAGCATCACCCCATTCTGTTGGCTGTCTTCCTTCGTTGAGCCGCATGAAGAAAGTTCGGATTTTTGTCAAGGAGATAGTTTGTTTTTAGAGTTGGATGGTTCTTCGTAGGGAAGGGAAATGCATAGGGGCTTTCCTTATATTTTGACACACTGTAAACATTTCCCGCTCAGGACTAGGTCAGATAATATGTAGCTCATTCACTGAGCTGTGTTGTAACCCTTTTGCTCAAGTTTGACAAGCTGATGAGTTTCGAAAAGGCCTAAATCAGTCATCTGGAGTTTGGTGTTGATGAGCAATAATGAGTGCAGCCATAATGATTTATAAAGTTGAAGTTGTTTTAGTCATTTTCTTCAGAAAAAAACTAAACGTATTTTCCATGAATTTAATAACACAGCTATGATGTTTTCTTTGATTTCTTCAGAAAAACTAAATCTATTTTCCATGAAAATATCTTCCAGAAAACATCCCTCGATATTTGGACATGATACTCCAACCCATCATACAGTTTCTCCCCACCTACATCAGAGACACCACAGACCCTCTCTCACTCCTCGACGAGTTCAGTTCCTCCTACACTTTCACACCCACGCTCCTCGTCACCGTGGACCTGACATCACTGTACACCTCTGTACCCCATAACGGTGGCCTGACTGCTCTTTCCTTCTTGTCTGACAAATGCAGTGATACAACCCCTCCAACAACGGTTTGATTAGGCTGGTGGAGCTTGTCCTCAGACTCCACATCTTTGAGTTCAACGACCACACTTTCCACCAGATCAGACCTGAACTGTCCAGGTGCTGTACATTGCTGTACACTACCTCCCTCTCAGAGTCTCAGTTATTGCAGTACATCCAATACACAGAGCATTTCCACCCCTGCATCCAATCCACCTACACCAGTTCAAGCACTTCCATCACTTTCCTCGACATTAATTTCACTCTGCAAGATGGCCACCTAGCAACCACCGTTACTACAGACAGACTCACACACATATCTGGATTTTCACTCACCTCACCCACCCTCCTACACAGCATACCCTACTTGCAGTTCCTCAGACTCCACAGATTATGCTCTGATGACAGATTTCCACGAACAATCTGACAAAATGGTGAACTTCTTCCCGGCCCCCAACTACCCTCTGGATCTTGTGTACTCTGCTAATCAAAAAGCTGCTGCCTCACCATGAAAACTCACTCCAACCCACCCCAGTCCCAGTCACACAGAACCTTGGCCTGTTGCAGTTTTGACCCACCAACCCCTCAACCTGTCTGCATGTTAACAGGCACTGAACCTCAAACACTCAACCACTCACTCACCTGGCTTTCTCTCCTTTGGCCACCTCCGTTTACCTCCTTTGAACCCTGTTTGCTTCTATCCCTGTGTTTTACCTGTAGTTTTTCCTTTAGTAACTAACCCCTTCTGTGACCCACCTCCGCCTACCCCACTCACCCTTTTGTCCCACCGCCCCCCCCCAATCCTTTCTCCTCCCCTGCTCCCTGCCATGCGATTGGCTGCAACTCCAGAGGAAGGTTACGATCTGATTGACTATACGCATGACCTCCCTTGCTAGCTGCCTTTTATGTGAAGTGTGTCCTGTCCCCCCATCATCCCACGATGTATGCCCCTCTCCTCCGTTTATGTGAAGTGTGTCCTGTCCCCCCATCATCCCACGATGTATGCCTCTCTCCCCCTTTTATGTGAAGTGTGACCTGTCCCCCCATCATCCCACGATGTATGCTCTCTCCCCCTTTTATGTGAAGTGTGTCCTGTCCCCCCATCATCCCACGATGTATGCCCCTCTCCTCCGTTTATGTGAAGTGTGTCCTGTCCCCCCATCATCCCACGATGTATGCCCCTCTCCCCCTTTTATGTGAAGTGTGAATTTCAGCCCTTTTAGAAGAATCATCTTGCTGTGGAAAGATTGGAAGGTCATTTAGAGATTAATGTGCAAATATTATTGTTCACACAGTGGCATAAGAGCTCATATGACCTTGAGGGTTAATGTTAACGACGTCTGTATTCACCTTTGTAAGGAATGGCAAGATGCTTCCATACCAGGCATGAGGAAAATAAAGACATTTTAAACTTTTAGCACCAGCTGTTATCATCACTATGTGACAGCTGTTGTCATCACTATGTGACAGCTGTTATCATCACTATGTGACAGCTGTTATCATCACTATGTGACATCTGTTATCATCACTATGTGACAGCTGTTATCATCACTATGTGACATCTGTTATCATCACTATGTGACATCTGTTATCATCACTATGTGACATCTGTTATCATCACTATGTGACAGCTGTTTTTCTGGGGTCGCTGTCCGAGGAGCTGCTCTCTGGTTGCTTTCTGTTGATCAAATGAGTGGTGTTCAGGTGTTTGTGTTGTTTGTCACAGACTGCAGAACGCTACAGAATGTCAGACATTGAGAGCCGTCTGAACCTACAGCGCTGTGATCTGATTGTTCTGGCACTTCTCAGTGGCTGTGACTACAGCAAAGGCGTGGAAGGCATTGGCGTTAAGAAAACGTACAACCTCATCAGCAGCATAAAAGCCAATCCACAAGGCGGAGACACTGACGTTCTTTCCAGGTGTTCATCTTACATTGTTGTGTAAAATCTTCACATTCTCCATCTGTCCCTCCCATCCCGGCCCACCCCCTCCCTCCCTTCCTTCGTTCCTTCTTTCCTTTCCTTCCTTCTTTCTTTCCCTTCCTTCCTTCCTTTCTTTCTTTCTTCCATCCTTTCTTTCCAAATGACCGCCACAATTTGAAAGATATGATGAGCCTTGTGTTTCACCAACAGAGTTGTTAACTGGAGAAGCAACCAAGAACTGGAGATGATGCACGAGAGACAACGACTGTTGCTGGATCTCAAGAAGCCTGCACACTGCAGTATCTGTGGCCACCCAGGTCAGTGCCAAGGGTCTCAGGTCCTGGGGAGTTTTTGGCGAATATGAAGTGGATGTCCCCTGTGTCAGTAGTTTTGCCCTAGTACAATATTAATGCACTGAAAGTTCCTTTCTGTAGCTAGAACTATGAGACGAGATTTTCAGAATGTGTATGTACATGTATTTTCAGGCCATTATTTGGATTCTAACGAGAGCTAGTACTATGAAACTTTATAGTTTTCAGAATGTACATAAACCTATGGGTTAATATTTGATTCTGACATATACTTGTTGTAAACACTGGTTGCCCAGAATTTTCACTAAGCAGGAAAAGACTTTTGAGTCTATCAGCCAAGTGAGCTAGCTATGCTTCTAAGGCATGACGCTCAGCTGGGTGACATTACAGCTCAGTAAAGTTTTCACTTTCAGGGGACAAAACTCACCATACTGCCAGTGGCTGTGACGTTTGTGGCACCAGCACAGCATGTGTATCAAACTCCCAGCTAGTCTGTACTTGTTTGTATCACCAGCTGAGCAGAGAGGTGACTCCTTACCAAATGGAACTTGCCATTAGGAGCAGAGCACTCAAGGTCGCCACGTTTCCTGACAAACAGGTGAGGCTCTGTTTGGGTCAGCAAAACTGCACACTGCTTCAGACTGATGATGTTTCTTACCTTGGGAATCAAGGGGAATCAAATGGAAAGATTACTACAAGTATTGCAGTAGACATAAAGAAAGTGTCTCAAGCAGATGAGTGCTGTTCACTAAGAAAGTCTCTAATTTATGTGTTTTTCACTGACATATGCTGTCAAGTAGATCATCATTGTTCACTGTGAAGCACACCTCGAGTAGACCATCATTGTTCACTGTGAAGCACACCTCGAGTAGACCATCATTGTTCACTGTGAAGCACACCTCGAGTAGACCATCATTGTTCACTGTGAAGCACACCTCGAGTAGACCATCATTGTTCACTGTGAAGCACACCTCGAGTAGATCATCATTGTTCACTGTGAAGCACACCTCAAGTAGATCATCATTGTTCACTGTGAAGCACACCTCGAGTAGACCATCATTGTTCACTGTGAAGTATATCTAAGTACAGTAGTAACCCTCTACACCTTAAGCAGATGAGTGTTGTCCACTGACCAAGGACATCACACGTATGAATCTGTTTCAGCACGAAAAAATATCTCGATATTTAGACACCGTACTTCAATCCAGTCCCCCCCCCAGCCCACCATATATCAAAGATGTCACTGACTGCCCTCGCCTTCTTCCTGAACCAATGCAGCACCTCCTTCCTTCCACCAACACTTTGACTGGGTCGACAGATTTGGTCCCCAAACGCAACACGTTTGAGTTTGACGGACACATTTTCCACCAAATCAGCAGCATTGCTATGGGAACAAGAATGGGACCAAACTGTGCTTGCCTTTTCATGGGTTGGCTTGAACATCTGCATCAGTGACATGGGCCCCACACCAGAATTGTACAGATGCTACATCGATGATGTGCTTGGTGCTACATCTTTCTGACCCTCAGTCACTGCAGTGCCTCCAAACATACAAGACTTCCAGCCCTTCATTAAATACAGGTACACCATTTCAAGCGCTTCCGTCACTTTCTTCGATATTAACACAACTTGCAGGATGGTCACCTAGCAACCACTATCCACCACAAGCCAGCAGACTTACACACATACCTAGATTTCCTCTTCTCTCACCCACCCTCCACCCTACACAGCATACCCTACTCACAGTTTCTTATACTTCGCAAATTATGTTCTGATGACATAGATTTCCACGAACGGTCTGGCAGAACAGTGAACTTCTCAGCTTCTTGCCCCCAGCTACCCTCCAGACCTTCTGCACTCCGCTAGACAAAAAGCTGCTGCCACACCATAAACTCACTTTCCAACCCACCCACAACCCCAAACACACAGAACCTCGGCTGATTGCTAGAATGACCCACCACCCCACAATCTTCCTGTACATAGGATCCTCCTTTTCATTGGGCACCTACTGTCTAAATTCAAACCCCACCTCTTCAACAAACTCCCCTATCCTAGCGTCTCATTGGGATAAAAATCTACACGACTTACTAGTACAGTCCAAACTTAAAGCATCCTCCTCTCTCCATCCGCTGGCTCCACTCTGCGCAACGTTCCCTACCGCTACACTTGCCCTCACCTTAACACCACCGCTAAACTCCACACACCCAAAACCACTTTCAATATTAAACACCACTTCACCTGCAGGAACACCAACATCCTCTACGCCATCTTGTGCACCATCTGTCTCTCTCACCAGGGAGACAGAATGCACACTAAACACTTCAAAGAACGTCTCGTTGGCACTAAGCACTGCAGTAACCGCCCAGTTGCCCAATGTTTCAGCACACACACACACACCGCCACACACACACACACACACACCGCCCCCCCCACACACACACACAGCAGACAACATGAGAGTGTCATCTGGCAGATGAAGGGCGACTGCATATGGAGTCCTACCTCATTTTCCACTTTGGCACCGTGGCACCCATAGGACTCCATACTGACGTTCCCCCTTCCCCCCCCACACCCATTTTCTCACTGCCCCCTTGCCCTTTAATCTCTGTTTCTCTCCCCCTCCCTCTCTCTCTCTCTTTCACTCTCTCTCTCTCTTTCCTTCCTGTTCACAACTGATGTTCTTGGCAACTAACCGACACCCACCCTCCCTCTCCATCCTTTTCTCCCCCCCACCCGCCCCGCGATTGGCCACTTCACTGGCTGGGTGCATGACCTCCCTTGCTCACCACCTTTTGCTGTTCAGCATTTCCTCTCCACATCATTTCCTCACATGCTGTGCTACGGATGTCACCCCCATCCCCAGCTAGATGCCTGTTTTTTGTCTTTGTTTTTTGTCTGGTTCTGTTTGTGCTGCCCTGAGGAAGGGGCAGTGCCCCGAACCATGTAGATCGTGCTTGTCAGTGTCATGTACATCGTGGCCCAGTTCCTCTGTTGATATTTTACAATTTCAGGTCTTCCACAGTCCAACGGCCCTCTTTCCTTTTGTTGCTGGTGGAGCAGTCTGTATGAGGGATAGTATAACCAGCTTGTTTCACCGACTTGTTTAACCAGATTATTGAGAACAAGCAACATCACTTGAGCAGAGATTGGGACATTCTACTACAAATGAACTCACTGTTCCATTTACTACACAAAGTCAATCTGTCAAGTGATGTTAGGCATGCAAAGCGTAATGACGGGGATATGTGTCCAGATTTTGAAACATAGGCAAGAGGAGAAGTGCAACAACAAAACCAACACAGGCTTTGCATAAAGGGTTATTTTTACCATTTGTTGTTAGTCAGTATATGTTTTATAAAATCTTGTGTTTACTGTGCACAGATTCTGTGCACATTCAGCATTCCAGGGGTGGCTTGCATAAGCATTCTTATTCCTGTTCATTTGTAAAGGTGTACGTAAAATACACAGGGTGAATGGGCCTTACCGCCAGTATTATAACTGGAACTGGAGATAAGAATGCTCATGCAAGCCAGCTCAGGCCCTTATTGGATACCTGCATGCATGTTTTACAGCTGATGGAAGAATTTTTAAATGAAGACAGCGAGCAAGGTCATCAGGTTTGTGCCCAGATATCGCTGCCAGACTGGGACAGGCTTGCCATGGAGCTACAGCAGCATTTTCACCTGGACCATGAGAAAATGATGAAGAAGATGATACCTGTATTGGCCCACATGCACCTCCATGGGACTCTGCACATTGCCAACACTTCCCCTACACAGTGAGCATTTGGGATACTTTGACAGGGTACAGATAGCCAACACTTCCCCTACACAGTGAGCATTTTGAATACTTTGACAGGGTACAGATAGCCAACACTTCCCCTACACAGTGAGCATTTTGGATACTTTGACAGGGTACAGATACCCAACACTAATCCTACACAGTGAGCATTTGGGATACTTTGACAGGGTACAGATAGCCAACACTAATCCTACACAGTGAGCATTTTGGATACTTTGACAGGGTACAGATACCCAACACTAATCCTACACAGTGAGCATCTGGGATACTTTGACAGGGTACAGATAGCCAACACTTCTCCTACACAGTGAGCATTTGGGATACTTTGACAGGGTACAGATAGCCAACACTTCTCCTATGCAGTGAACATTTGGGAATATTTTGTTAGATACAGAACATTTTTTTCTGTTTATCTGTAAATTTTTCCATGTTTTAGCTTTGCTGCTGCTGCTGTGTGAGTGTGTGTGGTGTGTGTGTGCCACAGGATCATAAAGACCTGCATTCGAAAGCGAGTGCCTTGTTATCAAGTGCAATGGCAAAGATTTGGTAAGTTTTTGCACAATTTAAGTGATATTTCTTTCTGTATTCTTTAACTGCCATAAGATTTGAATAGAATATTTACAGTATTAATCATTCACCCTTGTCAATACACCCACACATACCTAACATAATATGACGTTTGATTACTATGCACAGTGGGCTTATGTTCTTCTGCCTACCACATCACAAACAAAAAGCAACATATAAACATGGCTTTTTGTAATCTTTACCAGACAAATTATTACACTTGCCTGACACTTGCAAATTATGAGCAGTCTTTCTCTTTAGGCTGCTACATCTACAGAGTTTGACCAGGAATCGCACCTTGTTAAATCGCTGTCTACAGAGTTTGACCAGGAATCGCACCTTGTTAAATCGCTGTCTACAGAGTTGATTAGTAACTATAGCCTGGTATGGCATGGTATAGGTTTTTCTGCTGTTGACTCCCACCCCACCCCCACCCCCACCCCCGCCCTTGGGAACCTGCAATGCTTGTTAAACTGTGATTGTTATACAGCTTGATAAATAACCATGTTAAATTGATGTAGTTACTGAATTTGATTCATAATCATACTTCTTGCTGAACTGCTGCTTCCAGAGAGTTTGAGTAGTAACCATGATTCCTGTTGATTAACTCTGTGTCTAGAATTTGACAAGTGGAGTCCAGTTCCATTCTCTCAGCGTGATCTTCAGCAAACCCCTGATGATTTTGAAAGGAAGCCTGATCCATACGTTATTGATGTATCACGAGAAGTTTTCATCAAGAAATACTCAGAAATGGCCAACATTTTTAATGCCACTCGTTCCAAGAAAAGAAGAGGTAAGTTTAAACAACAAAGAATATGCTGAATGTTATCTACATATGCACAGGCCTAAGGGAAAAGTGAGCAAGGCAGACTGTCACTTCTGCCAAAATGTGTTGCCTGTCCAGCAGACAACTTGGTGCTTGGATGCAGTTCAGGCAGTCAGATTTTCTCTTTAAGATAAAATGGTATCAACAGTACAGGTTTGCTCAGTAACGAACTGGGGGACGGGACAGTAATAATACGACTAATCACATACCCAATCACAAGATAACCGTATCTGGAAATTGGGTTTCCTAAGTGATAAGCTTAAGTCACTTGAAAAAAATAATGAAACAAAAGGAAGTCATGGTTCAGATTAGAAGAAAGCACAGTTTTCACACACATATTTGTGTGTGTGAGAGAGAGAGAACAGGTGATGAGTCTACAGGAAATACAGACAACATATTTAACCATATAGTGTCCGACCATAACTGAGCATCAAGTTATCTCTGGGATGGGTCATGGGTGATGAAGTCAGGCTGACACAACAGCCTTGTGTCGCAGAAATACATGAGCCGGAAGGAGTTTCGTACCTACCTTCTGCCGAGTTTCCCCTTTAACCCAGAAGGCAAGTTGGGCAAAATCACTGCAGTTTGGTGATCTGAATCACCCCAGCTTTATATTGTGGGCTACAAACAAAAGGTTAAATTACATTCATGAAAATCTACAACATAACATTTCATAGGTCCATAGCCATGTTTATGGGCTTTTCTGCAAATGAGTTCTGAGTCTGATGCCACCACTATGAGTATTGTCAAACTGAACAAGTGAGATACCACACACAGGTGATGTACCACAAACAGGTTGGATGCCACAATTTAAAGCATTCAGATGGTTCAACCAACAAAACAAATCTTTAAATGATCACAGTAGGCAGAAGTTTATTTTAAATCTTGCCTAACCTAGAAAATCAAAAGTACGCTGGATACAGTTCTGAAAGTTGTTGGTAAATTTTTTATAAAATGGCAAACTACCCAAGTGTGTGCAAGGCAATGACGAAAGTCAGGTATTATGTGTAAGGGTGTGAGCTTTTCACCTCATTTGTCTCACCAACATTCCCTATATTGTCTCTCGTGTGTACCATGGCACAACAGTCTACAACTTCCCAAGATCTGTGATAGCAGAGTGCACCATCATTTACTTGTATATCTGTTGAAACTGACTGCAATTTGATGCAAGCATGATCTGCTCAGATATGGCGGAGTGCATTTTGCTTTCTTGCAGTAACTGCAATGTCACTTGATGGGGCAAAATGCTGGCCCCATCCACAGACAAAATGGGATATTCTAGGTGTGATTGTGACTGTTCCTTTGCAAGTCAACTTATCAAACTGAGGGGATTCAGAATTCAAAACGCATCAATTAAAAGCATGTTTCCTCAGTTAAGTGGTCTTTCAAAAAGTCAGGACAAACTGTACAACAGGTTTGATTACTTGTGCTTACCTCTTGTGGTTCAAGTCTTCGCAGTCACCACAATGCAGAAAGCTTATTGCACAAAGCATCTAGAAGTTACTCCTGTTAAGGCTACAGCTTTTAATAATGCCATGTTCACGTTATGTTGCAGACCTCGTGCTAATATGTTGGGTCATGCGCGGCTCCCTCTTGTGTCCTTCATATTGTAGATGTGGTGGTCTAGTCTCTCATGCTGCATGTAGCTTATGCTGCTGTTGTAACAGGGCTTGCATGCTGTGTGTAACATGTGGTGGTGTAACAAGGCTTGCATGCTGTGTGTAGTATGTGCTGTTGTAACAAGGCTCGCATGCTGTGTAGCATGTGCTGCTGTTGTAACTAGGCTTGCATACTGTGTGTATCATATGCTGGTGTTGATGTAACAAGGTTTGCATGCTGTGTAGCATGTGCTGCTGTTGTAACAAGGCTTGCATGCTGTGTAGCATGTGCTGCTGTTGTAACTAGGCTTGCATACTGTGTGTATCATATGCTGGTGTTGATGTAACAAGGCTTGCATGCTGCATGTATCATATGCTGGTGTTGATGTAACAAGACTTGCATGCTGCATGTAGCATATGCTGGTGTTGATGTAACAAGGCTTGCATGCTGTATCATATGCTGGTGTTGATGTAACAAGGCTTGCTTGCTGTGTGTAGCATATGCTGGTGTTGATGTAACAAGGCTTGCATGCTGTGTGTATCATATGCTGGTGTTGATGTAACAAGGATTGCATGCTGCGTGTAGCATATGGTGGTGTTGATGTAACAAGGCTTGCTTGCTTTGTTCAGTACCCCTACATGTTTCTGAAAAAATACTTGCTCATGTTGTGCTGTACAGCTTGCACAGTGCACCCTATAGACAGATTTCTTAGGCTAGTCTGTCATGGTGTCACCTTTTGCCAGCTTTTAATAATGCCATGTTCACGTTATGTTGCAGACCTCGTGCTAATATGTTGGGTCGTGCACAGCTCCCTCTTGTGTCCTTCATATTGTAGATGTGGTGGTCAGTAAGTGTCACAAATGTTTCAGGCTAAACACATATCAACATAGGAACACATTCCTGGCAGTATTGCTCAGTTCCCAGGTCAGTATGGTGTGCAACTTGGCAAGTGCAATCCTGCATGAAAACCAGCAAAACATCTGCTATGCACTGGGCAGTTATTTTGGAAGAAGGTGCAGTGATGTTATTTGGACAAACATACACCAAGACACATGCTACAATAAAACTATATAGCTACAACAACACTATGGCTACAGTAACACTATAGCTACAACAATTTTATACTAAAGCTGCTACAATCCTGTAGTTACAACAATGCTGTAACCTGTGGAAGATTGAAAAACCAGATAGCAAAAATAGTTTTTTGTGGCTGTTAATGGGTATGTCCAAAAGTACATGGTAGTTAACTACATCTTTGCAAGATAAATCCAAATTTCTTACTAAATTTGTGTTTCTTTGACAATACTTACCATGACCCAGAGTGGTAAGTCCTAGCTTAGTGAAACCCCTACCACACCTTCCTCATGAAAAATTTGGTCACCTTTCCTGGTAAGGCCCCCTCTGCGCATGCGTATACCCTATACACATCACATGATGTGGCCTGACAACCGGTATGAGCCCATGTCTTTCTACCCCTCAGGGACCAGCGGAGAAGTGGGTAGGTATCTGATGGTCATGGTAAGGGTTGTTAAAGAAACACAAATTTAGTAAGAAATTTGGATCTTCGTCACAATACTGTACTGTGATGCAGAAAGCTGATTCAGCACAAAATGGAGGTGGGAGCCCTGACCAAATAGGAAAAGACTTACCAGTGTCAAAGGATGTTGTGCATCAGAAGTGTTGGGCCATAACATTGGCAGACACCCCAAAGCAATCCTCCTCGCGGTCAGACACGTCCCACAGATAAAAATTTATAACAGGTCTTCCGACTGCCAGTAGCATGTCCTGCAAAGTCATTGACTGGGATGCAGCCAACGAGGTGGCCCAGGCCTCACTTCATGTGCTTGGGCAGAGTGCAAAGGGAGAGGAGCCCTCATACTGCTAAGTACAGGTGCGCAGCTCACAGTGACAACACGGTGACAACACGGCGACAACACAGTGAGACAGGCAAGATATTCAAAAGATGGTACTCACGTCACACAAACTGTCGAAACTGGACTTAGCAGTACAAAAATGAGACAGAGACAGGGCAGGCAATGGAGCACGAAGGTAGATCGGAATGACAAAGTCTATATAGCACAGTCAAAAAAGCAGCCACCCAGCTGGCGCCATGATCGCACTAGAAAGACATATAGGCTCATACCGGTTGGGTGGCCACATCAGGTCATTTGCGCATGGTGTGCACATGTGGAGGGGGCTTTACCAGGGATGTGGACTAATTTTTGTTGTTGTTGTTGTTGTTGTTAGGAAGGTGCAGTAGGGGTTTTGCTAAGTTAGAACAATGCACTGGGTCTTGGCACAGCACTGTGACAAGAAAAAACCAGTTTTGCTTTGCTGTAGTCATAGCATTGTGGTGTTGGTGTGGACCAGAATGACTTGCATGATGTTAGATAACACTGAGTAAAAGCTGTATTGATGTTAATGGAAGCAAGCAGCATGACAAGGGGTAAAATAAAACTGTATGTGCTGATGGAAGGAAGTTGATAGGAGGAAAAAAATCTTTTATACCATGCTTCTAACAAGAACATGAATAGTAGATCTGGGTAGAAAGCTGATCCTTATGCACCTGACATATAGATCTGACCTGTTTATTCCCTTGACATCCTGTTTCGCCAGGGAGGAAGACAAACAGAGAGATGGCCTGTTCTGAGCACAAGCAGGAACCAGGGAGTGCAAAGAGGCGACTGATCTTTCAAGATGGAAAGAGTGACCTTTTGCTATCAGACTGCCTGGAAATGCAATCTTGAATCTGACTTTTTGTGTCCATAAACTGGCAGCCAAAACATATTTTCTCCCTCCAGACACCCATATACAGAGGCAATCAAAACACTGCTTTTTTAAAGTTGTAATGCTCATGCAAGTGGTCAAAACATCACATTCATTCAATTGTAATGCCCATAGGTTCAAAAAATCATTCTTTTTCAATTGTAATGCCTATACAGGTAGCTAAAACATAATACTTTCACAGTCATAATGCCCATACAGGTAGCTAAAACATCATACTTTTACAATCATAATGCCCATACAGGTAGCTAAAACATCATACTTTTACAATCATAATGCCCATACAGGTAGCTAAAACATCATACTTTTACAGTCATAATGCCCATACAGGTAGCTAAAACATATTCAGTTGTAATGCCCATACAGGTAGCTAAAACATCATACTTTTACAGTCATAATGCCCATACAGGTAGCTAAAACATATTCAGTTGTTATGTTTATACATTTAAAACATCATACTTTAGTTGTAATGCCCATACAGGCAGCTAAAATCTCACATGTTTTAGCTACCTGTTTCATCATTTAGCTTTTCTTTTATTCCTTGTCATCTGGTTTTGGTGTTTACACTTAGCCAAAACATCCTACTTCTCTACTTCTGGTAGATACAGGCAGCTAAAACATCAAACATCCTATGCTAACAGCCAATAGCACTTTAAGTCTGTTGTACTGTAAGAGCTCATGATTAGACACAGGTAACAGCTCACCTGTTCGCAAATGTTTTCACATTGATTGATGTATTGGCCATTTCTGAATGGACTTTGTGTATGTACGGCTTGACTTACATAACATTCACGGATCAGACAGCGTTGCTTCACACTGGCTATGTGGAGGTCGGTCGTTTCGTCCATTTGCCATTTCGCCCACACGCCTAAGTCCTTTTGCCCACTCGCTCAAGTCATCTGATACTTGATTACATGTTTCACACTGTGTGTAAGAGCTTGGGCGCACTGTCTGGTCAAAAGGACAGTGGGCGAAACGACCGGCCCCCAGTGCTACGTGATAGACTTGTTGCCAGCTGTGAGCCCCCAGTGCTACGTGATAGACTTGTTGCCAGCCGTGAGCCCCCAGTGCTACGTGATAGACTTGTTGCCAGCCGTGAGCCCCCAGTGCTACGTGATAGACTTGTTGCCAACCCTGAGTGTGGCTAATCTCTAACGACAACTAATGGCAATCCGGAATGCTCGCCATGCATGCCACATGTTTATTGTGTGTCCTTGCTGAGGATTCTGATTCTTCATTCTTTCTCAACGGGGACAGTCCAATAATTCTGAGGAAGACTTGTCCATCTCTTTCAAAATGCACAATCCAGTCATTCTGATGCAGTCTTGTCCATCTCATTATGAAACAGTCTTTTACATCTGATTATGAAACAGTCTTGTCCATCTCATTATGAAACAGTCTCTTACATCTCATTATGAAACAGTCTTGCCCATCTCATTATGAAAAAGTCTTGCCCATCTCATTATGAAACAGTCTTGTCCATCTCATTATGAAACAGTCTCTTACATCTCATTATGAAACAGTCTTGTCCATCTCATTATGAAACAGTCTCTTACATCTCATTATGAAAAAGTCTTGTCCATCTCATTATGAAACAGTCTTTTACATCTCATTATGAAACAGTCCTGTCCATCTCATTATGAAAGTCTCTTACATCTCATTATGAAACAGTCTTGCCCATCTCATTATGAAACAGTCTTTTACATCTGATTATGAAACAGTCTCTTACATCTCATTATGAAACAGTCTCTTACATCTGA
>SMGT01003423.1:0-20240 GCA_004794575.1 Lanistes nyassanus | reverse complement strand
CGGTTGGATAGATAACTCCGGAGAAAAAGTAACGTTCTTCCTCTTACTCCTACTGCTTCCAGTTTGTGAATTAGCCCTTTGTGCCATACTCTGTCGAAAGCCCTAGAAAGGTCGAAAAAGACTGCTTGCGTGCTTATACCCCTGTCAAGATTGCAAACAAGATCATTGTAGAAAGACGTAAGTTGAAATACTGTGGAGTCTCCCCTAATAAAGCCAGACTGAAAAGAGGAGAAGATATTGTTTTCGACAAAAAACTTGTACATTCGTGTGTGTATGCATCTTTCTAGTAGTTTACCGACACAGCTTAGGAGTGAAACAGGCCGGTAGTTGGAACAGTCATCTCTTTTTCCTTTTTTGTAAATAGGTGTGACGTGCGCCACTTTCCAACAGGCGGGGAAAGTGCATTCATACAAGCAGCGATTGAAAAAGGCTGTTAATGGGTGAACTATGATATCAACAGCGCTAACTATTAATGTATTATGTATTTGGTCTGGGCCGGGTGATTTGTTTTGTTTGAGTTCGCCTATCATTTTCTTGACTTCTGATACTGTGAGAATGATTTCTTCTAGTTCAGGAGTTTTAAAGGGAATGTTAGGAAGTGGGTCGTCGCTATCAGGTAGAGTGCATTGTTCAACGAAAAAATTATTAAGAACAGTAGCTTTTTCAGCGTTGCTGCAGTAGGTGGTATTACCCACGCAGAGGGGTGGTATGTCAGCTTGGTGGAGGCCTTTTCTGTGTAGGAATACGTTTACTAGCTTCCACCACTCTTTAGTCCCGAATGAATGAGAATCTGAGGCTCTATCGTTAAGTTTGGTTAAATGATCTTGTTTCCTTGCTCTAATTTTGCTAACCAAGTTATTCCTAAATTTCCGAAAATGTTCCCAATCTGCCGGTTTCAAAGTAGTTTTAGCTTTCTTATAAAGTCTATTCCTTTTTTTAATCCAGCATTTGATTTTGTTTGTCATCCATGGCGCGTCATTACTTCTGACGTTTATTGTTTTGCTGGGAAGACATTGTTTTGCTGGGAAGACATTGTTTTGCGATGTGTAGGAATGAGTCATCGATGCTGTAGGCTGTGAGAAAAGTTTCCCAGTCTATCTCTCCTAGTAATGAGCAGAACTTTGCTTTGTCAAGCTTGTCGTAATTTAGAACTGTTCTTTTAAATGATCGATTAGTTTCGTTCTGGATTTGCAGAGTAACACATGGTACACTATGGTCACTACAAAATGGTGGCAACACCTCGACAGATTTCATGATACTAGTGCACTGGAGGATGATGTGATCAGCTATGAAGTCGGAGGTGTCAACGCTGGCTATCTTCATCCAGGAGTTGAAAGTGTGTATGACACGCCTGTGAAATTCCGCATGCGTCTCGTCCTGACGCTTGGCAGACTTGTAGAATTTCACTCTATAGGCAGTTGCTGTCACTTCAAAACGTTTGAGAAGAGCGGCCTTCAACTTGTCATAATCTGCGCCTTCCTCCATTCTGTTGTAAACTTCTTTGGCAACACCTGTTAGCAGCGCAGACAGCGCCAAGCCCCAGTTGCTGCGGTCAATATTCTGTAACTTGGCCAGCTTTTCAAACTGGTTCAGGTACACCTCGATTTTGTCCTCTTTTTGGTCAAAGGGTACCCTATAATGTACATCTGCCCCTTTCGCGTTCCATGCGTTCTTTAGACTCGGGTTCCGTCTGACGTAATTTCAGTTGCAGCTCTCGATCTTCCTTCCTCTCCTGTCGCTCTCGTTCTTCCTTCCTCTCCTGTCGTTCTCGTTCTTCCTTCCTCTCCTGTCGTTCTCTCTCCACAAATTATTTCTTTTCTTTCTTCCATTCCGGAATTCTTTCGTTCACATATTTTTTACTTTCGTTACCATCTAATCCCTCATCTAGAGCCATCTCTCTAAATTCTTTCCTCGTCTCACGTTCTGTACGCAGGTATTCACTATCTAAAACTATCCCTTCCATTTCCATTTTACGCCTAGGACGATCAGCTACCACGTAACGTAAGCGACAGAGCGTGACTGAGCCGACGCACCCTTAAGACAGCAACCCAAATTAATTTTAAAAAAACCACGCTATGCCACTAGGTGTGACGAGAAAGCTCACTAGTGTCGACCTACTTCGACCTTACTTTTTGGCGCGAACAACCTGTCTTACGTCACCAGTGACGTTGCAAACTAAAACACCTGCTTCTGACAAGCACTAGCACAGAAACTAATCACAAGAAATATACCACGAAAAACTTCACGACAATCAAACACCTTCAGAATCCTACTGCAGAATCAGAACCACAATGAAATACAGAAAAAATGCATTAATTCCTAGTCCAACTAAGACAAAGCACACATATCCCCGGACGAGAACCCCCATTTAATGTGACGGCCGGGCGGTACCTTATCTTATTTGACTCGACTTCTCCGAATTTATGGACAAACTTTTATGGTGATCTCGTAAAATGTAGATTTAATTGAGCAATCGTCACCAAAACCTTTACTGGCTCAGGTCAATGGTTTCTACACCAAAGGGTGACGACGCTATGAAATAATGTGAATAACTAGAGAAATCTACCGAGGGAAAAGATTCTCATACTTCCGACACGTTCGCGCAGTTTCACACAGGCAAAACACTACTAGCTCAAGAGCCCCCACCCTTGTAAAACACGCAACTGCAGCGAACAGTTATTCAACATATATTTCTAACACTAACTGGCTCGACAACATCAAATATATCTACAAATTATTTACAGAGAATCACCGTGCTCGTGTCTAGGGTAAGACGCTGCCTGATTACGTCATACCAGGTGGTATCAGACAAAGAGAATAATCAAATCAATGCAAGAGGGAAGTCAAACTGCAAAACCGGCCTATGATCTCGCTCAATACACACCTACAGTAAGTGACCGACAATAGAGCTCCTACTCTTCTCAACACCACAACAACAACTTCTGCGATACACAATAACAAAGCTATCAAACTGAATCAATAAGTGACCACCAAAAGAGCACATACTCTTGTCACTATTGAAACCACTGCTTTACTGCAATAGGCAGTTACGATACGTGACCGACAAAAGAGCACCAACTCTGATCACTACCGAAACTACTGCTTAACTGCAATACGCGGCTCTAACGCTATTCATCGATCGACACAGAAGCTATGACACCCACGACCGCACTTCTTTCTGTCCCACCTCATTGGCATGTGCCCGGCCACTAGCTTATGACGTCTCCTGTCTCCCGCAGGATAAAACCACTTATCTTAAAACAACGTGAGTCCCCGACTCTAAGATAAGTTTAAGGTAAGAGCAGACCTTACTTATAAGGCACGTCCAGAAGTCCCTTTATGCGTCAGTCCGTCGAGGCGTTCGGCAGATTACCCTGTGTAACTGCAAGAGAGCTGGAGCCCTTTTTCTTCTACTTCTTTGGCGAAATGGCGAGGGGGCAGAAGTCCATGGGCTAACACGTGGTCTTCCTACGTTGACACTCTCTCAGTGTCCGTCCTCCGTGTGTCCTCCGATGTGTCCCTGTGTCGATCCCCAGTAATTGTTTTTCCCCTGCTTAAGTACTAACGCCCTGACGCCTTAAAACTGGGCTAAACCGGTTCTGGTCAGACTCGGTGGAGCCGGCCAACGGCGCTGACCAATGGCGAGCGTCTAGCTAACCACTAAGGGTGAAGAGAAGGGGCGGGGAAATCAACCCAACCTACGAGTGACAGGTGATACCCTAAGATTGACATGTGACTTCTGGGACAGCAGAAAGTGTCTCACAGACCCTTGTATGTACCTATAAAAATTAGTTTAAAATGTTAAAATGAAGGCGATCTGAGAATACTGTGCAGATGGTCTGATGGATTAAAAAAATTAATGCAAACAGGTTATATGCATGTGGCAATATTTTGCCTTTGATAAATTGTCTCTTTTGCAACAAGTATCCCGACACCAAGTTACCATGCGACCACCAATTCTCGTAAGCACAGTGTTTTTATCAAAACAAGTTGTATTACAACTGATTTCTCAACACCTACTTTTACCTTGAAGAGGGACCGCACAGATGCTCTGTCATGTGGGTATCCAAGTCCGACCATGACTTGAATGTCCGGCCCACACTTGATTGGTCAGTATCCACTGTGTCTTATGCATGTGAGAGCCGTGAGTGTCAACAAAACTATTTGACATGATATATTGGCTCACCGGCGTCGCTCAATATCACATTTCTGTCCGGCAGGCCTAAGGATTGATATGAGAACTTTTGTCTTTGATCTTGAATCATTTCTAAGCCCTGGATTATCTGGATTATGTACCTCCATCTAGGTCGATCATTTAACCACATGATCAAGATGACCTAGAAGTCACAGTTCACATGAAAGCCCTAACCACGCGTGCAGCTGAGACATGGTTGACCGGATACTGCACGCGCGCATGCGTACAGCTACTGTAGGGTTAGGGCGAGGCAAGGTGTTGAATTGACTCAACTGCTTGGGGGGGGGAGGAGATTTTAACAGAAGTCCAATGTCTTTAGATGCTAAACCCAGGCTAAATAATATGGGAATTGCAAAGGTAGATACTGAAAGGAAGTTACATTACAATAGGTTCTCTAGTTGTCGATGTTCTCAGCATAAACCAGTGACACCAGTTCAAACAGGTTCGAGGGTTATAACAGGTCCGAGGGTGAGAGTCGCTAGAAGACACTTGCGATCGTTGATTTTAAAGGTTCTGTGGAGTTCCACTAAGTAGCAAAAGAGATCGAACTTTTTAACAGTCTCTCTGTCTCTGTCTCTCTGTCTTCTCCAAATTAAATAGGACTAAATGTACGTGAAATTTCATTGGATCGTCAGTTACCTGATATTTATAAATTAATTAAACGCCATCTGTTTACACCCTGAATAGCAGCTTAAGCAAAGTTAGTGTGGTGCATACATTTCATCAAGAGTCTTGTTTAATTGACAAACTGCCATAGTATACACGTACAAAAGATCTTACTAAAGCACGCAATAACTATATTTACCACCAACTGTGTAATCCCTAATTTGTTGACAATCTTCTGGGGCAAAGGTTACGTCACACGAAATATCGTTGTAGTAGCAACAACAGCTGCAGAAGCAGCAGGGACAGTAGCAGCTGTTGTTATCTGTTGAATGATCGTCTGGTTGTCGTCGTTCTACTCCTTTTCTTCCTTTTGAAGTATCATCGCTGCTTTTCTTCGTTTTGTTGTTGTTGTTGTTGTTGTTGGTGGTGGTGGTGGTGGTGGTGGTGGTGGTGGTGGTGGGGGGTGGTGGTGGTGGTGGTCAAGGGCGGTAGTGTTCCCTTGGTCTGTCTTTTCTTTCTGTTTTTCTGTTTGTCTTGTTTCTTTCTTTCCATCTGTGTTTTCTTTTTGCATCTTTTTTGTTTCCTTTTTCCATCTTTGCCTTTTTTCACAGATGAAGAGACTACGAAAGAATAATAACATTATACCAAGTGCGTTAATACTGTAAAATACATTGATACTGTTTGACTCATATTTCAGAGTCGGAGACTGTTGTAACAACCAATGTGACAGTCATCATTGTCAGCGCTGTGACTGGTGGTGCTGCTGGGATTTTTATCGTCGTTTTTGTCGTCTATGTCTTGAAAAGAAAACAACGTAAGCAAACGATTACAATCTATTTTTTCTAAAACTTAACCAAACTGCTAAAACAGAAAAAACGAATGATATTGCTAAGGACGAGTTCACCATAAGGAAATAATGTATTGGAAAGTTCAAAATCGGAGGACAAAGATAAATGACGGGCCATCAATTTAATTAAAGTCTACTTTTCGTTTTTTTACACGCTCCTGATAACCGGAGATCGTAAACTCCGATACTAATGTTCATTCGCGTCCTACAGGCGTGAGATATGGTGTGGAACCTGTCACGTTTGCTGCGCAACAAGTCCAACACAATGATCCTCACGCAACACAAGAGCCACCATCTGTAATACCTAAGGGAGATTACTCAACTTCCGCTGACAATTTAGCCTACTATGGAATCTACCATGAGATTCTAGACGCTTGCCGACCTGACGACATAAGTAGGTTCAAAAGATCTTCCAATTACAATTTGCTTTTTCGTCATCTGCTGTCACTTAAATTATTACCTATCTTCCTCTCTTTCTCCCCCTCTCTCTCTCTCTCTCTCTCTCTGCCCGCGTGCTGGGGAGGGAAAGAGCCCAATTTTCATTGAGTTAACCGCTTTATGAGAAAAGTAATGGTCGGGGCATTACTGATATGGAAAACACATTTCATGTTACATTTATTCGGTAAAAATGACAAAATTTACTAAGAACACTTAGAGGCGTTTGGAGAACAGTGATCACCATGTAACTTGTAATCTGTGCCATGGATCAAATTGTGTTCTCGCTGATTTGACTTGTGCGCTGGTCTGAGAACTGGTTATTTGACTCGTGTGGCGATTTAAATTATTCAGTGAGTTGAAAGGTGTGGTGATTTCAATGGTGTGGTTATCCAACTTGTGTCCTCACTTGAATTGTGATCTGTTTCGAACTGTGTGATTATTTCAGTTCTGTTCTAAGGTAAAGTGTGGTTTTTATATAAACTGTTTTCTGATTTGAACTATTCCTGATTTGAATGGTGTGCTCTGGGTTCTGATTTGAATTGTGTGCTGCAGGAGACAACAGTGCTGACTACCTTCACCCGGTAAGCAGTTCACTGCAGACTACCGTGATCTGAGTCGTCAGGAGCCAGCGAAGTGGAAAAGAACTGTTGATACTGTTAGTTTTGTCATATATATATATATAGAAGCTCCGTTTGGGCGGAAAATATAGAAACGCTGCTGAACAAAGAAGTCGATGTAAATAGATTTCTCCACTTCTGTTTCTCTCCTTGTCGGGCATTTTCTCAAAAAACAATATTTGTTTTTTTTATTTTTGTCACTTTATTTGTATACATAATTACATATATATTGTTTTCTGTAGTCACGTCCGACACAGAATACCATCACCACAAATGAAGAAAAACTGTGACTAAATGCCCCAAAACAGCACACTTTCTGCGTAGACGCACACTTTTTGCGTAGACGCACACTTTTTGCGTAGACGCACACTTTTTGCGTAGACGCACACTTTCTGCGTAGACGCACACTTTCGAGGAGTACACTATCTGTGACATAGGAGGGGAAGTGCTCGTGCATATTAGTGCTTTCACACGCGGTAATTTCTCACCTTTCTCTGTGTGTGTGTGTTTGTGGGGACAGGCGAACTAATACTACTAAGGCTATACACTGGAAGACCCACCAGACTCATAGCTACAGTGTGAAATGACAGTTTGGTAGAAAGTCCAAATCAAGTTTGTACAACGCTTAACTCCAGGAAATAATCCTTGACCACTATTGGATTGGAACCGACAACTTTCCACAGGCCACTTCCGCAGCTATGACTGCAAATGTCACCCCCCCCCCAGTATTTTTGTATACCACCCCACCCCACTCCCCGCCATCGTCTCCACAGGCATGATGCAGTCTCCGAGCTAATTGGAGCATTTCTCTCTGAAGAATATAGCCAGCCAATCGTGTTGCTTCGTACAATAAAATAACGGACTGCTCTGGATGTCATTAAGACAACCTGTTCGTTCGACAGTGTTTAGCGTGCATAATATTACTGAGTTATCGGTATTATCTTTGTAAATAACAATTGGAGGATTTTATTTCTGCAAAACTATTATAGTACATATGCAATAAGCATTTAAGACTCATACTTTTTTTGATAATCAAAGAGAGAAAGACAATGTTACTGAATGCTGTTCTAAAAAGTCATTATTAAAATGCTGGTCAATATAAAGTGGATATATATATATATATATGCGTGCGTGCGTGCGTGCTTGCGTGCTTGTGTATGTGTGTATGTGTGTGATGCAGCAGAGTGGTTCGTTAATGTGTCCAATGTGTCCAACGTGTCCAATGTGTCCAATGTGTCCAATTTGTCCAATGTGTCGGGAAAGTAAGAAAGCGAGAGCTACATAAAAGTAGGGGTCTCAAACACACCTCCAATCTACTAAAAAGGGCCAAAGGACTGCATACACTACCTTTTACCTTAGTTGGCACATATATAGTTGCTGACGACAGTTGCTCTCGCATGCGGGAGATAAGCTTAAATCCCATTCGGCCCTCTCTGCTGTAACAATAAACTAATAACGAAACAGTGTAGCGCATGCAGTTAAGAACGTGCTGGTCATTGTTTGACGGCATTTGGATGAACGTTTGCATCAAGAGCAGAATGCTTTGTTTTTGGTTTAAACTCATCAGTGGAAATAATTATGGTAAATTTTTTTCAAGTTCTGTTGATAGAATTTTACTTAATTGCATGAACAAGGGATGCTTCACTCAAATTTTAATCACTCGGTGCATATTAATCATTGAGTTTATTTATATCAATATATGTATATTCTAATCTCAGGTGAACTATGATTGACATGTGTTCTTTGACATTTTTTTCTGAATACCCCCTGAGGGTAAAAGAATAAAGAAACTTGAAACTTGAAAAAAAGAAAGCGAAAGTGAAATGAAAGCATAAAGTGACTGAAAGCACAAATGAACAAAAAAAACTTGACTTAAGAATTGTAGAGCCACGTCAAGATTGAGTTAATTGAAATTTGGTGGTTTCTGACCTATGCTAACTGCGGAAAGTCTGCAGGTCCACATGGAAACAATTAAACAGACTATAGGTGCTATTATTAACTACCACATTTATCAAACTTCCAAAATTACGAAATAACGAAATAAAATCAGCTACACATACCGCAAAGTCTGAAAAAGTTTTGTGAACAAAAAGGACGTATCCATATCATATTAAATTCAAAAGTACAGTACATGGACAGCACACGCAAACTGTATAAATGTAGTAGATGGTCAGAGACCTACGACCAGTTTAAAGCAATATTTACTCCGAAGCATAAGTTGATATAGGAGCACCTGAAACCTGAAACCGAATCACAAGGCCGGAAATACAGGCATAGGAGCCCTAATACAACGCGATACTGACGTGCAAGCACGAAATAAGATTGTTGTTAGCTATTACCCTAATACAGCAATCCTGTGACAGCTACACATTTGTATCTTTCTGGCCTTCAGCTAGAATAAAGCAAGATTAACTTACATGCGTATCTTTTTGACCTTGCCTGGAATATAACAAGATTAATGTTTGAGAGCTTTGCCTCCTAATGACTTATGCACACGTGTAGATAATTTATCCTTTCTTAGAGAAACAGGCTCTGCGAGCTAGCCTACTTGCCGTACTGTCTCTGAATAAAGCGTATATAGTGCACAGAAATGCAGACAGACAAACAGAGAAACGAAAGGATGGACGGCAGGCATGCACGCACGCACAGATATTTAAATTTTGACTTACAAGGAGCGAGTTGACATATTTTTAATTAGTCCATGTGTAAACTAGAAGTGCGTGTTAGCTGTGACCTCTGGCTGTCTAGGTAACCCTATTTATTACTCCCCTGTCTCTCCAGCCACACCCAGTAATTCCTCAGGAACAAACATATGGAGTAGGAAGCTCTTCTTAATGAAACGCTTTCTCAAGCGCTGATTAACTCTTTGACCCATCGCAGCCTGATTTCAAGCGACGGCCGACTGACCGTCGACGCCACGCGCCTTGAAAACATCTGACGAATTTAAAAATTTGCAGAGACGCAACTAATGGTATAAGGGAAGTAAACTTTGTATCGTTGTAAAGCTCTATCATCGGTTGTTTCCCCTGCACTGTCTAAATGAGTTTCGGAAACAGTTTCGACTTGCCAAACGAGGTTAAGTGCAGTGGCTGACCGGTCTACTTCCGTCATTCAAAATGGCAACACGTGCGAAGAGAACCTTTCATCTATCTGCTGCCCTGAGCGCCTTAGACGATCTGGAAAGCGACAGTAGTAACAGCGATGTTCACGAAGAAAGTGATGACAGTGAGTGCGACTTCTCTGCTTCCACAGATGTGAAAGAGGAAATTCCACAAGTTAGAGAAGCGGAAGGAGGGGGTCACAGTTTCATTCTCATTGTGAACAAAGTGGCGATGTTACGCCGATACTGCCGAGGAATCAGATGTTGACACGATTATATATATATATATATATAACATACATGGTGTCACGTGTTGGGGTCTGTTGGGTCAAGGAGATTGCACCATAGATTCCAGGTGTGATCCATCCTCGACTCTCAGGCCCTAATTAAGGTCTAGTATTCCTTGTTCAAGCCGCCATCTAGCCGCTCACGTCATCACCAGCCCAGGTTCGGTCCCAGTTCACACTTATGATCGGGGGTGCTGGCCCTAGAAGCAAGGGGCAAGGTGTTACTTACCCTGGGGAAGCTGGGGAGGGACTAGTGCAGGTGTCAGGCTGACCAGGTGTGCTTTAGTTTGTTCAGGGGAGGATTACGTAGTTGGAGGAATCCAGTGACGCGTAGTATTGAGCATCAAGAGCTTTGATGTAGCCGATGGGTGTAAACGACCAGGAAGGGGAGGGGGTAGTTGTGTCCACACTAGGTGTCCACTTAGGGGCGTGTTCTACTAGTTGACACGGGGTGTGGCTTCTACTGTCTCTGGCCTGATTGGTTGATACATGTAACCGCCTTGTTGACCACGTGCGTGTGAATGAAAGAATCTATGGACGAAAGTAGAAAATAAAAGGACTGGTTTAGACAGTCAAATTATCTTCTGCCCAAACATCCTGTGAGAGGACGTCTTACGCCCAGAAATATCCTGTGAGAGGACATCTTCAGCGAAATCTACAGCGAGGGCATTGTTAGCCTGAACTCCTGTGAAGAAGAGCTGCTGTGGGGAGACGTACGTGTCTTGTGAAGGATTCAGCTGCAGACTTTGATGTGTCTCGTTCTGCTAGACGTGTGGAAGTCTAGCAGCGAGAGCACGTGGCTTGAGTAGACCAGTTGCATAGCGCAAGGGACTCTGTGAGGTTGTGTGATACCTCCAGACTGGGGTGAGGCTCTAGCACGTGCTCCTCTGCTGTGGAAAACCTCTACGCTGACCGGGCGGGAGAGGACTGCAGAACGTAAAGGAGGGAGACCGAAGACCGCGGACAAGACAACCGTCTGAAGCAGAGGGCGAAGGTCCAGCCTTACAAGGAGGCTGTCTGTAACCGAGCTCTTGGGATGAGCTCAAGGGGCTGCGTGTCAGCCTTTGGAAAACGGCATATCCTCTGTGGCGTGTGTGATCGTCAGCATCGAAGTCTGCTGTTACGTGGAGGTGTTCAAGAGGTCTTCAGGGTATCTACTGGTGAACATATCCAGGGAAGGAGCGCTCCAACGTACAGACTGTCGTGCGGACTGTAAGAAGCATTCGGGAACGAGTGTTGTGTTCTGTGAGTGTTGTGCATCACGTGGTCATTCTTTTCTCCTATGCAAAGGCGAGATTGAGGTGTGGCGAGGCGGGTGATGTAGGGTGGTATTAGATGTTATAGTAGACCTAGCTCAAACAGAAGGAAATTGCGGGACCTCTAGAGTTGAAACGAGTTGTAACATATATTGTCTTGATTGTAAATACTCGCTGTTTCTATCAACAATACATTCTTCTATTTTTTGTTCACTGTATTACGGTCTTTTGTTGTTCTTTATGGGAGACTGTAGGTGGTGGGGGCTCGGCCATATGATTAAGAAATCATATTAATTCGTTTTAGTAATACAGTGATAGTTTCACCTACGCATATGTCACACTCTTGACAGTGGTCGTGAGAGCGAGCAGAGCAGACGAACCGTCAAGAGCAAAAAGAAATCTCCCAAGTTGTGACACATGGTGTAGATATTGAAGTGAAAAGTGTGTTCAGCAGTCACCATAACCATCTGGTCATTTCTGTACAAGTTCCTCGCCTTTCCGCAGGGCAAGTCAGCCAGTTCGCGCAAGATGGTTAGCTCAGTTATTCACCTTTTTTCCTCCTAGCGACTTCTCAGGTTCAGACTTGCTGGTACCCAGGAAACTTTCATTATGTCATGTCTGTTTTCTGTCTTGCCAAGTCAGTCAGTCAGTCAGTCAGTCAGTCAGTCAGTCAGTCAGTCAGTCACAGTCAGTCAGTCAGTCAGTCAGTCAGTCAGTCAGTCAGTCAGTCAGTCAGTCAGTCAGTCAGTGTATGCTTGTTCAGTTTAGTTGATAACTAACATGAGTTCTCTGCTTGTCCCTCACAATGAAAGTATTATTACAGTGTATTTGGTTTTGTCGTAATATTCTACTCTTGATTATTTTCGTTTTGTTCCATTCTAGTTTATCAATCAAGTGACCTGTCTAAATAGGTAAATATAAATTGATGTCACAAATCTTATTTTGAGATCTAGTTGAATTTTATTTACAGATTCATTACCCTTTTGGACCCTTTCTTCAGGTAGCCCAGGTGAAAGATTTACGTATTTTACATTTTAGTATGGTAAGCTCCCTTGGTCACATGCGTCTGCATACGGTTATGTTAAGCGCTGCCAGTACTTCTTGTTGGAGTTATCCTTTGATAATTTAAAGCGCTCGGTCCTCTTTATTAAACAGTTATCTGTTGTGATTTGTGGTATTCATATTATAGATAGTAAAGCATGGAACTGTCTGAGAGGGTACAATATCCTGAAAATGATTCCTGTTCGAAACAAATTTGAAATAAAAGGCTTTTGTGGATTTTTCTGCTTCAAGCATAGTTTGGATACGTGAAGGCGTCCTTATTTGTGTGCTTGCAAGCGCGTATGTCGTCCATGTACACTGGCAAGTATGGGAGGATTAGCAGATGTTTATGATATCTGAAAGACGACTCTCACAAGTTCTTTGATCATTTGTTGCTACACTGCACTCGATACCACAAAATTCTGTTTAAAATCAGAGCGCGGCGCGACATCTTTGCGATGATATAATTTCACAATGCATTTTAAAGGGCAGTAGGGGAAAATCCTGAAACTGAAGCCAATCGATGAAGTGATGCGTGTCATGTCTGCTCTCTCATTCACACGCGAAGTGTTGTTTAGAGTTCAAGAGGAGACACCTGTCGGCAGTTGTGTAGTCAGGCTTGAAGGCTGTGGGATGTACTTAATCTTCCTCTCTGCCGAAAATCTCTCCTTCACCTGTCCCTGTTGTTGAATAGGTGAATAGGTGCCTATGTTTTTGCGTGTGGGTACGCCTGGTGAGTGATTGAGCGTGTTATTTGTATATTTATTAATCATAGAGTTTCTCAATGATTGGTGAATTATTACGATTGACGTGTTCTTTGACAATTTTTTGTCGTTTTTTTAATACCCCCTGAGGGTAAAAGACTAAAGAAAGCTTGAACTTGAGCTTGGCATCTGCCTGGCCAGACCGAACCGCCTCAGTGTTTAGTCGTCGTCTTGCGCAGGCGCAATTAACCAGGAAAAATTTTGCCGTGAAATTTTCTCCGTAAGACTCGGACACAGACTGTCGGGCAGACAATTCTCTGTTGTCAGAGGTCAATGAGGAAATGGTATTACCGTATAAGGTAGTATCAGCTAGTAACAGCTTTCTATTAATATCCTTGTGAGGACGATTGTTGATCGAGAGAGAGAGAGAGAGAGAGAGAGAGAGAGAGAGCAGTAAAACGAACTATCTGCTTGGAATGTGTACATTGCAAAGATTTCTTTCAAATCAGAACGTAATGTGAACGGAATACATGGCTTTCTAAACAAACTTGGCCAAACCATCATTCACTGATCACACGACAGCCAAGGTGACAGAGACGACACGAAGTCAGCTGGGTTGTCGCGGTGCTTCATTTCAGCGAACACGTGCCAGTGCAGAGGGCAGTTTGCTAGAATAAAAGTTTAAATGTGACGTCAGACTCCAGACTTAGGAATATTCGGACACAACGACTTCAACTCTGACCAGCCAAGCTCGCTCTTGCTCGGGACTGCTCTGAATGGAGACACGACGTAATGACCTGTTAAACATGCAGTTTTATTAATTCTGAGGCGACCATGTCATCGACGATGTCAATGAAAGAAATAAGAAACGTTGCTGATGTAGGAAAATTCCGCCTAGTGAAGTGTTTTTAGAATGCCCCTACTTGACTGAACACTTGCTGTTGGCCACATTTGGAACATTATCAGAACACCATCTATACATTTTCCGGCCATTTGAACAGTTTCGTCAACACAGCGACCAAAATGCGTTCTGTTTCGGTAACAAAATAAGTGTTCCTGTATACTTCTTGTTTACCGTGTAGGTTTTAAGAAGTTTTATAGGTAAGGTAAGACATATATACAGATATACTTTTTTGGCAGAGTAAAATGCAACATAGTTTTTGCAATAACCCCCTCCCCCTCCAACATCCACCCCCCGCCCCACTCCAACAACAAACAAACAATAGAACAGGCAAAATGCCATGGGCCGGACCAAAATAAGAAAGGGCAAAGTCATGCATACATAACTTTATAACCACGTGTCCAAAGGTCATCAAGACATAAACATTTGGAAATGACAACGAGTATTGTCTACTGTTGTATTTGCTAAATGTGGATATGACATGATACATTTCTGCTTCTGACAGCTAAACGACTTCGTTGATTTAACTGTTTAACCGATTTCGATAAAATTTTCACAAACTGGAGGACATAATGCTGCATATTTCTAAAATAGATACAAATTTATGATCAAGAAATGTTTGAAATCGTTTTAGTAAAATCCTGGAGGAAAATGTGGACTTAAACTGAGTGTTATATTTATTAAAATAGTAATACAAACCACAAATCAGACTAAGAAAAACATAGTTTGTCATAATTAACACTGGAATTGTAAAAGAATTAACGCTATTAATACATTTGAAAGTGTCATGTTTACACAGAAGAAAATGTCGAACAAGCACATTTAAACTACAAATCTTTACAAAGCTGGAGAAAGGATGAAATTCGACAGAGATGCTAGAGTTGTAAAAGACCATGATAAGATTTCAAGATATATTTAATACAAAAATGTAATATGTATAAATAAAGATTTGTATTAGCCGCTTTTTGCCTGGATTTCATTTTGTGACCGACAGTTATTTCAAGCTTTTCTGAATATTATGGAAACAAATAGGTCAATACAAAAAACAACTTTCCTCTCTCACTCTTGATTGCATTACTATTTAATTGAATTGATTGTTGTATTATTATCAGTTCTCTGTATAATTTATTTGTACACATAACGTATAGTAGCCAATCGAACGTAGCCAATCGAAACGGATACCGACTTTGTACTAACTGTCCAATGATAACTTAAATAGCTGTATAGACTGTCTTACAGGGAGATTATTTCATTGGAACGGACAATTATCACTCTTTGTGACTGATTATTAGAATGTGTTACTTGTGTGTACTGACTGTCACGAGGATAAATGACCTTTCTGTTGATTTAGAATGTTAATACTTTAAATACAGTCCAAAACTAAATTTTGTGTTTAATATTTTGCAAAGGCAGATTATCAAGATTTTCTATTCAAGAAGGAAAACTAAATTACTTACTTCCAAACTCCCCTCCATATCGATGTCAGGCTCTGATTTGATCACGTTGATCAGGAGTGATTACGTCTACCCACAAGCGAAATACCCGGAGCCGACTCTCTCTTCTCCACCCTCCTCCAAGAAAGTGAACCCAAACGTCAAATCTGAATCTCTCTCACCGCTCTTCAAGTCTCAAAGGATCGTATACCCACGCAGTTGCACTCGAAAATAACAAGGCAAAAAGTGTCGGTAAAGAATCTAAAAGTTAAACATTGAAGACGTTCGGAGATCGCCCCCATATAAAAACCATCGCTAAGACTTAAGTAAATGGGTCTTCCTATGAAATGTAACACGTGGCTGCCACCTTGAATACTACACATAGTGACAAATCAAAAGCTAGATGAAGCTAAAATTATCAAAAGCAAAGTCTCGTGCATTACCCCTACACCAGGACAACACAAGCAGATACAAAGTAAACAAAATCCGTATAAATAATCAGAAACAGCACGTGAACAGCACAATGAATGCAAAAGAAGAGGGCATGCTGGGAAAAAGGACCAGCCCACATTTAAAAGTGACCGCTTTCTGAAGACAGTCAAACGGCGAATTTTTTTGCAGCCAGTAAAATGACGAGTTCTTCTGGAGAATCTCAGGAGAATTATTATGTAAAATTTGCTCAAGTGGCGAAGGTTTTAAATCATAAAGACACATAATTACACAAACTACAAAAAAGACAAGTCATTAAGCAACGGGTCAAGCCCACTAGAGGGAGTGGGCGAAGGGGCTTCTGTGAATAACAAAATAGGGCGAAATGAACAAAGAAAAGGAATAATTCAGGCGGATGTTGGTGTAAGAGGGCTGGGATTAGTGAAGTGGAAGGGGTTGTCGGGGTAAGGTTTAAGATTATGATTTCTCGGCGTTGATAGGGTAAACATAATTGTGATTTGGCATGCTTTTTATTTTAAAAAAGAAACGGGCAACGCCGGGTCCCCTGGATAGTACCTAATAAAGAAAGTTTATTATCTTGCAGAGGTTAGTAGAAAACGTTTTCCAACCGTTTGCACAGCGATAAACCTTTGATTTCTAGACACAATGCAATTCCAATATGGCCTCCATTGCAGTTACTGCTGATAACCTTTTTGTGTACGACGAGGAGATCCCATTGCAGTAATTTTAGGTATTTTGTCAGTAGTGTCCCTTGCCAAGCACTAAACATTTATCCAGAGAATATTACTAAGACACGAATAATGGGACCTGTTTTATGGTCACTTAATATCTAGTATGTGCTGAGGCTACTTTTGCTGAACCAGCAGGTGGTCGTACTTTGTGTTCACCTTACACAGCGTATCCTTCCTGTAGCCATGCGTGTAACCGGTATTTTTGTCCCCTGGCGGACAAAGGATAGGTTACTAAGGGAAGGGAATCTTTCTTGTTGTATCTGCCACGATCAGTTTGTTCAGTCTCATTCTTTAGGACTACCTCCTTGTTTGATTAAAATGACTATCCGTCATCTGTTGCAAGTCACAGGAATAGACCAAGCCGGACTTACCCAGAATGCTCTGTGTATGTGATCGCAGGTAAATGTGCAAATGTGTGTCAAGAAACGAGGAAGACGGGTCACACACCGCCACAGAGGTCCGCACGCCCGCACACACACACACACAGGGTACGGAGAGAACTACTTGGATTGCAAGAATGTAACTAGAACACCACTCCTTGTAGTGTTTCATACCTGCTCCAGCACTTGATTGGGTCATGACTGTGCGACCTCCATAGCAGGAAGTTAGTGGACTGGGCGATGATTTTTAGGTCATCTTCTTTGACAGAAGAAATACTTTCGACAAGCCGACGGGTGGAGCCTGGCAGCTTTCATCGTGTCTCCATAGGTTCAGAAAGAAGTGGGGGTTTTCATCTTCTTCACAGAAGGTACTACATCAGAACTTTCCTTTCCAGGCCTTGTAAGCTGCGGACTTGTGAATCACCACGTCGTATTCAATGCCTGTCGCCATCTCATTTTAACAGTCAAAATCGCAAGATCTGCAGGTTAGTGTGCCAATGTACTTATTGACCGTTCTGAAAGAAGCGCATTAGAAAATTCAGAAAGTAAATCACTGTAAAGTTTTAGCCTTGTACGTGTATAGAATTTTGTCAGCTGAGTCAAACAAAATCTTTCTGTTGTTATTATTAACTTACTAAAAGCATATTACTATATCCACAAAAATGCTTTGATACATTGCACAAAAGGTATAGACGGTCATTCTGGTGTGAGCATCGCTAATGGCGTCACCAGGTTTTGTCAGCTACCCAACCCCGGCAAATCACTTGACCGCACTTCTTTTTTTCTCTTTGAGTAGCAAAGATATAGTGCGTCTACGTACATCGTGTGACAACAACACAACCGTCTACACTGTGGGCTACGTCATTCATTGATGTGCAGTAAGTTACTCGCTCTTACAGATCTTCTCTAGGACATGTTCGCTCTTACAGATCTTCTCCAGGACATGTTCGCTCTTACAGATCTTCTCCAGGACATGTTCGCTCTTACAGATCTTCTCTAGGACATTTTCGCTCTTACAGACCTTCTCCAGGACATGTTAGCTCTTACAGATCTTCTCTAGGACATTTTCGCTCTTACAGACCTTCTCCAGGACATGTTAGCTCTTACAGATCTTCTCCAGGACATGTTCGCACTTACAGATCTTCTCTAGGACATTTTCGCTCTTACAGACCTTCTCCAGGACATGTTAGCTCTTACAGATCTTCTCTAGGACATTTTCGCTCTTACAGACCTTCTCCAGGACATGTTCGCTCTTACAGATCTTCTCTAGGACATTTTCGCTCTTACAGACCTTCTCCAGGACATGTTAGCTCTTACAGATCTTCTCCAGGACATGTTCGCACTTACAGATCTTCTCCAGGACATGTTCGGCAGCGAATAAACAGAGTTGTCACTGGATATACGTGACTATGTCCTCACTGCATTTGATTGAGAACACTAGATTTCTAAGAACCAGCCGACAGCAAGCTCTTCTTCACGACACATCCACGCACGCACGCACACATGCAGGAGCGTTCACGTGTTCTGTGAAGTTCCGTGAAGTCACCGCTGTGAGGAGGTCGTGTGGCCTAGGTTGTCCTACATGTTCAGACCGCTGATCCTGTCTGTCCTTTGAAGGTCAACCAGTTACGATTTGCTGTTTGAAACCACATATAAAGAAATCCGTCAATATTTATTAAAGTCAGAAACAAATCAATCTACAAATATTTCACAATATTATAACGGATATTGTTTACCTTAGGGAACAGGAGTTCTGTATAATAAATACACACCGCTTTGTGAATATCGGTATTTATTTCCAGTGCACATCAACAACCAACATACATATCATAGCACCATCAAATTGTAAAATATATTTCCTTCTGTTTTCGTTTTCGTTTCAGTGATCAAGATGACTCGCTGGCTTCTTTTATTTTTGTTTACACTTGCATGTCAGCAGCATGTGCAGGGAGTGCAGGGTAATTACCTTACCTAAACTTAACCTTACAGCAGCGGCCAGACGGTTTATTTACAATTTGTTGAGTTGATTACCCATTAATCATGAAAACAATTTTCCACGATATCTTTAGTGATTGGACTGGATGCAGCTAAAAAATGCAGTCTCATTCGGCAATATTTCTATGCCTTTATGTTTGTCTGTGTAACATTTGGAACCAACTCATCCGTCACTACTTTCCTCTTTGGATAATATTTTCCAGGTTGCGGTGGAGTATATTTGACGGCATCTGGAATTATATCCTCTCCGTCTTACCCCAGCCAGTACCCGGATAATCAAGATTGTATTTACATCATCAGCCTATCACAAGGCTATCATATAACCTTGACATTTCTTGCGTTTCAACTCGAGGCTTGGCCGGGTGGCTGCCCGTATGATTATCTTCAGGTTTGAAATTTATATTCATATTTTTTCTTTTGCTTTCTTTAGCTCCCTCCCATCGTTATCTCACCTCTTACCCTTCTTATGATTAAGTTTCCCTTTCACACCCCCACGTTCTCTTTATCGTCTATCACTTTCTCTAATTTCTACCATTCTAGTCATTCGCGTTCCCACGGTTACACTTCAATATCGCTGTCACTCACCTACTCCACTCACTCACTCAGATAACTCTTTAATTGCTGGCTTAACTCGACAGTTGCCTCCCATATTTGAACGAACATGGTTTCTTGCGTGGATATAAGGCCGCATTCTTGAAATAACAAAAATATAACCGTAAGCGTTACAAACAAGAAAGAAACTGGGTTTTGAATGTAACATGTCCTGAGTGAAATCTTTTTTACCTCAATTTTGCCGTCTTCTCAAAGCCTGTTAAAATACAAGAGCAAAGAACTAGCTGATATCCGTTTTGCAAGAATCCCCCAACTGTATTGCAATGTATCCGCCATTTTGAAATCTAAGCTTGCATGCGGCAACCCCTATGTTTTTCTCTGAAACAGCATCGATTCATAGTCAAAGGGAAACGTAATTTCTCATAATCAGAACTGGCTAAGATACTTATTTAACACAGTTTTTCTCCTTAGCCTACTTTGTGCAAAACATGCGGGGATTTCCAATTCCATGAAACCCGGGATGTCATCGGCAGTCATTTAAACCTTACATTTAAATCGTCATGCTTCGACTTTAAAGTTCATTTTTTGTAAATGCAAAAAGATGCAATGCAAAGAATATTATACTTATGTCATATACACATCATCAGTCCTCATGCATACAATGCCGAGCTTAAAATCTTATTACAAGATGAATGATCGGTATGTTG
>SMGT01003422.1:0-20261 GCA_004794575.1 Lanistes nyassanus | reverse complement strand
TATGTTTGTAGTACATGCAGCAACAATATTGCCTAATAGCACACTGTAGGCAGGCATGAACTGTGCTCCTAATCAATGACCTACCTGTTTGAATCTCCCTGTGAATTAACAGTTGGTTGCATTTGCCCCTCTTCAGTTGGTTTCTTCCACTTACCTAAACAAAAATGGGATTTTTAAATTCCATTATTCAGGCAAGTTCTATTTAGCAATATTGCAACAGGCATATGAATCCATTCATACTCAACAATAAAGTATCTATAACAGGGAAATTCAGAAGTGCTAAAGTTTCAACCTTCTGCTAAAGCAGCATCTAGCAATTACGATACACTTTTCACTGATATATACAGGTATGGTATTGCTTCATTCTTCCTTCGGTACACCCATAATAGATATGAATAAAACTGGACTAAAACTTTGATTTTAAAAAATGTAAAAAACTAAAATCTGGAAAAAACAGTAAATGCTTGAAAACAGAGGGCCAGATAAAAGAATACTTACATCTGATGACTACTACGAGTGCCAACATTACCAATCCTATGAAGATGCTGATACAACCGAGAACTAAGCTGGCAGTACTGCAAGCTGTAATTAAACCAGTTATTAGCACACACGAATGCACACAAACACACAATGACAGCAGAAATGTTTTGATGCAAAAAGTACAGGCATGCTCTAACTTTTTAAAAATATAAATAAACACTTGGCTATTTTTAGGAGATGTCTATCTTTTTTTTTAACACTTAAATATCCATTTAACACCAGATTTTAACTGAAATAGTCATTATTACCGACTGTTATAAGCCAAAGACAAAGCACACCATGTGTATGCCACAGGTAGATAAAACATTGCAAATATGGGCAACAGTACAACAAATGAGGAAAAAATTCACCGATCTCCGATTTAATGCACCAGTGTTGCATGGCAGGGACCGAAAATGAATCCTGACCAAGCAGTGAAGTCTTATCCAACAAATCATCTGTTTTGGGGTGTTTGTCTGCCTAGACTATGCAATGTGGGTGTTTTCTCTGACCAGATTTTAGTACACACTGTATATTTAGTCCACCTGGATTGTACATGCTGTTTACTTTATCAAAAGCTAGTAGACTTTTCCAGGCATATTTTTGCTGTACTTCAGTCACCACAAAAAACCCAAACTGCTTCACTCACTTTTCTAATTCACCATAGGTAACACTCAAATATTTCAGCATTTGTTTCTGTATTCAATACCACCTTAAGTTACCCATCACTAACCATGTCACCATACATAATGTAGGAAACACAAAGCAAACACGACTTGGTCACCTTACCTTTATCGGATTCAGCTGGAAAGAAAGAATCACAGTGATTAAGCATGCATACTGTATTCTACGAAATCAATTGTTCACAATCTACATCTCATATCACTTCATTCTGTTTTATGTTTATCTAGATTTTTCTGCATGTGTATTTTCTTAAAACATTTTATAATAATTTTCTTAATTTTATAAAATACTCTTGGGTACTGTGTGAATTTTATGTTGTAACTCTTAAGAATGCTTCTATTTCCCAAAGTGAGCTGCATGGGGTCCTGCTGACTGAAGCCTGAGCATCTGATTTATATTCGGAATAGTTAATTCATCTTGAAAACAAATACTATTAAAGTCCATCTTTAAAACTGCTCTCAAAAAGTTGTCCTGAGGATTATAGCTGGTCATGTTGATGCTGCATTTTCCAAACATGCATATAGCAGAAGTGCAGGCAAATCAGAACAATATATATATATATAAGAACAACATCAACAACCCCTAATGCCATTACATCTGGTAATAATGGCATTAGGGGTTGTTGATGTTGTTCTTAAAAGACAAGGCAATCCGTTTAAGCTGGCAGTAGATGACCAACAGTATTTATAGTAACAAGCACAAACAAAAGCACAAGCATGTGCATAAAGGCAGCCATGAATGTACCCCCCCCCCCCCCACCGTTTCTCTACATATGGTCTGCACAAGTAAATGTTTGTCAATATATATGAATACAGTTTGTCTCTGCAATCTGAAATGTAAATGATGCACTGAAAATTCTACACCTGAAAATGTGTACTCTGCTTTCTCTTCTCATTTTTCTCGTCTCAGATCTGTTTGACCTTGTTTCAAGTATCTTTTAAAAACCTGTGATAAAGTATTTTTAAATAATTCATCATCAATTTTAAAGGGTATCATTGCAAATAAATGTACTGTGGTTTAAATGCATTTTAAATCTGGATTTTATGTTGGCATTTTCTTTCTTCCATAAGTTTTTTTTTCTGCAAGCACATTTCTATTTCCTGCACACATGGTCATGTTGATGCCCCCATTTCACAACATGCCACACAGAGACTGAACTATCATCTACAGCAAAACAGATGGTTTTAAAATAAAGCAGGCTTCTGCTTCTTAGCAAATCTCTCTACTGATTTCTGAAGAGCACAATTCACTGTTTCTTAACAACCCCCAACTCTCTCCCCGATTCCTTTTTCACAGGCAGCATAACTGAGTGTGCTATGTAAATAATGCACTTCAATATGTAAATATAATTAAGGTGTGCATAGTAATCTAATATTGTTTTTCTTATATTTCTCCATTCTCTCCCACCCACACCTCTCCTTTTTATCTCATGATCAGAGTAAATGTGCTCCTGAATTGCAATTTAGAGGGAACTTCTGATAAAGGGACTCCTGTCATGTAGGGACACTTGGGAGGAGCAAAGGGTGTCCCCACATCACAAGTTTTTTGTACATCAATATTAAGAGACCCTTTTCTAAAGATTTTTTTTTCAAATTGCAGTTAAAATACTTCTCAAATTTTGAAAATTACTTCACCATTTCTACCGAATATAAACTGAGCATCTGTTCAAAGTGATGGAGTTGATGAAATAGCAATGACATGAAATTTGTCAGCATTTTTTTCTGTATTTAGTACCACCTTCTCAATCTAAGTTACCCATCACTAACCATGTCACTATGCATAATGTAGGCGACACAAAGCAGACACGATTTGGCCACCTTACCGTGACAGGATTCAGCTGGAAAGAAAGAATCACTGTGATTAGGCATGCATATTGTATTCTACGAAATCAAGTGTTCACACTAAATCTGAGGCAGGTTTCACACCAGTTAGCAAAGCTAGCTGCTAGATGTAGCGAACTGAGTGAATCTAGGGCAGTAGATGTGCCTATGAAACGCCTTGTAGTGGTTTCAAACTGGCAAACAAAACAACGGACATGCTGAGTGTTGCCCTTTTCACTGATACAGCAAAGGAACGTGCAATATTTTAGTGCATCCATGACTCTAGCAATAACAAGAACCATTGTAGCATTCCTGTGCACAGAGGAAAGAGTGCACCAAATGAGGAATACTGGCACTGAGCGTTAAAAATTGTTCAGTCACTGCTGTGAGATGCAACCATTATGGTATTAACAAACGACGAATGCCTTTTATGAGGTATTTTAGTAACGCTATTCAAAACAAAATCACTTTCAGATTACTCCAAACTGAAAGCTGTGCTTATATATGCCTATTCTTTCAATCCCTCAATCAAAGTGCTTTATGACTTGACAATGCAGGGTAAAATAAAAAGAACTATCGTCACTCTCGACACCATAGCACTACAGATGCCCTCTTGTTGTCTGCTGGGCTGATGCATAGAACCACCGTAGGGTTGCCAGATTTGCTATGGTAGCTGCTAGCTTTGCTACATCGCAGCAGCCGCCGTGAAACATGCTGGCTTAGATTCGTTATTTTCGCTAGGTTCGCTACACCTGTGAAACCCACCTCTAATGCTGCTTCATTCTGTTTCATCTTTTTTTTCTAGAATTTTTCTGCATATGCATTTTTAAAAAAGATTTTATAGTAATAACTTTCTTAAATTTATGAAATACTCTTGGGTACTGTGTGAATTTTGTGTTGTAGCTCTTAAGAATGCTTCTATTTCCCCAAAGTGAGCTGCATGCCATCCTGTTGACTGAAACCTGAGCATCTGTTCAAACTGATGGAGTTGATGAAATGACATATGAAATTTGTCAGCATTTTTTTCTGTATTTAATACCACCTTATCAATCTAAGTTACCCATCACTAACCATGTCACTATGCATAATGTAGGAAACACAAAGCAGACATGACTAGGTTACTTTACCTTTACGGGATTCAGTTGGAAAGAAAGAATCCGCTGGAAAGAAAGAATCACTGTGATTAGGCATGCATATGGTATTCTAAGAAAACAAGTGTTCACACTAAATCTGCTGTCATTTCATTCTGGTTTGTCTTTTTTCTAGATTCTTCTACATAAGTATATAAACTTAATACACTGTAAAATACTTTTATAAAATAATATTGGCTACTGTGTGAATTTTGTGTTGTACCTCCTCAGAATGCTTCTATTTTCTAAAGTGTGCTGCAAGATGTCCATCTGACTAAAAACAAAGCAACTGTTCGAACTGATGGTGCTGATGAGATGATAATGACACTAAATAGGACTGTGATGAAATCATGGTGATTCAAGTTAATCACAGACTTGGTAGGTAATTTTAAAGTTACAATGCTTCCACTTCATATTGATTTCGCACTATGGGGTCCTATCACTAAGCTATGCACAGACACAACCACCAGATTGATAGCTTCAGTAAGATGGCCAGAGTGAAAAGGCAGTTTAATGTCAGGGACATGGCCAGATGAAGAGTGCAGAATGTTTAACTCAAGAAAATAATCCTTGGCCACTCCTGGATTTGAACCAACAATATCCACATGCTAGTCCATAGCTTTACCTGCCCACCATAACAGGTGAAACATAAGGCTGACATAATATAGTGATGAAATTTCAGAGCTATTTACCCTCATCTGCTAAGCAGTGTACATTATCGCAAAAGCTGGGGTACTTTTCAAACCTCTAGTACATTTACATTAAGACCATTGTGGGACTGCTTTAATTTTAGGTAAATGCAGTTATGTATACTGTACTTTTCAACAAGCATGATACAAACGTAAGCAGTTGAAAATTTTAATATAAACTCTAATGGGTTTCCAACATTTTTCTTGAATAGTCAATGCATGTACCACACTAAAGTGTAACTTAAAGCATTACGAATAAAACTCCTGTAAATAAAACAAAACATATCATGATGATGTGAGAATGTAAATTTTCTAAGAAACTGGTTCATTTCCTATATATGAGGATACCTTGACTTCCAGCATAGCAACACAGCAAGGGCCTATAGATTCTGACGTGAAGTTCATGGAAGTGAATGGGTTTATAAGAGTTCAACACTTTGCTACATACACTAACAATTATCCTGCAACTATTAAAGCTTTGGTCTCAGCTTCAGTAGCTGATTTTGATTAGTAATGGCATCATTCTGGCACCTTCACATAAACATTTCCAATGGTAAATATTCAGTCCCATCCTCCCCACCACACACACACAAACACAGTTCCACAACCGTCTCACCCCTTTCACACATTTTTGCTACACCTTTTAATCAGACTCATTACATTGTTTCTCAGCAGCCTCAGCACAGTCCTTTTGTAGATTTTGACACGTTTTCCTCAATTTCAAGACTGGTGGTTTGTAATAAAAACAAGCAAGTAAAACTTGCTGTTGATGACCTATACCCCCCCCCCTCCACCAGTCATCCTTGTGGAAATTTTTGTCTGAACAAAGGGTTTTGGCTCTACAGGGAATAAGCAGAAACAAAAAAACTTTCCCCACATGACCCATTTCCACCATATAATACTTGTTACCGGTGGGTGTGGTGGTGGTGGTGGTTGGGGGCTGGGGAGGGGGGGTAAAGCAAACCCAAGACTCAGAGATGATTTGCTTCAACCAGATTTTCTCCAAACAGAATGTGTTATGCATCAAAAATCAGTCTTGCAGAAATGCTTACTACAACAATACAAATTAATTCCAACAAAGAAATTACACTCACATTTGACTAAGGTGACGATCAATGTTATCACACCTAAGGCAAGGATGAGTAACCCAACTATTATCGCAATACACAAAACCTCTGAAAGAAAACAAAACGTTTCAGTTAATAATAACCAAGAACACAATTTATATCTCTATATTTAAGTTTACAACCTATGCTCTGCACACACAGAAGTATGAATGAACAAAGTTTAAAAATAATACTTGTCAATTCCTCAAATGTCTGTCTTATACTACAATCCAAACCATGCTGGGAAAATTAACTTATTCTTTTCTGTGGCTGTCATTGGATTGTCCACAAACATATAAATGCATATTTTAAAAAAAAATCTATCTAAAATGTATATATATTAATATTAAAAGACCCCTTTCTAAAGATTATTTCTCACATTACAGTTAAATACTTCTCAAATGTTGAGGGAATAACTTCATTGAGAGATTGAAACTGCAAAGCCATTTCAACATGGCATGAACACTCAGGGTAATTAATTAAATGTTTTCTGTTGGGTTTAACTTTATGACTTACTTTCCTCTTTCATTTTCTTGATTATAATAATTATGACGATGAAAGCCCCTGAAAATAGTAAATCCATTTTTTAAAATGTTGTTTATTTTGAGCATGAAGACAAAATATAATTCCCCCCCCCAAAAACAAACAAACAAACAAACAAAACAAAATAAAAAAACCAAACCTGTCATGATAAAAAGGCTGCATATTTTCTTAACCATAAAACTGTATTTTATAAGTCTAGAGTAATACATGTAATGGTAAAAGGAAGAAAATATTTTTGAGAAGTTGTGTTCTATAAATATCACATAAATACATAATAGGGATGAGACACTGAATATTGAAGGGTGAAGGGTGAAGTGAACTGAGAGTAATATAACTAGAAGGTTAACAAAGCAAAGCAAACTAACAAACAGATAAAACTAAATGCAAATTTACTGAAACTTATATAGTTGTTCTTTAAAAATAGTTCGGGAGGGAACAAAGAAATGTCCATAAAAATGAGTTTTTTCTCCTGGCCACCTTTTAACTAATATGAAACCTATAGGTGTTAGCAAGAAAAACTGTACTATGGAAGACCTGAAATAGAGGCACAACATGACCAGCCAAAAATCCTCGTTTCCCACTAGACAAAAAAGAAAAAAACTTTACTGTTAATTAGCTAAGATGAGATATCACTGATTACCAGACAGGTATGCAAATGGAGTGAAAACAGGGTTCAAATTCAGAAGATACTCGAATAATGCCATTTGGAAGATACCTGCAGTATCGTGATATGAACAGGAAATGACTGTATGTACTCACCACAAGGGATAATGAAGACGACATTCAGAACAATCAGAGCAATGCTCCAGCCTGCACATTAAAGATTATTTCACAAGCTGTTTCAGTACTATTAGTGAACAAAACAATAACATATGTAGTAAATGTAATGTCATTTCTTAGGTTCTGCTTACACCAGGGGCTAATGAATGTACTGGTACCATCGACTGGGGCTTTTTTTTGTTTGTTGTTAACTTCAATCAGAAGTGAAGGCTTTCTCAGAAGGAAGTGATATTTATCAACATCTTGACTTTTCCCTGGACAGGGACAAATGGCTGGGAAAACAAAATAATCTAAGTCCTGCATAGTTTAAGAACAAAGGTGATAGTACCAGGTCATGCTTAATCCTAATCCCTTCCCACTCCCTTCAAATACTTCCCCTGAGAACTCAAAAACATGCCCCCCCCCCCCCAAAAAAAGAGTTGAAAACAGAAGCAGAATATCTGAAAGCACAGACATGCACAAAGATTATAAACGACTCGGACTTTTTAAAATATCAACTCAGGCAGAGAACATCAGTGCCAACAAAACTAATGCCCACTTTGAGTGATAAGGACTGCTTGTGACAATAAAATCCAGCTGCTGTGATCTTGTGTTATTCCCATAAAAACTTACAAAAAAGATCGGCCTTTGCTCTTAACAGAACAAACTACTGGTTTTGGCAATAATGATAGTTTTAACTATCATCTTTAGCTGTATCTTGTTCCAAAGCTACAACAACCCTGATCATTTTGCATTGGCAGCTTAATCTTCTGAAATATTGATCAGATGTTTTGGTTTCTCAGCCTACCGATTTCTGAGATATAAGCATGTGCAGCACTTGTCTACTGCCTGTTTAGAAAATAGAGGTTACCCATGATGCTGTTTCTCCACAGGATTTCATTTTTCTTTACTGTCTTCTTCCTCATCACTACTCCACAGAATGTGCACAATTGCATGCTGTGCACTGTGTACATATATCTTTTAAAAAAACAACATACAAGCTGGTTTTATGCTCTTCTCTTTAACTGTTCTGTTTCAATGTGAGTAACACACAACTTATTATGTTAAATAAGCTTCAACTCAAAGCAAGAAATTGGTGCCTTACCAGGGCATATAGGAGATGCAGTACAGTTCCCTAAAAAAAAATTATAGAAATATATATGAGAAGTGCTTGCATGACAGTTGTACCTTCATTAAGTAAAACATCCATACCCTTCAGTGGCATACTTTCATGCAAGTACAAGCTGTATGCTGGATATTAAATTGAAAATTTTGATTTCCATTATAGTTCAGCCTTCAGTTATAATTTCTCACCCCTTCTCCCCAACTGCTTCTCAACCAAAACTTATTTAAAACACAGGAAATCTCAAGACTGTGATGTACATCAACTATTCTTCTGTCCTATTTCTAGAAAACCAGTGACCACCACAAATATTAACTTCTTGACTTAGAAAGTCATGTAAACAGGCAGTTTTCCTATGATCCATTTTTTAAAACTCTTTGAGATGATATTAATTTGCTTTTGTCTTATTTACCTCTTTGTTTCCCCATCTGTGGTTTTAATGTTTGCTATTTTGTTTTTAATGTGTTGTCACACAGCATGCATCTTATCATGAGGTGTTTTCCCACATTATAAATCCTCAAATTAAATTAAAAAATCTTACACCAGGACCTGAATCTGAACACCATGCTATTAAGCACTTTAATTTCAACAAACTATCTTATTAGTTTTGAAATCTCACAGAACCTGTGTTTCAACTGTGCAATGCTTGATATATATATATATGTGTGTGCAAATTGCATCAGTGTTTGTGTGTGTGTAGAATCAGATAAGTGTATAGTTATTACATCTTTGAAGCTCAAGTCCATATGATCCTCAACTATCCATTTTCGGTGAATTCTGATTTCAGTGCACCACACCGAGTTAGGAACTGACCTTCGTTGCAATGACGCTAGGAAATGTTAGAAATCTAACCGTTTACAAAGTATTGGCTAGTGACCGTAAGCAAAAAATTTTTGAGGCTAGGCAGAAGTACATTTTAAAATGACAACGGGTGAGGAAATTATCAGAAAAATAATCATTAAGATCAGTCTGATGCAACAGACATAATAACTTCGAAAGCTGTTTTGCAGGTGAAACAAAGACTAAGAAAGGCACGCATGAATTTAGTAGATGACGAACATTCAGATTCGTGTTTAAAAATAAAAGGTGAAATCATTGTCATCCCAACCTATAGTTTGAGTTATCATATGTGTTTGGAGTAATTGTTAACTGGAAGATTGTGTGTGTGTGTGTGTGCATGAGGTGGTGGTGGTGGTGGTGGGTGTTTTAGGTGATAAGGCCCCAGGACTACACCGTCACCATTTTTCTAACCCCTTTTCCCGCTGCACAGAACCTTGAAAGCTGACTAGCATTGGATCGCAGAATTCTAGCATTTCCTTTCAATAACAAGCCCTAAGCAATGCTACGGCTAACTTTCTAACGTAGAACCTAGCTTTCTAGCATGTTTGCAATGCACATCTGTACAGTTTTTAATTGCTCAAAGGTAACCTGCACTTGGATGACAACACCCTTTGGTCCCTCTCATAATAGTACTGTGGAAATCAGAAAGCTTAAAATAATTACATGTATTTAGGTTTAAAGCAGTGCACATAACTGATGCATGTATTAGTCAACAATGTAATGTTGAAAACAGATTGAAAGTCATCAAAAACTACAAAAAAGGCCCAACACCTTATTCAAAATGTTTAAAAGCATGTTAGAAGCAATAGACACACATAAGATTACCTTATATTTAGCAATTCTAGCTGCAGACAACACATTTATTTCATTAAAGACTGTAAAACCATAAATATAATTCATCTTAATAATTATTTAAGATGTTTAGTTAAGCACTTTTTAGTATTATAATACACCATTTCAGTATCAAAAATAAGGTTTTTCCATAAAATGTCACCCCCTCCTCCCACACACGTCTTCGTGTGCGCGCATGTGTGCATTCCTGCTTGTGTGCGCACATATGCACAAGTAAGTACATGACCATAAACACACCAATTTAGGTCATTATAATCTTTATTATTACATTTCTGAATAATCACTGTTTACCCTTGCTCTCTAGAGCTACTTCTTCAAAGCCTATTTTAGCTCTTTATTAAAGACAATTTTTACATGGTGTTGTGTGTACCCTCTTATTCCCCTGACACTCCTGATCAAGCACTTGTCTCGTAATCCCAGAAGACTTATTCTGTAATCTCTGCCAAGCTATTTTTGTTTTCCTCCTCTCAGTTTTGGTCTTAAAGGTATTCCAACACATACTAACAAGCACGAAGAACTGGTCTAAAAGAATATTGCAATTATCAGCGACATCAGGACCAGAAAAGGCTGCTGAGAAACTCAGGCCAATTTTGGCACTGCTACTAATAACGCTAACCTCTGTTTTAGCCCATTTTGCTAAGGAAGCTGCTTGTGAGTGGAATCACATCAATTCAAGTGTATTTTACCCCAGATTCACATTTATAGTAACAACTATGTGACAACTTGTTTACCAAAGTCAATTAAATGTAATGAATTAAATCTCAAAAATGATAATGATGAATAAGCCTAGTTAGTGTTTTAGCAAGATAGCAGCATGTATATGCATGAATAGGTAAGGTCAAAGTATCTTCAAAACTCTGTTAGCTGCTCAAGGTGCAACAGTTAAAAGAGTTTTTTACAAACATTTTGTACACTGGTTATTACATAGTACAATCCATTCCATCCCCCACTTAAGATATATTTTTTGTTTAGACATTAGACATGATAATACAGTAGGTGGCATGGCTACAGAAATGAAAGTTGAGTGATTACATTTAGTTTTGGGTTGGATGTCAGCTGATATCTGACAAACAAAAGAACTAAGAAAACAGCTTGCTAAAGTTTATGGTATTTTCAGGAACAGGTTGGTTGGTTGGTTATTGGTTACTTAATGTCCTGCCACAAACTGGGTGCATATCAGGATGGTGGACTGTTGGGAAGGGGGGGGGGAGAGTTGAGGTCCTATTACCAAGCTAAGAGCAAAAAGAACCGCCACACCGATAGCTGCAGTAAGATGGCCAGGGCCAACAGACAGTTTAATGTGCAGCGAAATGGCCAAATGGAGTTTAACTCCAGGAAATAATATTTGACCACACCGAGATTCGAACCAGCAACCTGGTTAAAACAACACATTACATATTAAAATGAAATAAGCAGCTGACTCAAAATTCTACCACTCAATGAATGGACAGTTGTATTCCCCTTGTGTTTGAATTTCTCTGTGTACAGGGTAATTTAAAAAAAATTCAGTTGCAGTGCAGAAAAATGAAAAGTAATGAAATTTCTTACGTATCATCATTAAAACAACTAAAAATGGTTGTTTTTAAAAAATAAACATCAATGTAAACATTAATGCAAGTAAATGGATGTACTTGTTGGGGCACAACAAACAACAGCTGAAAGACAAACATTATTCTTGATGTCTCTTAATAAAAAATACAAATGTGTTACAGCTGCATCGACATGCAAGCATCTTACACCGTGCGGCGAAACTAGTCGTCTGGTAAATTAGTTATGGACCACTGTAGTTGCAATGAGTGATTGGAATTATCTCTAAAAATTTCTTTCTGGAGTAAATGCACGTCAGTTGGATATGTAACATAAGGGTCGAATATGTAAGGACTGTCTCTTAGCCCTGTCACTTTAAAAACTTAGTAGGTCAGGTAGTTATGAATGTTTCAATATTTGATTAGAAAAGAATTAACCCGTTTCTAAGTTATGTAAATGTTGCGTGATCTAATTTTGTCTGGGTCGCAGCATTAACTGTCGCACGACCCGACAACAGCTTCCGCACTGTTACGTATAGTTCTGCTGTGTTGCAGGAGGACTGTTTCACATCTTCGCAGTTTCACATCTTTACATTTGTTTTGCATCTTCACGTCTTGCGATTTCTGTTTCGCATTATCGCACATCGCCTCTTTGCTACGTTCCCCACCTTCTTCCAGTACTTCAAGTTGAGTTTAAACCACACGATATAAACGTTACGTTCAGCTTAGACAAGCTTGTACAGCTGTAGATGATGCTTGTAATAAGTTTTCCCAGTCAACAAAACCCCAGAAGTGTTCAAATTGAACATTTTAGTCCTCATTCTGTGTTTTAAAAAACACTGTTTATGTGAGGTAAAAGTAAAAATAGATACCTGTACTTGATTGTGGTAATGATGAAGATGATGACAAAAAGGAAGGTACTGGAAAACATTTTCCAAATAATTTGGATCATTTTTTACAATTTTAATTTTTCACTAGTTCCTCCCACCAGCTACAAATACATCCATTTTTTGGCCATATGAATTTCCATAATACGTAAATCTCCTACCCACGTAATCAGGGACAAAGGTATAGCCTTTAAGTATTTATAAATACTGTAAATTAAAAATTTTAAATTTTGCTTTTATCATCCATTTTCCATGATGATTTCAAGTCCATTAATCTGAATAACTGCATCAGAAGTATGTCCTTCAAAAATGTTACCATTTATGAGGTTACAGTAAAAATTGATACCTGTAATTGATTGTGGAAAGGATGAAGATGATGACAATGAGGAAGGTACTGGAAAACATTTTTCAACTTGGGTCATTTTTTTCACAATTTTAATTTCTCACAGCTCCCCCCACCAGCTACAAATCAATTTTAAATGCATTTTCACCAACCATGCTATCTATACTTAAGTGTCTCTTATAAAAAGGAAATATAGGTCATTTTTGAATGATTATAAAATAAGCATGCTAATTACCATATTTTAAATGGAACATTAATTTCACAATTCTGAGTGAGCACCATTTGTCTGCATGATTAGCCTTGATTAACATGAATAGACATATTTTGCTTTAAGAAAGAAAAGGCAGTTTATGAGAGAAATTCATAAATATAAAGTAAACGATCAGTCATTTTCAGGATGGGTGAAGATTTAACAGCAAACTGGACATGTTTTAGTGGCAAAAAGCCAAAAAGCCAATGAAAATATGCTCTGAGGAGAAACAACCTGAAAATACTTGATTAAAAGCAGGCTGGAAAAGTGCAAAAGCAAGGATGCATACAAAGGGTTATAAACCAAGCATGTAATGGGTGTGAGTCAAAGCATTTTCACCCACAACCCCCAATTTCAGCTGAATCAACACTTAAGGGTGCATTCAAAATGGTTTTTTCTAATTAAAAAAATCTTTAGAATTCTGATGCTGGCAACATAAGAAGTAGCATAGACATCTGTCACTATACAAACAAAATACTAAACACAGCTACTACATGTCGCAAAAAATAATAAAAAATCTAACAGATGCATTTCACTTTTTCCATCACTGTGATCATGTTAAATTGTTATTTTTAAGCTTTCTAATTAGGCAATATTCGTGTGCAAATAACATGCACGTCCTTTGCTGGTGTCCCTAACCAACCAATGAATTTTGCTGAATACAAAAATAACTCAAGTTCTGAAAAGATGATTTATGCAGCAGGAAATGGCTGTGAAGTGGACTTGAATATAATAAAACATCAAAGCCCCCAAGGCAAGAAGTCGTAAGTTACATTTAAAAAAAATTAAATCAAATATTCAGAGGTTTTGTCATATAAATAACATTACTTGAAAATGAGTATTTGCACAAATTGAGTTAAAACTTTCCAGATTAATAAATGATAACATTTTTATACCATTAAGTTTACAATAGAACTTACATAGAACTTTAACAATCAGATTTAGAGAAGACCATACACCACCAGAACACCAGTCTAAAAGATACAGGATAAAAAATAAAATCAAGAAATGCAGAATAATTACGTTAAGACAGTTTCTATTATCTTCTGATTATCTGGTTTTAAAACAATAATCCCACTGCACAAAAGCACTGATTATGTTGGGGGAGAGGTGAGGTGGTTAGGACAGAATACCTGTTGTGTTTGGAGATGAGGTTGTCGCTGCTGCAGTAAAAAAACAATTTTTTTTGTAAATGAGTTAAAAATGAACAAATCATTTCAGTGTTATTAACAGAAAGAAAACAAAATATATGCATGTATGCAGAATTCAGCCATTACAATTAGTTCAATTATTATATCGAATAACTGGTCTAGCGTTAGTATTTGTCATCATTGCAGTAACTGACAACAGTAGTAAACAAACAATTGCTTGGTTCAGTCGGAAATGACCACAGATCATTCGTCACCAGACACTTCTTTTTCTAACATCTGGAAAAGCAGATTTTATTGTGAATACTTAAGTGGCAGGGAAAAGAAAAAACTAGAGCGGATATTGACTATTGGTAAACACCTGTCTGCACCAGAACTCTCCCTGAATAAGAAAGTCTATCCAAGGTCCATAAAACCCCATAGGTTTCCCCCTGTTGGCATTTTAGTCTTTTGACCTGTCACTATCAGCCTACTGTCAAAACCAAATCTGGCTTCAAGACGGAGGACAAGATTTAGAAGTTGCAGATTCTAGACCTTAGATGATCAACAGCTTGAGTGCATGTAACTTTTGCAGCCTGAAGTCAAGAATTTTTGGTTTGCTCGAACCTGCTGTGATGTTTGGCCGTTAAAGCAAAAAATTACTTTCTGTTGTGTATGTGCAGCACACAACACACTAAAGCATAAATATCAGGTAGCTTTAGCATCCAGTTCCTTTGCAGCATCTTTGCATGGACTAAAGAAAGTTACTGGAACATGATAGTTCTTCAAATGTAAAAATTGTAGGGTGGAAAAAAGCACAAATTTAGAGATGTAGAGACCCACAGCTCTTGTAATGAATATATCAGTGACAGTTGGGGGAAACAGCTGCTTAATTACTAAAACAGTTCATGCCCAAAATGCACCAATTACTCTTATTCTAGTAAAAGCAGCACATTACATATTTAAATAAAACCAACATCAGACTACATCAGACCAAGTGGAAAGTTATATTCGTCATGCGTTTAATTTTGCTCAGTGTACAAGCTATTTTTTTTTAAGTTAATTGTGCAGCAAAATGAATACATGTAATAATAAAATGTCCTACATATCATTATAAAGACAACTAAGATAAAGACTCAGTGACTGCTTCAAAACATACAAGTGCACATTTATTCTCTCAATTTCTTTTTAAGTCTGATTTGTTTGCTGTTCTTAACACCAATGATCTTCATGTAACTACATTGCATAAACTTTACACAGACAGTTAATTTCTTGAAATGAAATGTGGATTACAAGATGGATGTACATGTTGGGGCAAACTTAATCTCAGGTAATGTTTCATGAACAGTTATGACAAAAAGCACATCCATTAGCAATACTATTAGTATATACTCTTTGAAACATTTAGTTGTAAGGTTATGCCACATTTTATTCATAAATACTGTAAACAATACAAAAATCTTTTAATCAAACAACTTTAATGTTTACAGGTGTTTGGATTAATCTGAATCAATCAGAAGCATGTCCTTTAATATGTTACTGGTTTTATTAGGTACAAGTAAAAATGCATACCTGTTTCTGATGGTGAAAATGCTGGGGAGAATGACAAAGATGAAGGTGTTTTCATTAAACATATTACCTATGCAGAGTGTCTGTCATAAGAAGGGGATATAGGACGGTTTAATATGGAACATGAGCTCCACAATACAGAGTGAATACTATTTATTTGCATGATTAGCTTTGAATTACATGCACATGTATTAGCATGGTTGGAAGGAAGACAAAGCATTTTGTTTGAGAAATTAAGGGCAGTTCATGAGAGACCTTCAGTCTTGTATTAAACTCAAACTAAATAAAGTCATTTCAGATTGGCCATTCACACTGTGAAGATTTAAAGAAACTGGAGATTTTTTTGCTGCAAAAAGTCACAAAGACAATAAAAGTATGCACTAAGGAGAAACAACCTCATGATGTCTGATCAAGGATGGCAATGAGGTAGTTGGCCCAACAAAATCAATGCTGGCCAGTGAATGGGCTCTTAACTACTGTGAGCTAGGAGTCACTTCCCACCTGTGAACACTTGTTGCTGGTGGTCACTTGCCAAACTCCCCATTTAAAAAAAAAAGATAATGGGCGCTAGGGACTTTAGTCTGAATGCAAGCACAAGTGGAGGCTTGCCTTAGTGCACATTTGGATGGCTGCACTTGGAATGGAAGTGAGAAGAGCTGCAGGGTTAAAAAAAACTATTCTTTGATATTTGTCCAGTTTTTATGCAAGTGGTCTCTATCCTGTTCTTCTGTCTTTCATTTCTCTGTCTCTCTCATCTTTTTCTCCCTCCGCTCCTCAGCATGTCCTGATTTATTTTCAGAATGAATGAGTTGGGTGACAGTTTATGTACAGGGCTATTTATCCAGGGGGCCAAAAGAACAAGAATGTATGTGCAATGTAACTAAACAGGTTGTAGTCTGTGGAAGATAATGAAATGGGGTGGGGATGGCAGGAATGGGCCCCAAAACCCACACAGTGAGCAAGAAAGCTGAAGCATACCTGGGTACCACTACCAAATGCTTTCAGTATTCAGAATCATTATTTTCAGTATGTTCGAGTCAAAATCAGTATTTTTTCACAGAATGCAAAGTATTCACCCTTTTTGTGTGGCTGAATGAATTTGAAATCCTCTCCATAGGCATTAACGTAAGTTTGCTTTTATTTTTCTGGTGTGTGAGAAGGCTCAGCTGACCCTTAAGAATGATGTTTCAATATTGTTCTGTCTCCTATTTAATGCAATTTCCGTATGTGTACCCAGGTCTGCTGAAGTTAAAAATAAAAAATGCGTGCAAAAGGATTAGAAATCATGGGTGTGATGGATGCAAGTCTGAGCATTTTCACCCCGAGTTTCAATTAAGGCATACATTCAAAATTAAAATTTCAAACACACAACAACAAAAAAGACTTCAGAATGCTGATTCTGGCAACATAAGTACCATGGACATTTGTCTCTATACAAACACAAGAGTACAAAATGCAGTTACTATTACAAGAGCTCAAATTATAACTGACACATTTAACTTCTCCATCATTGCTATTATGTTAAAATTCTTATTCACTCATAAATTCCTTAATAACTTAATCATCATGTGGACGTGCACATGTACATAATTTTTGCTGGTGCCCTAATCAAATCAATAAAGTTTTGAACAAAAGTTGGCTTTAGGCAGCAAAATTCCTATGAAGTGGAACAACATAAAGCATTGAAAGCCCCATGGCAAAAGTCAAAAATAACTTTTAAAAACCAAATAAAATTAAAAAATTAAGCAGCTTTAGCATATTCAAAAAATTTGTATACATATAAGTGTAAGTTTTTATATAGGTTACAGATAAAAAACTTTCCAATTAATAAGAAATCCCATTTTTATCATTAATTTTAAGCACACACTGGGAACCTTAAAGTTCAGATTATCTGAATAGTGTACATCTTTAGAACAGCTTTCTATAGCATAACATATGGCAAACAGAATGAAAGATAAAATAAACGAATTCAGAATTATTAACAACATTAAGCAACACCATATTTTCTATTAAAGCAAAACAATCCCGTTTCATAAAAGCATTCACCAGAGGAGCAGGTGGGACAAAATACAATTTTATCTGTTACATTGGTGGATAAGGTGAGTATTGTTGCGACAGTAAAAACATGAACTTGTTAGTGATTAAATGATAGGTAGCAGCAGTATAAAAATACACAGGGAAATGTCTGAATTAGAATCTCACAATGAAAGCCTTCAAAATTCATGTTCTATTTGACTCCATTCCATTGATCTTAAAAGTTTTAGGAAGACAGAATTAATTTTAATGCCTGAAGGACATATACAAGAAGTTAACCCAGAACTGTAATAGATCAGTTATAATTGTCTTGCAAATTTTATCCTCCGTTTTATATACATAGGAGCTTTTCACAGTGAGCTTTTGTCTTCCTTTGAAGAACCATCTCCCTCACAGCAGAATATCATTAATGATGTTAAAGAAGAACAAATTTATTCATTGAAATTATAAACCACACCCTTTATATAAAAATACTGACTTGGAAAAAAGGGAAGGGGGTAGACTGAATACCTGTTGTTGCTGTTGTGGGTAAGGTTGTTGCTGCTGCAGTAAAAAGATAACATGATGAACTGATATAGCATAATCAAATGATAGGCATTTAATAGCATTAAGAATGTAAGGGGACTTACAGACTAAGCATTTTTAAAATGGAAGGGTTGTTTAGGACTGAGATCTTGTGACAGAGTCTTGCATGGCTAACCAGTTATTTTAAAGTACAATCTTGCATTCTAGCTAGCATATTTCAGTGAAGATTAAACAAATTACTTGTTTTTGCCTGCAAACACTCATGAAAATGAATGTGTCCTCTAAAGGGGCAAGTATTTGGGGAATGCACATCCGATTCAAAGTGAACAAAGGTTTAAAATCAAGGGTTTATATATACGAGGTTAAAAGGGTGTATGATTTTTCATCCCAACCCACAATTTCAGCTTAACCAACCATGAATATAGTGCTTGTCCAAAGGAATCCACTGTGTTGCTGTAGTTTCTCATTTTCTTCTGAGATTTTGAACATTTAACAAAAATTGAATGATGTGGTATGCAAGTGCTTGATGGTGTTGACCATGGTTGTTAAATATTAGCAGCAGAAAAATAAGTTAAAAGAAATTACCACAGTTTTCACTTGATAAAATTGAAACAGTCAAGCCACATTAGCTGAGTATAAAAGATGGATGGCCTGAAGTTGATATCTATGTCCCATAAGGGCTGGGTGGGAGCCAGGCCAGGAGAACATGCACAACAGTCAAGCTTCTGAGGTGATGAATATAAGAAATCTGAAAACTGATCTTGTGAAGTCTGTCTTTGCTGGACAAGCTGGGTTCTTTAAGATTTCTCTCATGGATCAGTCAGGTTATATGAAAAATCTTGATCTCAGACTTCTTGGAGTCATATGCACCCAACTGGCTTGGAGACCATGTACTGACTTTCTCTGGGATGCTAAGATCATTTACTTTCAACCAATTAAAACAAAATCACATTTACATTATGTGGAGATTGGGTTATGAAGACAGCTTAATGTAATACGACACAGGATTAAGAACAGAACCAAGCGGTTGCAGAAGTACGATTTGCTGGGTTTGTTTTCCATAAAAGCCATTGTTGTGTTTAAGCAGCCATAATATTGTTTCTAAATATAAAAAAATCACTTTGTTGAATAAAACTACATCAAATATATTTATGCTGAAGATGTACAATTTTTGTGTAGCAGACAAACATCAGACAAAGTACAGCGCAATTTACACTTCCTGAGATTTGTATCTTACCAGATTTTGATGTCTGTTTTGGGAAATAGCCTGCTTTCCTGCAGTTTGTAATTATATAGTATATTACACTTAATTTTTAATTACAGAGCAAAATTGAACAATTTGTTAACAGTTCATCCCATTAACAGAAAAAAGCAAATATATGCACACAAACAGAAATTAATGTATTAATGCTGTTATTATACCAAAGAATTGGTCTAACATTACTAATCATTGTCAAGCAATAGAAACTGACAATAGCAGTTCAATACATTGCTGCTTGGTTTCATTAGAAATAAACACATTCAGCTTCATCAGCAAAGACACTCCTTTTTCTTACATCTGGCAAAGCAGTAGTGAGGGACAAAAAAAAAATTAGTGGAATGAGACTATTTGTAGACATCTGTTCACATCAAACCCTCCTTGAATAAGAGTCTGTCCATGGTCCATGAAACACAATAGGGTTTCCCCTGTTGGCATTATAGTCTCCTGATCACAACCTACTGTCAAAACTAAGTCTGCCTTCACAGGAAGACAGGTCTTGATGCACACTTACTTCTGCTGCCTTGATGTCAAGACTAACAGCTTGATGGGAACAGGGCCGTCGTGAGGCTCTCGGGGGCCCCGGAAAAATGTTATGACGGGGGCCCTTTTTAGGTCACCGTCCTTGCCAACCGCGGTATATCGTCTTTCCTGAACTCGAGTTACGAGGTTAGGCA
>SMGT01003421.1:9958-20089 GCA_004794575.1 Lanistes nyassanus | reverse complement strand
GTATGTTTCTCGTGTTTTCTTCCCTAGAATTCTAGCACACCCCACAAAACGTTACAGTGGGTGTGGTGATATTTATTTGGTTTATAAATGTTAGATCATGAGAATTTCAACATCAATCACAGCAATCATAATATTTATGCACATAATCTATTATGATCTCTGATGCTTCAAAACCATTAGCTGTTATTAGTGCTGGCATTATGCAAATATGGCTTGGCAGTTTAGATCTCCAAAACTCCAATTTTGGCTAATGTATGATCAAAACAAGGCAAAGAAAACTCTTGTAGAGTCAGTGTGGTTTTTCATATTAATTCCCATTGAACGACTTATCTCATGTTATTGTCTTAACAGCTTCTATGGCGACTGCCGCTAGAGGAGCAATGCTACATGACATGCTGCTTATGCTGGTGCTGTGTGGTCAACTTTCAGTGGGGGTCAACTGTAGGGCTTTTTGTGTATTTATTTATTTTCAATAAGAACAGATGGCTAAACCAGTTAAGGACTGAGACTGGAAGAAGTTAACTTGTATTTTGAAGAGAGTCATGGAACAGAAACCGTAGCTGAAAGGCAGGGGTTGGTGGGAGGGGAGAGCATTTTACACTGGTTAGTACACAGGAAATAAACTGTTCGTGCATCCCTGCTTGAGTGTAGAATAACGTGTCGAACACCAACAAAATAGTTAAAATAGGCTTTTATTTTGATGTAAGCTAGAAAGGGACAAAGACAAAGACAATCTACATGTTTCGGAGCACTACCCCTTCATCAGGACGACACAAAAACGACGGCAAAACGAAAAGGAAAAAGACTTATCTGCAGTAGATGTGGCGCGCAGGCTGCATAGCAGGAGAATGATTTTCCTGGTTTTCACAGATTATATTGGCATGAGGTTTGGCCAGATAGTCCCACACTGCCAGTCCCTCGAGGCTGTATTGTCGAGGATGGACAGCCACTATTGACAAGTCTCCTAGCTCAGGGCATCAACAGCATTATGTGATGAGGTGTGGTGGCTTGGTGATAGTTCCTTGTTCGCTGGTCTTTGATCGCGCACTCTGTACTCGTGGTGGCTAGTTGATAATTCCTTGCTCGCTGTCTTTGATTGTGCACTCTGTACTCGTGGTGGCTTGGTGATAGTTCCTTGTTCGCTGGTCTTTGATTCTGCACTCTGTACTCATGGTGGCTTACCTCGACTGGAACGGTGGAGTCCTTGCTGACCAATCCTACTGCTGCCCTATTACTAAATTCTATTGTTTATCTCTACATTTTAGGTTTTGCTTCATGTGTTAGTGCTTAGTTTAATGTTTTGATGTTCTACTGTCCAATTTTAAGTTTTCCAGTAGCTTACTAGATGTTATCATAGTGGTTTACACCCCTTTTTAAATTTCCGTGTATTATTGAGATATATCATTTACTGTCTGCATCGTCAGTTCCATTATATATTGCCATATCTTGTTTGGAGACTTCAGAGGAGATTGTAGATTTATGGCAAAGTTGTTATGAAAAAAAATTCAAGAATTTTCGAATTCGTCGCTCTTCTGGCTAGTATTACATTCTTCTAGGTGGCAGTCTTATGCCATCTTGTACTGACTTGTACCATCTTGTACTGACTTGTACCATCTTGTACTGACTTGGGTTAGGGTTAGGGTTAGGGTTTGGGTTAGGGTTAGGGTTAGGGTTAGGGTTCAAATCAGGTGAGTGGAATAAGGGCGTTAGGTTTCTGACTCCTGACTAAGTAGCGAATTTCCCATACTTTTGATTATATTTGGGAATGCTCAGAGTTTTGTTTCTTACTTTCGGAAGATGCAAAAATATTCTTTTCTAGATACATATATGGATCTAGGTGCATTAAGTCTTTCAAAATGTATTTCAATGTAAAAATAGGACGCTGTAATGTACATGGCCCTGCTGACCATTCCATATGACAGTTTAGTTTTTATGTGCATTTATAACAGCTGTGAATTTAACAAGAGAGCAAATTTTCAACCAGATTCCTTGTACCTTTTTCTCGCTATACTACAGACGCATGCGGTCACTAGCATGTCATGTCGTCACCTTTACTACATGCCCAGAGAACTTCCATGTTGCCTACCTAAACTCAGCTTTTCTTGTGCAAGTGCAGCACGTGGGGCGAAAGCATGCCCCTGATGGCGCAGTATGTGATCGTCACCTGCCTCCTGCTGCTGTACTCGGGGTGAGAACGTCTCATGTTGGCCTTTGTCTTGACCTACGTCACGGGCATGGTTCTGCTGCTGATGGGGGCAGTACCCAGTCACGTGATCGACCTTTTTAAGGTCATCAGCATCCCTCTCACATCACTAGGCAAGGTGAGAGAGCTGCGCACGTAAGCTTGGCAGGAGGGTTAGGGTAGTTATTCGGTATGGGTTAGGGTTAGGGTTAGGGTAGTTATTCGTTATGCATGTATGTTTAACGGGATCATTTCCTGATCTTTTAGTTACTAACATCCATGCATCTACTCGTGTGCATGTTTCCACGCAGTTGTGCGCACAGACATATGCTCACAGAGAAGAGATAACGTAAAAAATGACACGATAGCTATTTCCCCTGTCTGGGTTAACCCTAACCCTAACACTGTCTACAGCTTCTTCAGGTTTACAGAAGGTACCGTGCGAGAGGTCATGGGGACGTGTCCTTGACATCCATCTTTCTACTTAATGTTCATACTTTGGGACGACTGGTTACGTCAGCAGCAGGAACCGGTGATGGCCTGTTGATGCTGTGCCACGCCCACTCGTTTCTGTGGAACTCCGTCCTGACCTGTCAGACCCTGTATTACTTCCACCAGCGCCGCCACCAGTGCCGCCAGGAGGAGCGAGCCAGTGCAGACAGGAAGATCGTTGTGCCAGCCTGTGGTGTGGAACCGAGTGAGGATGTACACAGGGCGCGGAGGAGAAGGTGCAGCTTTGTGGCCTTGCGATGTGGCTGAAAAGAAACATGGATGAAATCTAAACAATCCAGGTGCTGTCTGTAGAAGGACAGGGAGAGAGTATGGCTGATGGACGTTTGAGTATTCAACTTCAGTCCACATTTCCTGTCATGATAAGTTATGCACCTTCAGGTGCAAACCAAGACTGGCTTGCAGAATATAGTGATACACTGAGCAGTGCATTGTGGGAGCCATTTCTGTGATGGACAGTGATAGCTTTGCTAGTTTACAGCAAGCACAAGAGACAAGCTTAGAGATTCCAGTGATTTCAGACTAAAGAAACTGATTGGTAATTTCTGACAACCTTTCTTGGATTATCTCGTGATGGTGGAGAATTTTCCTCTTGGAACACTACGATATACTTGGGACTGGTTGCCCGCATCAATACAGTGACACATGGTTGCCATTGACAGTCGTGGGTTTGGATCGGTACGCTTACTTTCCCTGTAAATGGGACCTGGTATGCAGGACTGGGGCCAGTTGAATGACTTTGGCGTGTCCTTAATTCAGGTGTAAGAATGAACTAGCATAAAACTTCGATTGCAGGGTTCCTGACTAAGGAAAAATTAAGACTGCCGCTTGGAAATAAACCTAAGTTAACAAAAAGGAACAGTTTCGGGACATTACCCCTTCGTGAGGACAATACAAATACAAACTGATAGAGATGAAGACAGATCGAGACAAAAAAACGGATAAAGGTGAAAAAAGGAACTTAGCTGAGTGAGGTGTACCCTGCTTCCGCGACGGTTGGGGTTCTCGACATACGACTGAAACTGTGTACATTACCGGTTTCCGAATGGTCTCCTACAACACCGATAATCTCTGTGTAGCAAGTTATCGCTGCCCAGGCCGCTGACGCATAGCGCCCACCTCCTCTTTGTGCTACTCATCACTTTGGGTCATGGTGCAGAATTGACACGAAAATACAAATTTCCTGTTCTAAATTTGTTTCCTTAGCAATACTTACCATGACCCATCATAGGCCCACCCTCCTCCCCGCTGGTTTGGTTCTCTGGCTTGAGAAAGTCAGGGTGACCTGGTCAGTGAGTTGTGCGCACTTGGGGCATGTAGTCATGCGCGGAGAGACCTTATCAGGGTTGCATTGGTGGGTATGTTTTTTTAGGGTGCATTTAGGGATCTCTAATTGAGAATATAGCACTTTAGGTCATGGTAAGTATTGCTAAAGAAACAAATTTAGAACAAGAAATTTGTATTTTGCTGTGTTAAACTGTGTTTAATACTCAAGATCTCTACCTCCGAAGTTAGATAATGGAGATATACACAAATATCTGTGGACTATATATATATACATAGCACAAATAAATACATCACTGTGTTGGTCTAGTAGTCCAGGCGTCCAAACACCTCCAAAGTTAGATGCTGACAGTCATACCTAAGACTTAAAAACAGGGATTCTAACAAGTATCACACATAGAAGTCAACATCTGACAGAAATGTTGTATAACTAATTGTCTGGGTTTTAGTAAAATATGACTGGGTTGAACTGAATGGCTGTGTTGGGACAGCAGTTCCAATGTGGCAGAACGTTACGTTGTCTAAGCCTATGAAAGATATACAAAACTGCCAAAATCAAGAAATCAACACAATCAAACGTACAATCCATCTTTTCTTCATGATGGATTTCTAGCAAAATAACACGATGTAAAAAGACAATAAACAACTCAGATACTGTACATGGTACCCTACTGATAACACACAAGGTCTTGCACTTACCTGTGGGTATAGGTGAATCACATATTTGTTCTATATGCATGAAACTTACACACACATGAGTGATCTGCATGACTATGGATGTTTCACACCAAAGTGAACACAGACAGTAAAAACAGGAAACCTCTTGTAGATGCGCCTGCCATTAGGCAATCTGTACAACAAGAGATCATGATTTAATCATGCCAGGCAATATAAACACTGAATAAAACCTTGTTGATGATGCACAGTTTGAAGCGCATACTAATGCTGAATCTACATGTAGTGAACTCCACAGAGACAATCAGCAAACCCTGATGATACAGATGAACTGACATGAAGCCTGCGTGATTTCAAATGTTTTGTACTCAAACTGTTTTGTGACTTGCACACTCATGGATACTCAATTATATGTACTGAAGTGTGTGTACACTATGTGTACCATTAGAGTTACACTGCAATATAAACACTTCATCATTACTATATTTGTGGATGATAGCTTGATGGTAAATGAAGCTTCACACACACAAAACTAAACTGTTCTGTATAATCTATATCTCTCCCTCACATGCCCCCGATGGCCCGGCTTCACATGCCGGGGGTGAGCGCCCAGCCTCTCTCTGGCTGGGTGGCTAAGCTGGCCCACCCATTTCTCTTCGGCTTTCCTTTTTCTGCCTCTCTGGTCCTTTCCCTTTCTTCTTTTCCGCCACAACCTCTCCTTGCTTTCTGCAGTTTTCCCTGTGCTGTCTTTCTGCCTGCCCTGGCCTGTTCTTTCTTCTTGATCTCACATACGTCTTCTCTCCATGGTTCTTCTTTCTCTGCGGTCTTCTTTAGATCCCCTGCGTTTGCCGTGCAGGGCGACCCGTGTCGGGGGAGAATGGGATCCTGGGGGTTGAGGTCCCTGATGGGTGCTGCTCATCACACCAACACGCCCCTTTGGCCCGGACTTCTCCTAGATGGGAGGTTGGTGTGGCCCACAACAATCAATCAGCTGGTCGTGCAATGCCCTAGCTTTGCTAGAAGGCTGCGGCCTGGGTCAATCTGGTTTAGTTTTGTCTAGGCCAGAGTATATCTCTTCTGTAGCCCTGGTGTGGCCTTACTGGAAATACCCCTCGTGGTACCGCTCGGCTGCATCCCCTTGTTGGGCTCCGTGGTGGGTGGGGAACAGAAGAGATGAATCTTCCTCTTTTCAACTATGGCTTCCAAAATTCTTCCAGGCATGCGGCACTTCTCACCCAGTGTTATTTCCAAGTTTCAAGTTTCAAGTTTCTTTATTCTTTTACCCTCAGGGGGTATTCAGAAAGAAAGGAAAAAAATTCTCAAAAAACACATCAATCATAATTCACCTGGCATTAGAATATGCATATATTGATAAATAAACTCAATGATTAGTAAACACCCAAATAACACACTCAATCACCCACGCAGACGTACCCACACGCAAAAACATTGGCACATATTCATCTGGACATATTCATCTATTCATTAATGTACTCTACTAAGAAGTATTTTAACAAAATTCACTACCTTGGCCAATACACTTTTGTTTTTGCAAGAAAAGAGTTTATAAAGTATTTGGACGGCTCAAGTAGTATGGTGTCAGTGCGGTGTGGCGTTCAGCTGTAAATTTGTCACATAAGAAAATATAATGGTATTCATCACCTATGTCTTTTCTATCACACAGCGTACATAATCGTTCATGCCTAGGGATGTCTTCGTGTCTGAGTTTGTTAACAGGGAAGTTATTATCTAACGTCAAGAATTTTAATAGCAGGCGGCAGTGAGAAGGTGGTAACACTCTGAGATAGGGTTCGGGCTTAAATGATGTTTTGAGTATTCTGTAGTTTGCGTATACCTGTATACCCAGTGTTATTTCCAATAGTGAGGATGAGGTCCGCCAGACTGTTTCTGCTCGCTCTTAACAACCTTCTTGGCTCCGTTTTCTTCTTGTTGAGGGTGCTGACCCCGACAAACCCATTACGAAGCTAACCCCATTTGCTGTCCAGAATATGTTCAGTTCTATTTCTTCTGCTTTTGTGTCTATCAAGCGGTTCCGTGACACTTCCTTTCTTGTCGAGTGTGGAACCCAGAAGGGTCGGACGCCCTTCGCCAATGGGATTCCAACTCTTCGTTGATCGACCTATCCGGGTTTCTGTGCACAGTTCGCTGAATTCTTCTGTCAGCGTGATTCACCGTGCTGACTTGGCTGATAAGGCTGAGCTTCAATCCCAGGGGGTGACGAAAGTTCGCCTCGTGACTCGCAAGAGTAATGGGGCGGTCGTTCCCACCAACACCTACTTTGTCACTTTCTGCTTTCCTAAACTCCCCTCTGTTCTGTCTATTGGTTATCTGAAGGTCAATGTCTATCTCTGTATGTTCCCAACCCTTTCTGCTGTCAGTGGCATCGCTTTGGCCATTGCATGAAAACCTGCAAATCTGTCCCCCTTTGTTCACGTTGCGGAGCTGCTGTCCCAACCCCTGTCGTTGCTTAAACTGTCACGGTGACCATTCCTTCCACTTCTCGCGACTGTCCTCGGTGGAAGGAGGAGTCTGCCATCCAGCGGGTCCACACCACTTCTCAGGGCACGTCCACTACTCCCGCCTCTTCGACCACCCCAAGATCTACCTCCTCACGTACCTCTTCCGCTGACCCGCCTCCTTCACCTTCACTTACTCCACAGTCTGTTAAGAAGTCCGCCTCTGATTGCATTCCGGGGTCGGGAGCGCCGGCTGCCGGTCCCTCCTTCACCCTCTGTCCCTGCCTCATCCTCACACAATCGCTTCCCCCACTCCTCCCCTTCTCCCACACGTCAGCCTTCCCATGGTCCCGGCCCTCTAAGGGGCAGGCGCAACGTGATCTTTTGTAGGACATGGAGATGGGGGATACCGCGCCCTCCTCCACTCCGTCCTCTCCTATCCACCCTCAGCGCCGGTCTAGCCTAAATCATCCTCCAAAGGGAACTGTCGGGCAGTCCGAGCTAACTATGAGGACCTCTGCTGTCTTATCTCTTCTTTCAACTCTGCCGTTCTTGCTCCACTTCCTTTCGTGTGGTCCTTTCCATGGTCTTCCTCATGCTTCTTCTGCTGACACTGGCTCTGGCGGTGTCACCCTCCTCCATCCTCGCCTCCTTTACAGCCCCATCCCTCTCTCCTCTTCTCTGCAGGCTGTGGCTGCTAGAGTCACGCTGCATAAAACCATCTTTATTTGCAGTCTCTACCTTCCTCTGTCAGCTCGGGTTTCCTGTCACGAGTTGGACGATTTCCTAAACCAACTCCTCCCTCCTGTTCTTCTTTTGGGTTATTTTAATGGACATCATCCCTTTTAGCTTCGTTTTTTGCTGAGAGAGATCTCTGCATTTTCAATGATGGCAGTCCCACTTTCTGTCAGCCCCATAGTGTGTATACTTCCGCCATTGATCTTTCGTTCTGTTCTCCCTCTCTTTCTCTTGACTTTTCTTGGTTCATCACCGGGGACTTGTGTGGCAGTGACCACTTCCCCATGGGTCTGTCGGCTGACCTTTCTGCAGACCCTGGGCCAGCGCTTTGCTGGAATCATTCTAAGGCTGATTGGTCACTGTTTCACTCTCTTTGTCTCTCCTGGCTGACTTTACTGTCTGTTTTTAATCTCGACTCCCAGGTGGCCCGAGATCATCCCATCCACCTTCTTACCCAAGTTTTACTTCAAGTCGCGAAATCTGCCGTCCCTACCATTAGCAAGGGTCGCCGCAGCATTCGCATGCCCTGGTTCATGGAGGAATGTCAGGCCGTGCAGCATGAGCGGAAGAGGGCACAATGTCATGCTTTCTGCTGTCCCACTGCTGATAGTGTACTTTCTTATTAAACACCTCCAGGCTCGTGCTCAGTTTGTTTTTAAACAGCAGCGCAAGCAGGCAGAGTTTTATTTCCTCTCTCTCTCTCTCCATACCCCTTCTTCCACGGTCTGGGGAGCGATTCATTGTGTTTCCGGGAAGCATTCCTCCGGTTCCGTTGGCCACCTCCACGACGGTGATCCAACCCTCAGACCAGCGCGATGTCGCTAATCGTCTTGCATGCACCTTCACCCACAATTCTTCTTCCTCTCACTACTGTCCTTCCTTTCAGCGCCTCCAACGTTTCAGCGAATCTACTCCTTGTAACTTTTCTTCTTCTGACTCTGAATCTCACAATCTCCCCCTTTCTCTCTCTGAATTAAAAAATGCTCTCCGTCAGTGATCTTCCGCCCCTGGTCCTGACCCTATACAGTATCAGTTTCTCACCCATCTTCCTGAAGAATCCCTTTCCCTTCTCCTCCACCTCTTTAACTATGCTTGGACCTGAGAGGACATTCCCTCCATGTGGAGGGAGGCCCTTGTGGTCCCCATTCCCAAACCCGGTCGGGATTATTCTGATCCCAAGAATTATGGTCCTATCTCTCTGACTAGCTGTCTGTGTAAAACCATGGAGCATACGGTCAATGTTCGCCTGGTCTGGACCCTTGAGTCCGAGGTTTGTTCACGAACTGTGGCGCCTGGTGCATAAAACGAAAGCGTATTGTAATGTACGATGGTTCTTCTTTCTAAAGATGTGGACGGGCGGATGCAGGGGTTTTTGGTGCCAGACTACCACAGCTAGCGATGGGTAGCGTGCATAGGGGAGGTGCTGTTGCTGGTAGCCACAGACGGCTGCCCACAAGTTGACGTTGTGGTAGGTGCCAGTTGAGCGCAGACTGGTATTGTGTTGTAATTTGTATTGCTTTGTCGTTTGTTTGGGGTTTGGGTCTCGTCGGATCTTTTCTTTCTTTCTTTCTTTTCTATTTCTCTTTCTTCTGTTCGTCGTGACACTTTGCATGGGTGAGCAATGGCAGCCGATGGGTGAGCATCCTGACAGACAAAGCAAGGCAAGGCTGGACATGTGTGATGATTGCATGGGTGGGGATTGCAAGCCCAGATTAGAGATGAATGCAGTCTCAAGAAAGATTGTGTTGAGTTGTGTCGTGTCGTGTCGTGTCGTGTCGTGTCGTGTCGTGTCGTGTGTAGCTGGAGGAAATGCTGGCTTTGAGAAAGGAAGCACGAATCAGAACATGTCGAAGGGAGGTGAACCAGGGTGGGTGGGTGAATTTGAATGGGTGGTGCTTATTCCTAAACTGTGGCGCCTGGTGCATGAAACGAAAGCGTATTTCAATGTACTATGTTTGTTCTTTCTAAAGATGTGGCCTGGCGAACGCAGAGGTTTTTGCTGCCAGAGTACCACAGCTAGCGATGGGTAGCGTGCATGTGGGAGGTGCTGTTGCTGGTAGCCATTGCCGGCTGCCTACAAGTTGGCGTTGTGGTAGGTGCCTGTCGAGCGCAGACTGTTTGTTTGGTGCTGTGATTTGTATTTCTTTGTCGTTTGTTTAAGGTTTGGGTCTTGTTGGATCTTTTCTTTCTTTCTTTTCTATTTCTCTTTCTTCTGTTCGTCGTCACACTTTGCATGGGTGAGCCATGGCAGCCGATGGGTGACAA
>SMGT01003420.1:0-20328 GCA_004794575.1 Lanistes nyassanus | reverse complement strand
ATAATTATATAATAAATTCTATAACTATAGAATTCTTTATTTATAGAATAATACCCATTCCCCTCTGGGCGCCCCATACATAAGTGATATAGCAGTTATACACACTAAACACGCGGGTCGCAATCCGGAACTGCTTGTTAGGGTCTCGGAACATGCGCATCACAGGAGTTCTGCCTGACCCGACTATCTAGGATGCATTGTTAAAAATAGACAGCCTGCCTCTGACGGCCGGTCAGCTATCGGGCGCAGCGAGCTTATGGGGCTGGTAAGTTGCGGGCGCGATGTGAATACAAGCCCTGGGCTAAACGTTGTTTTGCTGCAGGAAGACAGTGGTGAGCCTGGCGTGTGTGGGCGGCCATTGTCATGCTGAAAGGTGAGGTTGACTTGCTGCTGAAAGTATGGCCCCAGCACCTGGTCCACAAACCCTTGTGCTGTCACGCCGTTTCCTTCTCCAGGGCCGACAGACGACGATTTGGCCCACGAGTCGGTTGAGGCAAACTCCACCCCAAATCAAGATGCTGGGTCCTACCCAACGGCCGTACTGCAGGATGTTGCTGTTGGCGTACCTCCTCCATACTCTAATTTGGTAGTTGATGCAAAAGCGGCTTTCATCGGAGAAAAGGATGTCTCGCCATCAGCACCACGTCCAGTTCAGGTGCTGCTGGGCCCACTGCATTCTCTGCTGCCGATGTCGTGCAGTCAGCGTCGACCGCCGTGCAGGACGGTGGCAGAACAGTTGTCGCTCAGACAAGCGGCGACGCGTAGTCTGCAGGCTGATGCCAGCTCCATGGCTCGCGACAGTGACGCGGGCCGCCTCTACGTCAGGGAGAAACGGTTGGCGCAGGTGGTCGCGGTGGATCTGCCTGTCCTGTCGTGCAGTCGTGACACGAGGTCGTCCGCTTCTGACTCCATGCAGAATCCTGCCAGTGGCTTGAAAGCGAGTCCACAAACGATAGATTGTGGAAACTGTCACACTTAGTGCATGTTCGACGACAGTTGGGCGGTTTCCAGCCTGCAGTCGTCTGATGGCTCTTTCCCAATCTGTAGAGTTCAGTCTTGGCATTCTTCTGGTGCTGACAGGTGGTCTGTCTGGAAGCGTACGAGTATCAACTTTTATTGCTAGCCGGTGGTGGCCTCTGTTCGCAAAGAAAGTTTTAGTCTTGCTGCTTTTGTTCACGTTGGACGACGAAAACCAGTCAGACTTTAGGGAGCCAAAATGACACATGTTTTTGCCAGGTACGTCATTCTCAAGGGCTACACTCAACACACCACGCGATCTTATGTCAACCTAAGTTTTGTTGCTATTATTGTATCCGAATGAATAAAAAAAATTTGACTACTTCTTGGCAATGTGTGGGTTCGCGTTTCTTTTGGTGTTGAGTATATAAGGCCGAATGTGTGCGTGCGTGCGTGTGTGCGTAGGTTTGTTTGTTTTACAAATCCGCATGCCTAAACAGATCTATACCAAATTCGTCAGGTGAGGTCATAGGTCATATTTCGACCCTGTACCTAGATGAATATATAAATGAAATAAATATGACGAGGCCTAAACACGTGTACAGGGCGATCAGTGTGCAAGGGATATCACCAAAGTTCCCTTCCATAAGAAAAGTACTTTCCCTTGCCTCGCTTGACGAGCCAGAACGTACAGGTCACCGTTGTTTGTAGCTAATCAAATGGCGAGCTCTACCGGAGGAGGGGTAGGGTGGGGTTAGGGAAGGGTAGTGGTTAGCGGTTTGATGGGAGGTAGGAAGGGGGTTACAGAAGCTCTAGGCTTTGGCGAGGTAAGGCTTCAGGGGCGGAGGTCACGACGCGCACGTAAGCTATTTACGAAGGAACTTTCCGAAACGTCTAGCGTAAGGAGAAAGTGTGGTGGTCACGACCCACACTTTTGCTTACGTGCGCCCCTACGTACATCGTAACCTTACACCACCTCTCAACGATGACGAACAGATTAGTTTATAGGCTGTATTAGCCAAATTGTGCCGTTAAGCTTGCTGAATAACACAGTAAAACTGTCCCTTACTTTTTCAAGCAAGATTCTTATTTCATCTGCTGTGAAATTCTTCACCCTAGGGCCGCGATTGTTTTTGCTGTCCGCCATACTCGAACTTTGCAATGGAATCTCTCGGGTAATCCACGGACTTCTTACATAGGGACCGAGAGTGCTACAACGCGAGCGCAGCGTGGCGCTCACTCCCTCACGCAGGACAACGGAAGGGGTGGGGGCTAGAGAAAGGGTAGGGGTAGGTGGGGTAAGTCTCGGCGTTGATTAGCTGAAAAGAATTGTGACATTTTCATGCTCTTTATACAAAGGAAAAATACAGCGCCTGGTCCCCTGGCTAGTCGCTATAAAAATGCCAGAACACTATTTTCATTACTAAGGGAAATAAAACAATAACAATTGATGACGTGAAGAGAACTGTTATTTCTACGAGACTATCATGCAGCCGAGAGTTAGAAATGTTCTTATCACAAGACTATCAAGCGGTCGCAAACTTGGGACTGCGCGTCAGGCCACAGCCGGTAGTTTTGATGTTGTGAGAAATTAAACTATTTTGTAACTAGAATCATACTCGCGTCTTCGCGAGCAGCAACAGGGTGGGTGTGGGACACAAGCGAGTACGTTACATTGGAGCTGCGAAGATATTCTTGTACAGTCGAGGACTGTAACTTTGTCAACAAGAGAAAGCTCTTGACAACATTGAGTGAAACCAGCGGCAGTAGCACACTGATCTTCCACGTGAGCCCTACCGTCTGTAACAATGGAAACTCGATCCTCAAGCGTCAGGCACAACAGCTGTATATCTCCTGCGAGAGGCACTATCGGGTCACTCTGCGTAATGAACTTGAGAAAGAACTGAATCACAACTCTATATTCTGTGTGTAGAGCCACGACAGACCGAACAACTTTTCAAGAGCTTCAGTTAAGGTACAACCTTCCTGTTATATTTTGCTAGCTTTATACTGATTCTTCTGTATGACATCATCTTTGTTACTCTGTATGAATAACATTTCATTTCATGGGAACACAGACGCTTTTGTGTCTTATACAGATGAATGTCGGATCAGTAAGCTTCCGTTGCGAATGGATGTTATATGATTGTTTGTATGCAGTGAATGTTTCTTTTTAGTAGGTAAATAAGATTTGTGACAGTGAATATAAGGGTGGTTTTGCTCCAGATAGCTTAACGCACTGCCAAACTGGGACTGCTGTCGCAAAACAGGTTTTCAGTCCCACTATACAGTCGCAATATACTGAACCAACCAGTCCTAGTACTGTTCCATTTAGTGACATGTATCATTGGCAGGCAGCTATTAGACAGCCAGTATTTCAGTTTTAGCCGTGTTTCCACTATAATGTGCAAACCACTAACCTCCCACCTCAAAAACAGATGCCATAAGCATGGGATGGTCGAGGCCGTCCAATTACCATGATAGGGATAACTGTTATTATGGTCTATAGACTCCTCCATTATATCCTTGAAAAGTAATGCTAAATATTGCTACAAAAGAAAGTTACCTTAGTTATTTCCCACATTAAAAAGTCTTGGTATGGGGAGAAAATGGCTTTACCTATAATAAAGAAAATGTCCAGTAATGAAAAGATGTAAGCTTTATACGATGTTTCCCTTATGTAACAGCACAATAAGTGTATTATGCAGATAACTCCAACAAAGGTACTGGCAGCGCTCACACATAGCCGTATGCAGACGCTGTGTCCAAAGGGAGCTTACCGTACCTAAACACGTAGCAAAGAGAGGGCCGAAAGAAAGGAACGTGGCAGATCCTCAATAAAAGATCTGCCCGCCCTTTTCTTTATAACGGCGCTATTCTTCACACAGCTAACCCTCGGTACACAACGTGTGCATACAGAGAATCCATGTTAATGTAGGGGGGGGGGTTGGAGTGGTGTGAGTTAGGGATGGGTCGGTAATATTTAGGGGGGCGGGGGTGATGGCTAGGGGGTCGGGTGGTTATTTTATGAGTATGGCGATCATGGTTAGGGGTGGGGCATTAGTTGGCAGGGGTGGGTATGGATGGGTGTGGTGGTTATATTAGGGGTGGGGTTAGGAGTGGGGTGGGCTTCCAGTCTCTGGTTGCGGGTCTGGTACGCATGGCTACACATGCCGTTTCACAGCCTGAAGTTGAATCGCCAATACACCTCCTCCCCTATTCGGTCTAAATTTACGCCAGTTTTTTTCGGACAAAGCTTTCCTAGACACGATCCGCCCAGTTGACACTTTATGATAGTCCATTCTAAAGGGCCGTCTTTATCTGTGGACTCTTTGCCGCTTTGACCCTTCGATGCTATGACCGTCATAGCATGCTGTGCGGTAGTTGCTGTGCGGGTCACAGGTAACATAATTGTTTGGGCACACACTGGGTCCTGTGCTTAACGCTCTCACCCAAATCCTAGTCAACTAGTGGAACATGCAGAGACAGCACACGAGTACCGAACTGACAATGCTCGGTGTCCGCGCCAAGCACTCGTGACCTATGCTACTAGTACTACCTGCAACTGCACTCATAATTTTGCAAATGCAAGGGCAAAATAGACGATGATACATACTTAATATTGATTTTTATTTGAAGTATATGAAAGGCAAGAGTATATCAACATCGTTCATTTACATCTACTTCACAGTCTGTCCTTCATCACACTTCTCGCAGTTTCATAGCTGCTGGCCTTATGGTGTGTACACAAACCTGTTCGGCTCATGTGGAGACCAAGATGACACAGATACAAAAGACACAGATGGTTGATTGACACCAGACTACTCACAAAAGACGAGTGTTTGAAAAAGCAGTTACTGAGATAAAATTGTTAGCAGAGGGATTTCTCACGTTCGGTCAACTATGAGGTCTACCTTCCCACTCGACAGCTATCATATCTCCTCGATAAGAAGGCAAAGCTGGAGGGGTAGGGAAATGCAAATGTCACGAAACGGGCACAAAAGTCGATTTCGACATATCCAGAATGAAAATATCCTCGCACGAAAAAATGTGCGCCGGTCAATGACAACGCTGAAACATCCAGATTTGAAAAGACGATTCAAAATATAAAAAAAGAAAGAAGAAACAGAAGCAAGAAAAGAAATTGTTTACAAAGTAAACATCGTGATGTTGCAAAAAAAAACCGTTCAGAACAAGATCCGTGTGCGAATGAGAGCATGTATACTGTTTTTGTATTCCAGCCAATGGGAAGCGCTGATAGCGCCACAAGCACACGGCGAGGTGCGCAGGTGTGCTATACCAGCCTGCCGTCTCCCGGCATTTGTTGTGTCGTTACTGATCTGACGCAGGGGGTCATTTAGGGATCAAAAGGTAGGTGACCGTTCTTCAATTTGACAATGAAATAATAGCTAGGGCAAACTGACTATGCAGAGTTCCGCAGCATGGGTGGATAAACGGAGGTTTCATTTCCAAAAAAACACTGAGACTCGACTGGTTATAAAAATTACGAATCTGTGCTGTTTCGTTTAGATTTACAATACGTGCATGACATTTTGTTTTCTTTTGAATTTAACTGTTTGCTTTTTGGGGGTGGGGGTCGTTGAAGAAACGTAGGGCGTGGGTCGGGGTGGGGCGTGGGGCGTGGGGCGTGGGGCGTGAGGCGTGGGTCGGGAAATTTTTTGAGAGGAGAAAATGGGGTGGGGAAATTGTTAGCAGAGGAATTTCTCACGTTGTGGTCAACTATGAGGTCTACCTTCCCACCCGCCACTGCCAGTGCTCCCAATGTATAAATTCTATAGCTATAGAAAATACTCTACACCATTGTAACATGGGGCGCCAACAGGGGAGTGGGTATGATGAATTAATTCTTTAACTGTAGATTTAATTCTGTAACTAAAGAATTAATACTATACCTATAGAATTCATTCCTTAACTATAAAATTCATTCTTTAACTATAGAATGAATTGTATAACTATATCATTTAAATTCTATGAAGACAGTTTATTCTATCTATATCATGAGCAGAAAATGTTATACAATTCATTCTATATATATGTATACAATTGAAGGCTGCAATTATAGAATGAATTTTATATTATATTAGCCAAACAATGAAAACGACGCCAGCGATTTATTTCGGTGCCAAACAGCCCTAGTGGTCTCTACGCCAGTACTACACACATCTTGCCCATCGAAGTTTATTTAAAGAATGTGTATATGTTAAGCAAACAAACAGCAGCGACACATTGACAGATTCAATGGAATCATTCAAAATTTGCGTTTGCATATGCCTGGTTATTGTTGTTAGTGACTTGGTATTGAGGTTTTTGGCGTCTGTCGTCTGGCAACGCGAGAGCCGGCTACTCCAGCAGTGGTCCCAACCGCACCGGGTCACGGCCCTCACCCTGTGCAGCACGAGGTGTGGTTGGGACAGTTGGAGTGGCCAGCTAGCACGTTAGCAGACGACGGACGCCAAACACCTCCCAATGACAATTATAGAACCGACAACCCCAACAAAGTACTGGCAGCGCTAGACACAACCGTATGCTGACGTAAGCAATCAAGGGAGCCTATCGTACCCATACACGTAACGAAGATCTGCCACGTTCCTTACTTTCGACTCTCTCTTTGCTACGTGTATGGGTACGATAGGCTCCCTTGATTGCTTACGTCAGCATACGGTTGTGTCTAGCGCTGCCAGTACTTTGTTGGGGTTGTCGTTTGACGATTTTATAGCGCTCTGTCCTCATTTGTTCTTGTTTAATTATAGAACCCCCAACAACAACACATTTACAAAAGCACAGTTTGAGTGATTATCATGAATCTGTCAATGTGTCGCTGCTATTTGTGTGCCTGACATACACTTTCTTTAAATGAGCCTTGATGGGCAGTACGTGTGTAGAATCGGTGTAGGTGAACATGTGGCTACATCCACGAAGTTTCGTGTACTGCGTGACGTAACGACTTCAGCGGTAGCGACTTGTTTACAACAGAAACAATGAAGTTGGTACCTACACTCTAACCCCAACCCTACCCGACACATTCCTACACCTCCCATACCCCCCCCACCCTCTTCCACTTCCCTACTCCCATGCCGAACAAAGACAAAAAAAGGGGGGAATGAAAATTAGGGGAATCGCAACATCGTCTTTTAAGTTGTTTAACCCAACACTTTTACCGCACACCTATCCTCAACGACGGCCGAACACGCTTATTGTAACTATAAGAAGCTGTTCACGCATCTGCCGCTGCTTTATAGCAGTCCGCAATTTCAGTGACGTCACAGTACAGTACACAAAACTTCGCAACGAGCCGCAAAAATCATAACAAATTGTATAGCATTTTCTGCTCATAGCATAAATAGAATAAACTGTTTTTATAGACTTACAATGGTATTGCTAAAGAAATCATTCTATACTTATATATAGTAAAGGAATTAATGTTTTAGATAAAGAATTAATTTTATAGTTACAGAAATCATAAACATTCCCCTCTTGGCGTCCAATAGAAAAGGCTATACAATTCATCAATAATTTACAAGTGAAGGCTGCAGCTATAGAATGAATTCTATATTATAGCTTGCCAATTCTTTAGCTAAACAATAAAAACAAGGCCAGCGATTGGTCATTATTGTTAATACAATAGTAACAGTTTACTGTTTGCCTGTCTCAGATAAGTAATTAAACTGGTTGTGAGCTCAGTTAAAATTATACAGACATGTCTTAAATCTGTAATTATTTCCCACAGGCAAGAGTCAACGACTACCCTCCTTCAGATCTCATGTAGGCCTACATGCTTCATCAGTAAGTTATTCTTTGACTTTCGTATTTTGTTGGTACTTTGTAGAGGGTACAATTAATCTGGTTTTTTAAGATTCCATCGCCAATTTATCAACATCAAAATAGAAGAAAACACTCATTGTTTTTCTAACTAAATTTAATTCATATATACGTTTACATTTACTCTACATCCTCCGTAAACATATACTTTATCTTCTACAATACAAAGCAGATTTAAAACATCAATTCACATGAAAAACCATTCACATTACCAGTGCTAATTACCCGAGACCAAAACATAAATTAGAACACATGCACACAGTCGTCATTTGAATACACATGCACGCACATCATTTGACAAACATACACACACCGTCATCATTTCACACACACACACACCCTCACACACACACATGCACACCCTACCATCATTTGAACACACACGCAATAGTCATTTGAATATACACACACAATTCTCATTTGACCACGAAACATTCACACAACAGCTGTCACTTAGTCTCACAATCCCTCGCAATCAAACTTCACTTGCTCATTCCTTTTGCTCAAGGAAATGTCGGTCACTTCAGACAAAGGAGGTCAGTTGTTCATGACCAGGTCGTCATACAAAAGACTTAAAACGGGCAAATCAAACAGCTGCCCTGTCAGACGCCTGACCGTATATGGAACAGTAATAGGAGTGCTTCACCTGGCGTCAGTATAATGTGACTGGGTGGGACTGAACCCTAGTTTTCAGAGGATATTGAAAAAAAACTTTTGAAAGGCCAGCCTTATCAGCTTGACTGGTTATCTGCTTTCGGCATGAATTCTTCAGTCGTGCATTTTTGGGGTACACGTTCTATTAGCACGATTCCACAACGAGCGTTTTAGGAATGCATTCTTATATCCACACCACTGGTGACGCACTTTCGCGGTTCACTTTTCTATCAACCAAAGGCAGCAGTCTGCAGAGAAAGAGAGAGAAGAGTTCCGATTAGCCTAGACAAATTAGTGTATGGTTGAGCCGGTCACCACCTGCCAACGAACTACAGAAGGCTAATAAAGTCTGAACGACAGGGGAAGGAAGGGTGCACGAAGAGAGGAAGATAACGGTGAGGGGAACAAAATGAGCGAAACGTCACATTCTATCTGCTTGACTAGTTGCGTGCTTTCGGCGTGCATTTAGTTATCCATATGACTCGTGGTTATTTAGAAGGACAGTGCTTCCACCTTGCGATGATTTCGCACTATTAGGGGTGGGGTCCTATGACTAATCTATGCACTGAAAGAACCACCAGACTGCAGCAAGATGGCCAGTGCAGTTTACACAATGTATAACTGCAGGAAATAATCCTTGGCCACGCCAGGATTCGAACCAGCAACCTTCTACTTCTAGTCCTCAGCTCTACCAGCTGAGCTATCCAGGCCTTCTTACATGACTCATGTAGCTACATTTTGTATTTATGTCACCAACCATACCTCTTACGGGTTGTGAGCGGTGTTCACAGAGGCAGTCACCTACCTTGGAGCTCCGTGAAAAATTTGATTTATTTACTAAAATATTTCTGCAATTTAAAAGAGATTCAGCGTAAAAGCAGCGCTCTCATATAAGTCCCTAGGTGCAGATTCAGAAGGTGTAATTTTCAACCTGAATCAGGACTTTTATCGCCATATTCTTAACTGCTCGTCGCTTTCTGCGAACCTGTCTGCCAAGAAGAGCAGTAGGCAGGCCACTGGTGACCCAGACCTTGGACTCACCAAGGGTAAAGCTAAAGTCAATTAGCGTCCTTTGTTCTCGCCGCCCGCTTCTGTTGAAAAGGATTTTTTAACCAAACCTGACGAAGATGACCTCGACAAACTCATTAGTGAAGCACGGGATATACGTTCCACTTCTACAGCCTCTTCTATAATCGAGGATGCTGATACTTCAGACATACACGAATTTATTCTCACACGGGTAAATGAATTAAGCTTTGTCACAAACCAGGCAATGCATTACCTGCGATAACACCTTTCTGTTCCAAGTTCTGCCTGCGCTCGTCACAGCTGCGTCCGTCACTGACGCGCTAAGCCGTCACTTAAAATTGGGTGCTCAAATCTCTGCTCAAAGACACGTCCAGATACCCCATGATATGGTGCAGTATATGCAAAAATGTGCACTGCAAATGAAAAACCAGTGGGAACCGAACTGAGGCCTATTCACCTCGAGAATCAGTTAGGATCTCTGGTCTCGAAGGGTCCACAAATGAAAACCTAGTGGAAAAGATAATGCAAATCTTTCTCGAGTGTGAAGCCGACGTTAAACCTGAAGATATCTCTGTAATTCATCGTATCGAGCTGAAGCGGTTGCAGAGTTGTAGACAAGTTATTGTCAAGTTCGCCTCACGTCGCAAAAAAGCCAGTTCAAGTTTCAAGTTTCTTTGTTCTTTTACCCTCAGGGGGTATAAAGAAAAAAAGAAAAAAATTGTCAAAGAATACGTCAATTGTAAATAACGAGAAATTACGACCAAAAAGAAGTGTCTAATGGATACGCCTATCCACAAAAACGGAGTGTTCTTAAACGACGTCATACCATCGCTTGGTGGAAAACTACTCAAATATGTTAAACCCTACAGTGTGTAGACAAGGCCTGGACAACCGACGGGAAAATATGGTGTCTTAAGAAACCACCTGTCGGGGTAGATCCACCAAATTGATGTAGGCCTCTTTGTATCGAAACTCCAGATGACATCTTTAACTGGGGGAGGACAGTATCGATTACGAAAAGGCTTTATTGTCTGTTAGGCCACCCTGTGGGGTAATCAAGCAATACACCAAGGTATACTAGACATACAAAACTTTAATGAAAACATTGAATCGAAACTGTTAGTCGAACGTTACTGTAAATGGAAAACGAAGTTCTATTGGTACACCACTTTGCTATAACGCCAAGTGCGCTCCCTGTCACACCGCGTGCGAAGTTTCAGTAGGTCCCACCAGTGTAGCGGATGTTCGTGTTACTTGTGACACGCAATAGCACTTGTGATATGGGAAGTTCTGGTCGACTTAAATTTTGAAGGGGGCATATCAGGGATGTTGGGTCCCGTGGTATGTCGTCAATAAAACTCGGTCCAGGCAGTGATATTTCTATTGACCCAAGCTGTTAGTTGTGATGTAGGAAACTGCGTGAAGAAACCTGTCTTTCTGCAATAATTCAGTGATTCTTTAACTAATGGTCAGCTCTCTGCAGTCTCCGGAGAAATGGCGTAAGTAATGTGAGTATAAACTCTTCTAATGAGCAACTAGTAGTAACAGTGATAAGTTTGATGACCCAAGCTGTCTGACATACTACTTAGGGATCTGTTAACTCTTTGACACCGTGCGAATAACCGACAGCCCGCTCCATTGGCACTACGTTTCCGCCTTACGGGCGGGATTAAGTCCGTTCGAATTATGATTTTTAAAATGTCATCTGCTAATCTTTTAAGGGAAAGAACTCTTACAATCGAAAGCTGAATCATTTCTTCACGAGTTGCTTCCCTTTTCTGTGTTTTAAACTGTCAATCAGATCCGTTTCCGGCAATAATTTGAAGGGGGGGTCCACATGTGGTCTGTCACTTGAGAAATGCTAGATTTGCGCTTCAAATTACACGCTAAAGAGGAAAATGACATTGTTTCGCAAATTTACTGTGATAAAGTGGATGAAGATAAGAGTATTTGTGCCTGAAAGACCTAAGAAAGTGATTAGGAAGAGAAAAACGAGCGAGCACGTGTACTGAAGAGTACCGAACAGACACTGAGACTGAATGGCGAGGACTTTTTGATTTCTGCAACTTCAGTTGTGTTTCCATCAAAGGATTTACAAAATTATGGAACAAGGTCCAAGAAACACGGTAAGAAATGAGTTTTCTTTATTTATTGTAGTTAGTTAGCAATTTTAAATAATGTTTTTATTGTTTTGGGGGATTTTTTTATGAATTTTTGAAAAAAGGCTAAAAATGCCCCGGCCCCCCGGGACCTACTCTAGGTAGGATTCTCCGTCACAAGTGAGTTAACCTGTGGAAATTCATAATATATCTTAAAACGTTGGAAAATTGTGAAATAGTGGTGGTGATGCGAAGTCTTCTATACGCTCCAACCAAATAAAGTCTCTTTCTAATAATGTTTTAAAAATGAAATTCATCGCGATAACGAAGAAAAGCTCTTCGAACAGCGCCACGAAAGAACTGGACCCTGATATGACATTCCCCACCCCACCCCCCACCCCCCACAAAACCAAACAAACAAACAATACCGTACGATTTGGATGATACTTTGCTGAACTGTGATATGGGTCTTGTGTTGTGGTATTCTCTGTCGTGTGTCTAGGCGTATTGCGCTTATGTGTTTCACTAGCCTGCTCATTAACTAGAGTTACAACAACATAAAAAAGTGTCAAGAAGGGGGAACTAACCATGCGATCGCTGCTTTCTTTCTTCTCTGGGTATTCTCTGTATTCTGTGCATTTGTACTGGGAAGTTGTTCATGAGTGGAAATTTAAAAAGTGGTAAGTAGTGGTTGGGGGCAATATTTTTTACGTAACTTTCAAAAGTGAAAGACGTTTTGATAATTCTGTAGTTCTTATAGATGTCTTTTGTATCTAATCATGTAAGGTCCTATCCTTTTGTTTGAAGCATTCATGTGAGTAAGGGAGATTATTTTGATCCAAAAGACATGTAGTCCGATGGCTTGTACTGTTGATTTTACTGCTTGTATATAATTTGAGTGGAGGGTATGTCTCTCTTGTACCCGTATTATTTTTCTATATAAGATACTGGATAATTAACATAACATTAGCTAGTTTAAGCCAAAAACAAAGCATCCTACTTTTAGTTTGAACATTAATAGAGAATTGACCTAGTTATCCAAGGACCATGTTGGTGGGTGTAGCTTTTCTTTTATTTGTGTATTAGCTTGTAGAATGTCAACTGTAATTGTCACAACTGGGAGATTTCTTTTTGCTCTTGACTGGGCGTCTCCTATTCTCGTTCACACGACCACCGTCAAGAGTGTGACATGTGCGTAGGTGGAACTATCACTGTACGTGTTACTAAAATTAATTAATATGATTTCTTAATCATATGGCCGAGCCCCCACCACCTACAGTCTCCCATAAAGAACAACAAAAGACCATAATACAGTGAACACAAAAAAGAAGAATGTATTGTTGATATAAACAGCGAGTATTTACAATCAAGACAATATATTTTACAACTTGTTTCAACTCTAGGGCTCCCGCAATTTCCTTCTGTTTGAGCTAGGTCTACTATAACATCTAATACCACCCTACATCACCCGCCTCGCCATTAAACACAATGACAAACTACGTACTCAATCTCGCCTTTGCTTATGAGAAAAGAATGACCACGTGATGCGCAACACTCACAGAACACAACAATCGTTCCCGAATGCTTCTTACAGTCCGCACGACAGTCTGTACGTTGGAGAGCTCCTTCCTTGGATAGTTCACCAGCAGATACCCTGAAGACCTCTTGAACACCTCCACGTAACAGCTGACTTCGATGCTGACGTTCACCCACGCCACAGAGGATATGACGTTTCTCAAGGCTGACACACAGCCCCTTGAGCTCACCCCAAGAGCTCGGTTACAGGCAGCCTCCTTGTAAGGCTGGACCTTCGCCCCTGCTTCAGACGGTTGTCTGTCCACGGTCTTCGGTCTCCCTCCTTTACGTTCTGCAGTCCTCTCCCGCCTGGTCAGGGTGGGGGGTTTTCCCACAGCAGAGGAGCACGTGCTAGAGTCTCACCCCAGTCTGGAAGTATCACACCCTCGCAGAGTCCCTTGCGCTATGCAACTGGTCTACTCAAGCCACGTGCCGTTGCTACTAGACTTCCACACGTCCAGTAGAACGAGACACCTCAATTCTACAGCTGAATCCTTCAGCCTTCAGCAGAGTTGTACCACAAGATACGTACGTCTCATCACAGCAGCTCTTCTTCATAGGAGTTCAGGCTAACAATGCCCTCACTGTAGAGTTGGCTGAAGATGCTCTTTTGGGCGGAAGATGCCCTCTCGCAGGATAGTTGGGCGAAAGATGGTTTGACTGTCTAAACCAGTCCTTTATTCTCAACTTTCGTATATAGTTTCTTTCATTCACACGCACCTGGTCAAAAAGACAATTACATATATCAACCAATCAGGCCAGAGACAGCAGAAGCCACACCCCTTGTCAACTACAAGAACACGCCCCTAAGTGGACACCTAGAGTGGACATAGCTACCCCCTCCCCTTCCTGGCTGTTTACACCCATCGGCTACATCAAAGCCCCTGGTGCTCGATACTACGCGTCAGTGGATTCATCCAGATACATAATCCTCCCCTGAACAAGTAACCCGCACCTGGCCTGGCTATGGTCCCTTCCCAGCTGTGCCTCAGGGCGAGTAAAACCTTACCCCTTGCTTCTAGGGCCTGCACCCCTGATCAGAAGTGTGAACAGGAACCTAACCTGGGCTGGTGATGACGTGAGCGGTCGGATGGCGGCTTGAACAAGGGTTTAATAGACCTTAATTAGGGCCTGAGGGTCGTGGATGGGTCACACCTAGAATCTAAGGTGCAATCTCCTTGACCCACCAGACTCCAAAATGTGACAGCAATTTTAGGGTTAGATCGCTTATTGCCGGTTCCCAGACTTCCCAGCCACATGTGAGTATTGGTGCTATGGTTCTATCAAATACTTCAACTTGGATGTCGCTGAACCAATCTACATTTTGTAAGGAATGAAAACATAGCTCTGGAGGCTCTATCATCATTTGTCAAGGAATGAAAACATAGCTGTGGGGGCTCTGCCATTCAAGGACGTGTGCTTCTTCTGCATGTACACTTCGCTACAAGAAAATTTCTTCCTGGGCTTCGGAAGCACATAGTGGCGGAAGCACGAATAGCGTTATGCATTGCGAAGATATTTCTCTCGAAAAACTTCGGTTGTGGAGCCAAGGAGCCCTTATAAATACTTCCTCGGCATACGAAAAAAAAGTGTGGAGGGTACTTCTGACGAATTAGTGGCCAGATAAGCATGGATTTATCGTTGTAGCAGAAGGAAAGTTCGTAATGTTCTCGTAATAAACACTGCCACTAAAAGCACTATTATAGTAAAAAGAAATTGCTCTATATCCGATATCATTTCAGACAGATGGTGATAAACTTGAAAAAAGTAGATTCTGCACTGCAAAACGCACCAATCAACCGACTCTACATAAATCCAGGAAAAATAAAAGGGAGTTCTTAATGATATAAACTGTAGATCGAGTGTAATCTATTCTAATATAGACCCCTACTACTGCCTGTTTAGTGACATAGAAATAGTCTGATGTGTACGTAGTACTTTACTTGGGTGTGGGTGCCATAAACGGACTTGGGGAGGGTGTAGCGAAATTGAAACCTGGCGTGTAAGACTAGCATTGTTTATTCAGTTTAAACTCGAGGCTAGCCTGCTCAGTTCAAGGAAGTTCAACCGATCACGAATGCATTAGTTATGTCCTGTCGATGAATTAGGAAACTCGAAATGTCTGACAACAGTACATAAGTGAATAAACTAGTGATGCTGTTTACAAGAATAGACCATGTGATGTAGAGGGCGTTGGAGTAGGGAGAAATAAAAAGGGACTTGAGAGAGGAGGGAAGATCAGAGAACAAGAGAACAAGAGAAAAACAGACACAGACGGAAGAAGCTTCCTCGGGCTTATGCGTGCTTGGCCATGGGACTTAGAAAGTTGTGGCCACGAAGCCCGAAGGCAGGAGTTAGCACGCAGAAGACTGAGGGGCACAGTGGAGGATGAGCCACAGGGCTGTTTCTTCGTGCACCTCCGCTGCAGCTGCACAACGGAGCTTTACTCTGGAAGAAGCCACTGCCTTTAGCGGCCAGGAAAAAGTTAGAGAATAGAGAAGGCCAGGCTTCCGTCTGAGTCACCAATAGGGTAGACAGTAGACATAGAGAAGAGGTCCAATAATAGACGCAAGATGAGGGAATGGGTTGCAGGGTTAAGCCGGCCATGCACTGAAATGATAAACAAATAAAGTTTGGGACGCTCAGGCCTAGTTTGGCGTCTGTCACAATTAGATGAGTCTGGTGGAAGTGTTACAAGGGTTACAAGAGTGCTGTAGTGGATGTGGTTCCACCAGCATCCTTTGAATGTATCGTGCGACCGTAGTCCTATTTATTTATTCTCATACATTCATCGATTTATCGGGGGGCCTGGTTAGCTCAGTTAGTAGAGCTGCGGACTAGCAGATGGAAGGTTGCAGGTTGTGCAAGCTCTATTCGGCCATCTCCCCGCACATTAAACTGCCTGTCCGCACTGACCATCAGTCTGGTGGTTCTTTCAGTGCATAGTTTAGTAATAGGACCCCATCCCTCATAGTGCGAAATCACCGCACTGTCCCTCTAAATAACCACCAACCATCGATTTATCATACACATTAAAATAAACTATTGCCGTCCGAATCTTTTATTTACCCGGAAGGTGGCTGACAGGTACACAACTGAATGTCACAGATTGCTTTTTTTCCACTTAGCCAGTCCTTTAGACCCATTCATACCCTGAACTACAAGTGTATGCCACATTCAGTGTCAAGCTGTTGTTTTTGGTCAAGGAACAACCACAAATTGTTTCCCTGCCACCCACGTGTGTTCTGCTACCCAGCTGATGAAGGCAACCGTCGTTGCAGCGAACAAAAAGGACCACACAGAGAGCAGGGTGCATTGATTTGCGACAAACGCGATCGGTTGTTCGCGTTCTCCTGGACGAAGAATCGAACGCAGAACTTGTGCAAGAGCGTAGCCATCCGCTCGAGCGTCAATGTGGGAAAATCCTCGATGAACGCTCGGCCCTTTCACTCGAACCAACCACGACCATCTACTCCTGTCTGAGGCTGCAGATTTACTCGCCATTTGTCATGTGTCACACGTGATATTACAGAGTTGAAGACATTTTCCAGGCGAACCGGCTGATGCCTGAGGAGAGAGAAACATCTGATCTAAGAAGGCCTTCATCCAGATCCAAGATCCAAGATCTCGACAGGGAGAACAAGATGGCGAGTTCACGAAAGAGTGTCGTGTCCGATGAACTCTAAAAAAAATCGACAGTGGCTAACACGATGCAGGACAAGAGTAATATCCCTTTTACCGCACGTGCTTCATCGCACTGAAATTCATTTTTCTTGACTTTAACCACTGGCCACATGATCGTTTCCTCACGTTACGTGTTATTACGTAAACGATCATGTCACCTCGCCTTCTACAGCCCTCAAGGAACCATCTATTCTATAAATAAATTTCCTCCACCCTCCGTCCCTGCTTGCACACTTGCGCGCCTGGGTGCAAAGTCAGATGAGGTAGTTTACTAAAGAAAAACAGCCCAGTCAAAGCATAAAAAGGCACAAATAGAACAACATATAAACAGCGAGATAGACTGGGCCAATCTATAGGGGACGAAGACAACTGTTCCGTGAAGAATAGTAATGGGCTGAAAGCTGAGGTTCTCTTCATCCCCTGTAACTTGGACCAGTTTCCCTTCTTATTAACGTAAATGATTTACTTCACGGTGTAGTCGCTCGTTTTATTTACAATATATTTACACAAACATGCCCTTCTTAAGAGCGAGCTGATACAAAGACCGGCACTTAGCATGGACGCACTTACCCAAAAACCTTCATTCACTTCACTTAGCACGGACGCACTTAACCAAAAACATTCATTCACATCACAGGATAAGGAGTAAATGTTAAGGACAGGTTACATAGTACTGACGATTACAAACAAAGGTATATTGTATCATCTGGTTTTATTTTTCAGGGCCAGACTGATGGCAGTCAAAAGAATTCGGGTGTTTCTATGCTTCATTGTTGTCGTCACCATTCTGACTACAATTTACGTAAGCCAGTTACTGGATGCAACAATACCAGATCAACAGCACCGCTCTCCCGATCCACAGCCTGCCCTCCGTGCTTCTCACTGTCTGCAACCTGTGACTCATCCCTGGCACAAAGAAGTTCCCTACGAGGTGCCCGGTTTCCTCATAAAGCCCGCGATGCACTCTGACCTGCTAACACAAAACACAACAAAAATCGTCAACAGATTATATAACGATATGTGTCCCGGCATGCCTAGTCTACCAAATGTTGAATTTGCCTTTTCGGACATTCTGCTTATAGTCGAGTTTACCAATCCTAAATACTACAGCGTCATTCCCTACATTGAACTTTTGTATCGAAGATACTTTCCTCATATTCTCTATTGCGGTCTTGGTCCGGAAGAGTTAAAAAAGAACATGGTAACGGCAAAGATAGGTTTTCTTCTCTATTACGTACACGCTTTGAAAGGCTCGTGGCAAATGAAATACGAGTGCATCGAGCACGCGATGAAAATGTGCGATAATTTCACCGGCTATCTGATGATCGGCGACGACACAATCATCAACATGAAGATGTTTCAAGCGACGCCCAAAGATAAAGTCATATTTGGCAACGACTTTGTCCGAACGGGGGAAGGCATGAACACGACTCAGTTCCACGTCAGCTGGGGATGGTGGGAAGCAGAAGGTGGCCGAAGTGCTGTGCTAGGAGTCTTGAACGAGTTGTCCTTCAGAGCTCGTCACGAGAAGGACGTCATAGCCAAAGACTTCCTTCAAAAGTATTATTCCTTTGTGAACAGCAGCACTGTTGTTCACATCATGTCGACAGATTTCCTGTACATCCCCAAAAGGTTGTCCCCAATTTTTCTGTACATGACGCCACTGTTTCGAAAGTACAAGTTCAAGGTGGAAATGGCTATTCCCTACTTTGTCTGTGGACTTAAAGGCGATGTTAACTTTGTTAAAATGCACAGCCTGTGGGGACAAGACCGGCAGAATCCTCACAAGTTCTATGAGAAAGACGTTGTTTATGTCCATCCTTTTAAATACGGCGAAGATTTTAAGAAACCTGAAGGGAATGCTTTCATATGTAAAAGTTATCTTCGAACTGTGTAAATTAGGAATTTAATTTTAGATTGATCTGCAGGCCGTCTTTTTATTTATGGCTTTATTCTAGGTAATTGCTTGTTTGTGAATGTATACATATGTGCGTATTTAAATGTAAAAAAGCAGAAGAGCGAATCTTGCGTCATTCCTGTTTCATTGTATTTCATAATTTGCGTTTCATTTTAAACCTCCAAAATGTCTATGAACCGAAGCGCACTGCTATTTCGTTATTGTTTTATTTTTAACTTTCCTCTATTTTCCAGTCTATTCCTTACCTTTCTTTCATAAGACACTTTACTTCTGTTTCGTTCCTCAAAGCCAGTCTCAAAACATACTTTTTTCCTAATTGTTTCAGTTTTTCGTGTGTGTGTGTGTGGGTGGGTTTGTGTGTATAGTGTTTGTGTGTGAGAGAGTGAGAGAGAGAGAGAGAGAGAGAATGAATGAGAGAGGGAGAGAGAGAGGATGTGTGTGGGTGTTCAGTTATATGTTACGCATAGTCTGTGAAAAGGCAATTGAACATTATTTCCCTATCTACCTTTAACATTGGTTTTGCGCTGCGATGGACGACAATCTTATATATACTGAAAACCAAAGAAAAGCAAACCTAGGGAATTGGTGATTTTATATGAATTTTTCCCTTTTATTCAAACGGGTTTGAATCGACCAAGTTTGGAGAAAATCGGTACAGTGAGTCGTTGCATAATGCGTGTTAATGAGCCATGCTGTGAATTAAAGCATTCAGAATGTCCGGGACGTCCAGATTCAGAGTCCAAAGTCAGTAGTAGGTGTGTCTTCCACTGGCATCGACAAGGGCCTGGCATCTGGCAGACATGGAGAGCACCAGACGTTTCACCACCCGTAGCCAATTTTGCAGAGATCTGCCTGAGACAGTGAGAGCCTGTTCCAGCTGCCGAGCTGTTGGCGGCCTCGGCTGAAAAGCGTTCAGCTGTCTGCAGATGGTCCCATAGCTGCTCGACTGGGTTGAGGTCTGGGCTCATGGAGGGCCAAGGCATCACCTGGGCTGGTATTCATGTTCAGCCCCTAACCCGCTTAGCGGCTGGAGGACCCTCTAAGTCAGCTACGGGTCATTCACGTCGGCCCGTTAGGCCCCTCCGGGCAAGTTACGGGCCGGCTAACTTAGCAGGTGGGGTACCCCTGCCTTTTAGTCGCTCTGGGCCCGTTAAAAATGGGGCTGCGGTACTTTTCTGCCTTCACAGCAGACGAAATCTGGGCAGAAACAGAATTTTTAGAGACGTATCCAATTTTTTTGTATACCTATGACGATGTCGATTTACAAAATTTTAGATTTCGTGGGCAAGATATTCTTGATATTACCAACGAGATTGCAGAGCATTCGTAACTTGCCAGTCGAGGACTACCAACACTACCTTGAATACAAGTCTGCGTAACTTGCCAGTCGAGGGCACCCAACATTACCTTGAATACAAGTCTGCGTAACTTGCCAGTCGAGGGCACCCAACACTACCTTGAATACAAGTCTGCGTAACTTGCCAGTCGAGGGCACCCAACACTACCTTGTATAAAAGTCTGCGTAACTTGCCAGTCGAGGGCACCCAACACTACCTTGAATACAAGTCTGCG
>SMGT01003418.1:2853-15388 GCA_004794575.1 Lanistes nyassanus | reverse complement strand
GCATGAGTAAGTCCGCCCCCTTTGGCATGAGACCATAGGGGCGGGAAGTACCAGTGATCGTCCCTCCCCAGGGGTTCCCGCTAGAGTAGCCATTGTGGTACTCTGGCCCCCATGATGGGAGAAAATGGTCTAAGTGAGAGGCGATGCCCTCGCCTGTAACGTTTTATGGGGTGTGCTGGATTTTAGGGAAAAGATAGGAAATGTAAACACCTAAAGCTAACCCCACCTTTTCAAGCAAAAGGTCGCCTGTAACGTTTTATGGGGTGTGCTGGATTTTAGGGAAAAGATAGGAAATGTAAACACCTAAAGCTAACCCCACCTTTTCAAGCAAAAGGTACACGACCAGATAATTCAGCACATTTATTGAACTATAAACATTAAAAAGGATAGCAGAGGAAGAAAAGAGGTAGATGAACAAATATGTAACAATGCGTGTGTGTGCGTGTGTGTGTGGTAGCAACAGTGTGTGGTATGTTACAACTTGCAGAACAGTAAGCAATACAACCAGAGTACAGTTGAACTAATACGAATCCTAATATCGTAAAAACTACTTGCGGTGGATATATAATCCAAACAGGAACAGAATTATAATCCAATCAGGAACAGAACAGTCAATCCAATGTTCGTTCACACTAAATAGTGGTCCGCGGTAGTAGTTTGTATAGGAGACGACGGTTGAGAACCGTAGACACAGTTCACAGGAACGCAAATGTTCGGTCTGTAGAGCGTAGACCCCGGGGGGAAAGTCTGTAAGTAAGGTCAAAGGTGAACTGAAAATCCAGTTATGCCAAGACAGTAGATCACAGCAGATCGACCTGGTCGTCAGGTATCAGGAATGCTGGGTAAGGAACCTACTATGCTGTTCGATTAGCTGTCCTTGGAACGTCCTTGCCTAACCGTCACAGGTTCCTTGTTTCTCATAGATTTCAGATCTATAGAAACGTCCACTCTAACTAGTGGAAAAGTTCGCTTGTCTGCACACTCACAGCCTACTATTAGGCCGTCTAAGAGAGTAGCAGTTGGACGGAGATATAATACTGGTAGCTCAGCCGTTAGGTCTTTTATCCTTCGAAGTCCTAACAACGTATTTTGCCTCTTTCAATAACTCGAGAATGTTGAGAACAATTTCGTCGTGACAGCGCTAAAAATCTCCTCACGACGAGAGCCAAGCTAATACAGTTATCTCACAATTGTAGCTATACGGGATCAGCCATAAGCGAAGCGCGTATAGCGACAGTTGAGCGTTAACGTTTCCTCAACAAGAAATGCGTCCTATCTCTTCGCTGGTTTCTGCTTTAATCCCTGATGAAGCGTTAGATCCCACCGAAATTTCTTCCGCCCCCCCTCGCAACCATTTTTCTATCTTCTCATTGGGTGGAGTCTTACGCGTATTTGACAATCAAAATGACGTCTCTTGCTCCTAACACTACGTATGCTTATTGCGTCACTCCGTGTCAACTCTCTCTTGAATGAAAGATTACAAAGCTATATGAAGATACATTAAAAAGAACACAGTTCTTAACAATAGCGCTGGAGAAAACCTTCCAAAACGCAACATCGCCACAAGAAGGAAGTGTGCCGCACAGTCCATCAGTGGCGTAGCAGGTTTACTCTGAGGTAAGAGAAAAGGGTGATCACTCCCCAGACCAGAACCCACAGTGTCAGAGGCGGCAGACGCATGAGCACGTACGAAACCGGAAGGGGGGATGTCGGCGTGACTCACATCTGGAAGTCGGGTAACCTCCGGTGGGTGGCTAGAAGGTGGAGGCACATTCCCCTGGCACCCGCCAGAACTGGCAGGAACCCAGGTGGCTTCCCACTGCACTGGGAAGTGTATATATATATATAAAAAAAGATGTGCACTCACTCTTCCTCTATCACGACCGACAGTGCCTCCAGGGAGTTGCCTACAGCAGCAGAAGTGGGATCGACGGACAGAGGAAGCACCCATGCTGCAGGGGCAGTGACGTCAACTGCATGGCAACGGGCGCCAGCAAGTCAGACATCAACATGCCATGGGGGGAAGCGTGCATAAGTAAGTCCGCCCCCATAGGCATGAGACCAAAGGGACGCCACACGGACAGTCCACCAGTGGCATATCAAGTTTCCTCTGTGGTAAGAGAAAAAGGCGATTGCTTCCCCAACAGGAACGACACGATCAAAGGCAGGTGAGGCATCGGAAGGGGGGTTGTCGGTGTGACTCCACACCAGAAGAGCAGGCACTTCTGGTGGGTGGCCAGAGGGTGGAGGCACGTCTATCTGCGCCCCGCCACCGTACCACTCTTTAGCACTGCGAGAGAGACACTGCTTGCTCTGGGAGCGTGCTGAGCAGGTCCCCCCCAACAGCGCGAGTAGCCACTGCACTACTCTGACCACCACGGCGGGTGGCAACACCAGAAACCAGCACGAGCACAGAGCGCCCGGAAGTTGGTGACACTGACGCCAAAACGCTGTTGTCCAGAGGCGGTGACGGCATCGAGACTACAGCGGCGTAAGCCTGGTGTGCGGTGGCGAAGCAGCAACATTGGCAGATGTGACTGAGACAACCAGAAACGGAGACGACTGCCGGACCGATGCTGGTGGGAGAGATCCCAGATAATCCGTCCAAGCCAGGAAGCAGGGAGGGATCCACGCTGTGTAGCTAAGTGAAAAGCAAAACAGGGGGGTGATGAAAAAACACTAAGTCACTGTCCCACCAATAAACAAAGCGTGGAAAAGAGGAAAAAACCCACATTGCATCATTAGGTGACAACAAAACACTTAGAACAAGAGTTGGGGAGTAACGAAAGCACTGAGTCACGTACCCACAACAAAGCATGGCTAAGCGAAACTAGTAAAAAACACCTAGCACAAAACTCGGGAAGTGACGAAAGCACTCTGAGTCACAGACCCGTAACAAAAACAGAGCGTGATTACAAGGAGATAAAATCCTGTAATAGCTGCATGGCTAAGTGAACAACCAAAACACAAACGAAGGGTGACGAAAGCACTTTGCATCACAGAACCATTCAACAAAAAACGCAAGTGAGTAAAAGACAGAGCAACAAGGAAAGAACACAAAGCGCACTTTCCTTTGTTCAACTTGTGTACCGTAGAGTAGAAGGGGCGTAGGGACTGCCAGGCCAAAGCCAAGTCAGAGTGAAGGCAGGGACGTAGGAGACCAACAGGTGACATGTCCGACCGGCACAAAGACGCTTGAAAAAAGTCAGCTTGACCTGGTCAGTGAGCTGTGGGCATGGGTGGCGTGCGCTGTGCGCATGCACAGAAGGCCTTGCCAGGATTGCTATGTGGGTTGTTTTTCTTTGGAAGGTGCGTTTAGGGATCGCTAAATTGAGAATATAGCACTTTGGGTCATGGTACAGTATTGTGACAAGAAATTTATTTTTCCAACAACGTTCGAAGTATGTTTCTAACTTTCATAGTTATTTTTTTACAATTTTTCGAAATTTGGTAAAATTGCACAAAATCGCCCCAAAATGCAGAGATTGCAGTGACATCACGCACTGTATGAGTTTAACATAATAAAAGGACATAGAAATTGTTAATACATAAGAATGACATACCATCATCATGTACAGTGTTGTCTGGTGTTCAAGCACCAAATTGGTCCCATCAACTACATCTACTGCTTCGTATCCAGACTTAAAAATAAAATAAAAAAACAAATCCAGATATCAGCACGGCCAAAGCATGTATAGAGAAGACTGCTGAGGATGCATAAGAAAATAAGAGACATCCCAACTACCTGACTGCTGCTAATAAACATCTCAGTTGGATTTTGCAGCATCATAAACATAAATAAACAATCAGCAACTCTTTGCAGCACTCATTTGAGAAAGCCTTTATTTGATACTATGAGAGACCAATGGTACACAATGATGGCTACTTAGAAATAACCGACAAGCTTCATACTGTCTGCAAAGCAAACCATATCCAAACAAATGTTGATGATAACAGATAAGGACCCCCCCCCCTCCCAATAAATACAAAAGCAGCAGACAAAATTAAAAACAAAAGCAGGAGACCAAAAGAGTAGAACAGCAGATTATAGGTATCATACAATGTCCAGCAGAAGCCTACTGACCCCACAGCCACAAATGTCTGGAGCAGGTGCACAAAGAACATGTCCTGTCAAGAAGCCCTCAGCATCCCTTGCGTTTCCTGTCAACAGCAGGCGTGACCTTGCATTCCTGTGCGAACAGTCAAAAATGTAGATACATTTTCAGAAAATCTTGTTCTTAGGTAACCCTTAAAGTGTAGGGGTTAATAAATTTAATAACACAACCAGTCAGCTTGATCAAGAATAGGTCAGTTTGTTTTCAAGATATGACAAGGTGCTAGCCAAACTGACTTAAAGTTTATAAATTCATAGAAAGACTTCTACGTGAAATCCAGCATACAATTTCTAGTAGAAAAGAAATCACCTTTTCAACTTTGGGTCCTCTTCTTCCATTGGTCTATGCTGGCTTAACCCACTGAAATTCCACAGCCCTGTTTCTGGATTGAAGTAGTTTTCAAGGTCATCATCAGTTGGTGCCTGCCCAAAACATCAATATACGGTGATGAATAGCGTGTATCATAGGACAATGTCAAGTTTGGTTTAAATGGTTCAACATACTGTTCATCTCCTAGCAAATGATTAAGGGGCACAGCAGCAGAAAAGCAAAGAAAGCAAAAGTGTGTTGAGTTTCAGTTCCACTGTTGTCAACCACTCATCACGTAATTCAAATGTAGAAATGAGTATCTCAAAGGGTTCAAGGCTTACCTACACATGCAGTTATAAACATAAACAGAAGACAGATACAATTAAGTGCTGAAGACAGCCCACCTGCCCCAGGTCTTCTCTGTTGATGTCTGGCAAGTCTATGTCCTTCTGGTCATCTGTAGAGACTGGAACCTCCTGAAGCCAAACCTCCTCATTAGCCCTAAAGATCTTCAAGTGTGGACACAGGTTCTTGGACGATCTCAGTCCCTGCAACTTACGCTTGCATCCTTCGTTGACGCTACACTCTCCAGAAAGGCAGTGCACAAACCGCCTGTCTTTAGACAAATGGACAAAAGCAACAGAGTCATCGCTGCCACGCACACAATACTTCAACACGTTGCCAGACACAGACACACGCACACACCCAACATTGCGGCTAATCCACGCTGCATGCAGTTTCCTTTCCATCAATGTGGAGGCAACAAAGTCTGGTCTCTTTATAAATGCCATCAATGGGAGGACGTCCTGCTCAAGAAACCTGCAATGCAAACAAAAACTCTGAATATCGTCACTCACTTGACCAATCTCAAAAATCTCACAGGAACACTTCATCTCACAATCTCCAAACACATCAGTCAGGACAAAATCAAATGCTTGAAATAAGCCCGTTTCAGAAGAATAATTATTCAACACAAACACATCTCGCTCAGCACGGTGCAAAATCCAGTGAATCTGTCCACGTTCTAGCCAAGCAGTACGAAATAACTCAAAGATAGACAACTGAGGAGAAGACGTGTTATGAACAGGCTTAGCAGGCATTCCATAGGCTTTCTGCAGATCTTCTGCTGTAATCCTCCTTCGGCTGCCCTGTCTTCTCCCCAGTGTTGGCTGCCTTGATGAACTGGGCTTCTGAGAGGCTGGGAGAGTGCCATCAAGTTCCAGCGTAAATCCAGTGCTGCAACTAGAGTCATGAGAGTCCTGCGATTCAGAAAACTGCACCTGTTGAGACTGAAAACTACTCGCTGCCATCTGACTGTTTACAAGCCTGGCAAGCTCATCTAGCTGACCATTCAAAAGAAACTGGCAAAGGCGCAACCGAAAAGACCTGGGATATTGTCCAGGGATCAACTTGCTACAGGTGACAAACATGTAGGGATAAGAGTAGAGCTTAGCATCAGCAAGACTAGTTTTGCCACGAGTGCTAGGAATGTTGGAGGAGCTGTGGCTGATTGTCCCCAATGCATCCAGCTGTTGCTGCAGCCCACTCGCTTCTGTCACATCCAACAGCTGCACACGCACAGGAGGAGCATCTCCACGTGCACGAAATTCCTGCAGCGCGGTCTCTATTGGCTGCCAGTCCCTAGTGTGCTTGCTGAACCCCCAGAAGAACCTGCACAACACATGGCACATCATGCAGATCCAGGGCTGCCCTAAGTGTTCTTTTCTTACTGACTCAGTGGACTAGCTCCAGACAAATCTTACCAACCCATAAGAAGTTGTACCCACTTGGATTGTCCCAAATATCTAATGAGGGCAACATTATGCCAGGCAAATGCTTTTAGAGCTCAACTATTCACTTTGTGCTGGTCAGTCATGTCAGCCATTTCCTGCAAAGTATTCACTTCTCACATGAACCTGAATAATAAATACAGCCTGAACACTTAAGCCAGAAATCTTTATAAAAAAAAGAAGAAGAAGAAGAAGAAAAAAGGTGGACAGAAGCTACAAAATTATCGCTTCTAGCTCTTCATAAGGCTCGACTCCATGACAAAAATAACTGGTCAGCTGTGTACAAAACATAGCTTTTGACAGTTGAGAAATGTAGGAAACAAGTAGCCTACAATGGTGGAATAGGCAAGAATAATTTTACAAACCTTTCACTTGGTTTGTTCTTTCTCAGCAACTGGATGACGACTCCAACCAGACAGCACTCTGCACGTGAGTCAACATCCATCTTCAACACCTCCAGATCCTTCTTCACGCCATCAACAGCTCTCTTGAACTGAAAGGCAGGGCGTTCTCGTGTAGCTGGATACAAAAATAAATGGGTTTTCTATATATGCACCACACCGACACCAATGACATGCATACTTCTAAAAGGTTATCTGCAATGTGTTTATATTCTTCTGACAAGGGAATTTAAATCATTTTTTTATTGACTCTACCTGCTGACTCCACGAAAATATGGCTTTCATGGAACAAAAGCGGTGAAGACAAATCTAATGGGGTAGACACTCACCAGTACTCCCCTTTTTCCTCTTGACTCCTTGAGTGCACAGATCTTCATCACTGAAGACATTGTACCTGAGGAAGCCCGACAAGCCTGGAAGTGACTCTCCCAAAACCCTCTTGAATTCATCATCAGAAGTGGAACCTGCATATATTTTGAGGAACTGCATAAGACACACACTATATCTTAGACATCATTCAAAGATTGCCAACATCAGAATGCCTGCCCTGCCCAGTTACTTGCAAGTTTAACTCTTTGGATCCGGCGTTGATAGTATACTATCAACGCCCTATTATACCCTTCAGCCCGCATTGCTTGTATACTATCAACGGATTTAAACATTTGCAGCGACGCATTTAACGGTGTAAGGGAGGTAAACTTTATATCATTGTAAAGCTCTATCATCGCCTGTTTCCCCTGCACTGTCTAAATGAGTTTCGGAAAAAGTTTGGGCTTGCCAAACGAGATTTAAGTGTAGTGGGGGCTGGCCAGGTGTGCTTCCGTTGTTCAAAATGGCTACACGCGGGAAGAGGACCTTGCGTCTCTCCGCGGCCCTTGGCGTTTTGGAAGAGCTAAATGAAAGCGATACCAGTAACGACAGTCACCAAAGTGTCAGACACAGATTTGGAAGACGGTCAGAGTCAAGAGTCTCGAGACACTGATTTGGAAGACAGTCAGAGTCAAGAGTCTCGAGACACTGATTTGGAAGAGAAGAGTGGAAGCCAGAGACAAGATACCGAAGCGGAGGGAGGGGGGTGTCTAAACAAATAACCGGCGATCATATTGAAGATGCTGAAGATACAGATCATGATGCTGCTGCAGATGATCCAGAGTTTGACAGCAACACAAAAGTTGTTGAAGGCTGGACAAGGAATTTGGAACAAGTTCCACAAATAATTCCATTCACTGGCTCACCATAACCACCTGGTCATTTCTTTACAAGTTCTCTGCAATTTTGGACACTAAAAACACCTCAATATGCGAACAGTTTGTGAACTTCAAGGGCGCAATTGTGTTTTATTTCACAATGGAACCATTGACCAACAAATTCAAAGTGGAGTACTCCTGATTACTGGATTTATTTACCTGTGGGAAGTGTACAAGCAGTGAAACCTTCTTTTGTACCAATTTTTTGTGTGTGCAAAAAATGACTATATTTGGCACCAAACAGTAAGTACAATTTAATATTTTTAACTAAAAGTAGTGTTTCCAGTGTGATGTGGAAGAATAGATCTTTCTAAATATGTAAAATATATTATGATGCGTGTGCTGGTTTTCAAGTAGTATTTTTTTTAAATAGTGTAAACCTGTGTCGCCCCCTGGGGTTACTACGTTGGGTTTAACACTTCGGATCCAAAGAGTTAATTATCAAGTCACCTGTATTTCAGAATGTTCATCCAGCAAAGTACAGAACAAAATGCAAAGATAGCACACAATGTAGTACGACTGTGTGTGCCACAGCCTTGGGCTCAGGATAATTTTGATCAAGACAGACCAATGTTATTTGTTTTTAAATCAGAAATAACAAGACACACAGTAGAGACTCACTGCAGATGATATTATGAGGTTTAAAAAATGTGCACCTCGCAAGCAGCCAGACTCAATGACCCTGGCAAAGAAAGTTTCTTCGTGCTTGAAAAGGGTCATATACACCACGCCTTGGCTAGCCTCAGTCTTGGCGAAGCTCAGCATGTGCTTCTCCAGCTTCGTCAGGAACCCCTTGTCTCCAGTCCCAATCAGGTTCTCGGAAGAAAGAGCATCCTCATGCATTGCTACAAGCTTCACAGCAGGCAAGCACTTAGTCACGCACTCAATGAATGGCCGACCTAACAGAGAAAACATAACTGTATTAGCAACTGTTGGTTACATGAATTTCATTAACTGAACATCACAAATTAAAACTGAAAAGGACTTTGGAAAACTGATTCATCGTGTGCACAGCAACTGGCACCAACAATAAGCTGCATCCAATGTTCAGCACTGTTCAGAACCACAATGAAAACACAGTCCATTGTTGGGCACTTGAAATGTATGCTAATGATGTGGGCAACTTCCTTTTCGACTTAAGGATGTACATATGCATTTAAATACTCTTCAGTGACAAGGAGGCAATCTTCCTTGTGCCTCATCGATGTGGATGAAGTCAAGTGGATCGAGTTATCACATGCTGACTGGAGACTCTTTCTTCTCTCTCTCTTTAGTCCGTTTGCTCCACCGGGGAACATAGGGCCTCAACGACACTCCTCCAGCGGACTCAGTTCTCGGCGGTCTTCTTCAGCTGAGCCCATGTCCATCCGGATGCCTTCATTTCATCCTCCGTGCACCTCCTCCATGTCTGTCTTGGCCGGCCAACTTTTCTTTTCCCTTGTGGGTTCCAGTCAAGGGCTTGCCTTGTGATGTTATCAGAGCCCTTTCTGAGAGTGTGACCTATCCAGCCCCACTTTCTTCTGATTTCTCGGTCGATGGGGATCTGTTTTGATCTCTTCCATAGGCTGATGTTGGAAGTTTTCTCTGGCCATCTGATGTGCAGGATGTTTCAGAGGCAGCGGTTGATGAAGGTTTGGAGCTTACTTGTGGTTGTCGTGGTCAGTCTCCAGGTTTCCGAACCATAAAGCAAGACTGCTTTCACGTTGGTGTTAAAAATACGAATTTTGGTTTGTTGTGAAAGGGCAGTGGAGTTTCAGATGGGACGTAAGGTGTTGAAGGCATGCCTGGCTTTGTGGATGCGGCTCCTGATGTCCTCGTCTGCTCCTCCATCCTTGCTTACTACGCTGCCCAGGTAGACAAACTTGTCCACGTCCTTGATGTCAACTCCTTACAGCTGGATTTGGTCTTGCTGGTGATTGTTAATTCTCATGGTTTCTGTTTTGACTGGAGACTGAATCTACAATTTTCTGAATGTATACAAATCATGAAATCTTATTATGTGAGCTCTGGGGTTATTTTTTTAGGTGCAAAGTTTGTAAAGGTGGACAGGGTGAGAGAATGGTGTACTTCGGGTACACTCTGTCTACAACACCATCAACGGCGTGCACACAGAAAGTGACAGTGACAACACTTAATCTGGCAGGTTGGACATCACCTCTAACTGTTGCAAGGAAGAAACAGATTACCATTTTCTACAAATCTCCATTTGCTTTGTCCCTGGTATAGACAAATTTCCTAACATCTTGCTAGACCACTAGGTAAAAATTCTCAAGGCACCAAAAACCAACCTTAAGGCTTTTGGTCAGCACACTTCACACAAAACTTCTACTGTTTCAGTTTTGCTGCCTTGAATGTAACTCAGTGCCAGCTAAAATTAGGAATACTAATTAGCAATGCTTCTTTGCTTGCTTTATTTAGAGCACAGCTCAAGACCGAACTCTTCCATCTCGCATTTCAATAATTTCCATTGATTTGTAATTTTACTGAGCTGCTTGGTAATGCTAAATCATGGCTGAGAGAGAGAGAGAGAGAGAGAGAGATTGTGGTTATTAGTGGTGCCTCTGTGTACTTCGCATGTGTGGGTGTAAATTGTTTGTATTTGATTATGCTGGTTCCTGGTTTTTCTTTTCTATTTCTTACTGTAAAATTGTGTAATTAGCATTGAGCCCTTCAGGGGAACTGTGCTATAGAGGACATATAATTTGCTAGTAGGCTATCCATAATATAATAAGTATCCCATTGAAGGCACTACTACAATAGTGTAAAACTGCTCAGAAGAGCCTGGCCAACCATTGTTTCTTCACCATGAAGCTCAAATCTTTATTCATTAATACCTATTTTTAAACTATTCTTTTCTTAAACAGAAATTCATTACACACAAATTCTCAAAAGTACAGAATTTGAGATACCAACGAAGTAGGTTAGGACACTATAGCATTTCTTGGCACTACCTGGCATAACACCGTTTATGGTTTTTGTACTATCCTTCAAATACATGATTACATGTGAAGACTCATACCTCCACCATGCAGGTAATCATGATCGTCCTGCCAGAAACTGGTTGTCCTTAACTCTGAGCGTGTTGACGGTATCCCACTAATGGTCACAGTATTACTCTGTTTAAACAGTAGGAAGTGAACATGAAAAATATTTTTCTCTAAAACATTATCATGATTATGCATGTAGATTTTCATAAATACCTCGGTTTTCATTCAATCTAATTCTGAAATACACAAATATGACTACAACAAGTGCAAGGTACTAAGTATTACCATGTTATACCGTGTTATATGTTCTTCACACTGCTTATTTCATCTCAAACATGTTACTGTGATTAGATCAATAGATGTTTTTTTAAATATTTAATACCAAGTTATTAAGGCATATACAAGCTGTGAGATAGACATCCTATGCGGTGGACAAAATACTAATCTCTCGAACAAAGTGATGCTGGTTGTGTGGAATTGGCGGAGTGGTAAACATGAAGACAAGACTTGTGAGAAAAAATACCCAAGGGCCAGTGGGGGGGGGGGGAGGATAGGGTAACAAAAATTTAAGGCTGACCACTGTCAATAACAAAGCAAAAAGCCACAAAAACCTATGACTTTTTAACGTTGCAATTTCACTTACTGGTACTTGACTAAAAGAAGTTCGCGAACTGTCAATGGAAGTCGACGGTAGGTCCATGATCACATTCATTGATTCAATGGGCCGATGGCACTTCAGACGCTACTTCAAGAAACGGCGCGAAACTCGGCAACACAAATAACAAATGTAACAACAAAACACCAAGAACACTGTACAATAGTTATAAACAATCTTTCGCTGTCAAAGAAACTGAATGCAGCCGAAAACAATTTTTTTTTGCCAAACAGTGTACTTCTTTCAAAGGAAAGAACCTCACACCGAGGATAACATGTACTGACGATAGCGATTGGCAGTTTTATGTAATGCCTCATGCCATTGGTCCATTCGAACTTGGCCCTTTTTTTTTCACCGTCGAGGGGAGGGAGGCTTTGCTCACTTTACTTACAAGATGGCGGCAAGTTTCGCTTTCGTCCCGTGCGCGCGCATGTCGTCACTCCCCGTACCCATCCCTCACTGCTTTATTTTCTCAGAGCCATCAGCCAAGTGCCCAATCGCAGATGGGTAAACTGGGGCAAGTGTGTTGCACTGCGCCACAGCTACCGAACCAGCGCCTTTGGGTTCGGAGCGCTCCACCTTGTTCGAATTTGCGATCTCATGGAACGTTAATTGCCACTTTAATGAACTGAATACCTGGGTGGGATTACATGGGCGTTCTTATCCCCTGTCTTACTGTAAAGATGGGCTAAAACACACGCGAACGGGCCTTGCGAACACTGTCATGACAGGCCCAGTCAGCACACCAATATTGGTCCAATATTGGGCGAATCTCGGCTCCCAATATTGGGCGAATCATGGTTGCCAATATTGGCCCAATATTGGGAGTGAAAATTGGGCCAATATTGGACCAATATCGGCACCCGAGATTCGCCCAATATTGGCCAAGATTCACCCAACATTGAGCCAAGATTCGCCAAACATTCACCCAATATTGGGCCAAGATTCGCCCAACATTCACCCAATATTGGGCCAAGATTCGCCCAACATTCACCTTACAATATTGGGCCAAGATTCGCCCAACATTCACC
>SMGT01003417.1:421-20405 GCA_004794575.1 Lanistes nyassanus | reverse complement strand
GTATATCTTGTCTTGATGCTGTTCTGAGGTCCACGGACAGTCAGTAAATACATTTGCCACAGCGCAGCGCAGCTGAATTTGTTTTTTCTTGCACATGTGCAGATTGTGAGGAAGGTGTATAACAGTGTGCATTTGGCCTAAAGTAGTATTATTGACATTCTGGCGTAGACAATATTTGGATACTCTAGCAGATCAGTGCCAATCAGCGGTGCCAGCAATCTTTTCCTACCTCATAACTTTGTCTAACCAGGAGTGAGGATTGAGTCACACCACAAACAAACTTTGAGGCCATGTCACACGAGCAGCGTGGTGTATTCCAGTTAGATAAACGCTATCTTCGAGATAACAAACGATGACGTTTCAACACTTGCGATCCGACGATCTGCATCAAGCCAGCGGGTGAAAATGCTTAATTTGTGTGCAATGACCCTTTACAGATCCCAGCGTCCCGACAACCAAGCACCTGGCTGGCCTACCTGTAGAGTTGAAGCGGCCAGCGTCCGGCACGACGTAGGCGGTGGGATCTGGCTTAGGGACGAAGGTGTTGGGACACCGACAGCCGATGGCTTGGTAGTCACGGTCGTAGGCCGCGAAGTAGTAGGAGCTGTTGGGCTGTCGACAGCACAGCGACAGTGTGTAGCCGGAGGTGAGGTCCGTAGGAAACGTCAGGCTGGCCGAGACCTGTTGGCACACTGGCCCGGTCTCACGCCAGCGACCTACAATGAATGGTAGCAAGACATAAATATCCTCAATATACACTCACCACATCCATGCAATCCTTCCGTCTCTCTGTCCATCCAACATGCAAAAACAAAAAGGAAAAAAGAATAAGTGTCACACGGTGGCAGCTATTGGGACCAACATTTCCAGACGCATTGTCCATCCAACTGCCATCTCACCGTAGTTTTTCGTGAGCTCAGCCCAGCGGCGCGTGCTTTCGTTCGCAGGGGTCCCGCTCCCGTTCAAACTGCACCTTCACATCTCTTTAGGATTAGTCCCCTGGATAATCTGCACGTAGGGCTTGACCAGCAGGTCAGGGCAGCAGTACGTGACGTTTACGTTTCTGGCACCGCTCACGACGACGTTAGCTCCTGCCGGGCAGTCGGCGTTTTTCAGGCACCCTGTGACGTGATGCGGGACCGAGATACGTGACGGCGTGAACACAGCTGCGACATTTCACTGGCAAATGCCAGAAAAACTGCTTTAATGAGGATGATAAGCTTTGGAACTGGTGCAACTGTATACGCATGTGCAATAGGACGATAGGATGTCTGAATAAATTCTGTTACATTTTGTCCAATCGGACAACAACGCGTAAAATATATACATGTATACATGTTTATATATACATGCTTACCTGGACCCACTTAACCCTAGAGAACTGAATAATTTTAGTAGTCTGAGTCTAAATTCCAGGAGACTATATGAATATGATCATGATTGTGTAACCTAGAATCAGAATTACGATTTGTGCTATATATGTTTCGCCACTTCGCGGGTTTGTCTTGCTTTAACGCCATGACAGGGAGCAGAATTTTTTTCAAAAGGCGATCCCTCACTCAGACAGTAAGCATTACATCCTCACAACCACACTCCTAGGTACAGTCACGCTGGAGTCGGCTCACTTTGTTCCGTTGGGGGCACGGGCTTGAGACTGGAGGCACACTGTGCGCCGTAGAACTCGTTGGTACACGTGCAGCCCGTGGTGCTGCCGTTGAGGTTCCTGGTGACGATCCCACGGCTGTTGTAGCAGCAGTAAACCACGCCGTTGTCTTTGCAGGCCGAGCCGGGTTCATCGTCGCAAAGGTCATCGTACAAGCACCGCTCGCCTGCCAGGTATAAACGTGGCGAAGCAGAAATCATACGAGCCATAATGACCCAGTGATGTCACAGTACAATGGTGAATGGAGAGCCCAAAGTAATCGGAAATTCAGGCGAAACAGACAGACAGTGAGACAGGCAGACAGACAGACAGACTGACGCAAAGAGAACTAACGAAAGACAACTTATGTTATAACTTTCGCTTGTCTCTCCTTCTGGTTGATTAGCCCGAAACGTGCGCTTGCGCGTGTTTGCTACATTCCTGTCCATCTATTATTCCTGTCTCTTTAGTTCTAACTACACAGGCATTCGGATAGTCTCACAACAACCTAACAGCTTGTAAAAAGACTTGTAAACAAGCAGACAAGGGGAAGAAAGTGGAGGGCGTTTATAGACTTTAAAGTGAAGCTTCTGGATACGAAACTTCCATTCATGAAAGCACACAAATTCAAATATTTTATTAACATCTGTGCTGTAAACCCTAACTGTTCTATCAGGGAGTTCTGATCTGTCACTACTTAGATTTATTAATAAGCAGATTTTGCTTTTGCAAGTAAAGTTTGAAACTATCGCCAAAAAATTAAATCTTCAGTAAAAGTCGGAAAACCCCGAGTGTGACGTCGACTACAGAAGGGACCCGAGTGAAGCTACAAAACGGTACATGGGTTTGTTGTAGAGGAGCTGAAGTAACATTAAAAGTGAAAATGTAGCACTTTATCTGTATCCATCTGTTCAATTAACTATTAAGGTCATACAGAAAGATCATAAGAAGTGCAAACAATAATGACAAGATCATGAGGAGTGCAAACAATAATGACAATTACTTAATAAAATCGGAACATTTTAAAACCGAAAATGAAAAATCTATCATGTCAGTGCGTCGTGTTTTCATTGCGTTCTTTGTGGCGATCGGTGTCTTGAGCTAGACAGTACGTGTGTTTCTTCTCACCATTCCGGGAAGCTAATGTCTCAAATATATAATATAATGGATTTAAATCTTTTCCTAGGTCTTCTATTTCCTCATAATATGAACAACCCGATAATGAGTGGCGCGATGATTCTCATCAACTCATTGTAAAAAGCTGAACTCTGGTCTAGACTAAACTACAGTATCCCTAGCTTGTCCTTCTGTGGATGACGTCACTGCGGCCGCTGTGCTCCCTGCTAAGTTTTCGGCAATCTCCGGCGCGCCGCCTCCCAGAAAGCTACACTTTAAGAATCAGTAATAACAAGCGTTTGAAATAACACGCTCCAGATGAGACAGAACATGAAAGTTTCTCGTGATGAAGAGAGGCTTTTTTGTTGGTAACGCTGTGAACCATCGATTATTCCCCCTGATGGAAGTTGTTTATTTAATAGTGGTTTCCGGTATTTGAAGGCCAGACAGCTATGATGCGATAAATGTTCCCTTAAAATTAGTTGCAAATAGCTTGAACTTTGCTGAAACTCCGATGCTAAAGAAATCCAACTACGCAAAAGACCCCCCCTCCCCCATCCACAGAATTGACAACAAAGCAGCTGTAATAGCTTCTCCCCCATAGGGTTCTCGGTTACGCTAGTTTACTGGTTTATTGGTGTATCATGACGAGAACACTGGGTTAGGTTGCAAAACCTTGCGTGTCTCTTTTCTGCTCATAAACGTGCACGTAAAATTCAAAAGTGAATGGTTCTCATGACAGCTGCTGTGTAGAAAGAGAATTTGTACGAATGTTTCCACAATTTGCTTTTGTAAACCTCAACTTGTGAGAGAGAAAAAACAATTGTGATGAGGTTTGTCCTGGACTACTCGTCACTACTAAATGCCAATTAATTAGAAAAAAAGCAAACAAGCTTTTATCACATCTCTGTCCCTCTCTCTTTCTGTCTCTCTGTGTGTGCCTCTCTCTCTCTCGTGATCAGCTCATATGCAAGCAGGGCTACGGGCACTGCAGAACTGGACAGTCCTCGCAACAAATATATCGTCATCTTTTGATCGAAATAAGATTTTTTTAAGATCTCCCAGTCGATCTTGAATCCAGACACGACTACGCATGCGCATGTTTTGACTAGTCCATCCCCACTTCTTTTGTTTAACTTAGTCCCACTCTACCTGTGTACGAGCGACGATAAATAAACTCACCTGAGGTATTGTATGCCGTAGTGTCGGGTACGACGTAGGCGCCAGGGGGTAGAATAGGGGCAGTATTATTGCTGCATCTACAGACAATCTCCCCGGGGCTGGCAGTTCCTAGAATGGTCATATTTGAATGTATACTGTTCTTGCAGCAGAAGACCAATGGTCCCGAGTTAATGGTCGAACGGCTGTGGTTGCATTGCTACAGGTGTCTTTACCTACTAGACACATGCGACCTGTGGGAAAAAAACTAGGATTGACATGACGTTTTTGAACGACGTCTACATCCCAAATATAGACAGAAAATTTGATTTCAATTTCCTTGTACTAAATAAAAACATTGTACTATTTCTTCTGTTCTGTCCTGGCTGTGCTGGATAAACGCACGATGGCATACCTTTGGGTATAATATCTTGCAAGTTCTTCGGACTAAGCATAGAAATGTCTAAGACATACATGTCTACGGGCTAAGAAACCATATTCATATAAGCTGGGATCTAGGAGCAGAGACCACCTTCTCCCCACACCAGGATACCATTTGGCCAGCATCCTGTACTATATAAACACATGCAGCACATTTTAGGGCGATTTATGATGTCTGACCAGCGCTCTGCACCAGACTAATGTACCGTAGCACTTACAGGAAGTGTGTATCGTGGTACTCCATGGTACCAGAACGATAGGTTGTCATCGACTGGTCAAGTGCTGACCCTTTCAGAGTAAATTTGAAGGGTCCAGTAATCTCAGAACAGAACATTACAAGACTTCAATCGAGCAACATCGTATTTTCATTCGGCTTGTGATTAAACGGTTAACGATCTCTGTAGCTGTTTTCGAGCTATCAGGGGAAGTTCTAATTGACACCCGTCTGGGGTTCCTTCTGTTCTGTGATTCCGAGATACGGATTTACCGCATTTCCACGCATCTTTTACTGGCAAGAAATTATATGTTTTACATTTTTTGTCCTCGCTTCGCGTGAGAAGGTGCATTCGCGTCGCGTTAAGAGTCATGTGTGATACATGTACGTATATATATATTAAGAACGTAGTGTGTGAGTTAAGGAAGAGATGATCCATCCTCAGCCGTCTACCGCCTATTATCTCGAAGGTTTATATTCATAAACGCTGCAGTGAGGCGCCTACAGATCTACGGTGTGGAAGTGTTTGGTAGTCAGTGATCTCCTTCACCCGCCACAAACTTATCGTATGAGCATACGAGCAAGTTGTTCAGACATTAATTTATGATTTGTACAGGGGAAGGGTGTGTCTCTCTCTGTGCGTGCGTGTGTGTTGCGCCGAGGTGCGCAAAGCTACTCCGAGTGGTGCTTGGCTGTGCTCTGGGGCTCGCTTCGCCTCTTCTGCATCTTGCTCCTCGAATCATCTACCTGCTCATCGTTCTTCGAAGGTTGCATCCAGTGACGTGGGGGAAGATTACGTCATCTGCATCGGATTAAACCCATCTGTCATCGCGTCAGTCTTTAAAGGGCGCGCCCACGACAAACTGTTGTCACTGCTGTCGGCAGTGAACATCGTTTCGTGCGTTCCCATCGCCGCTGGATGCAGAAAGAGACTGTGAGCGAGTCCAGATAAGTCTGAACTGTCGAGTTTGAGCTCTCTTCTCTTCCTTGACATCTGCCCGTTGATTTGAGCGTGCCTGCTGGTAGCGTGACATGATACAGTAGTTGATGCAGTATTCTGTCATGTCATTTTGTCCATTACATATCACCACTATCACTAGCGTGACGTGATGCAGTTGTTGATGCAGTATTCTGTCATGTCACTTTCTCCATTACATATCATCACTATCACTTGCCGTCATTCATACAACGTATTTATTGTTGAACGTTTTTACGCTGTTATAATTTTTTGCTGTCGCTATCATCTTTCTCTTTGTTATATTAATTTCCCACTGGCTGTGTACTTTTTGGTTGAAAAAGTTTGAGCATCATTCATTGTCCCTTCATCCGTCTTCCTGCATACCTACGTTTGTCCTCATCTCCACCCATCCTTCTTAACACAAACCGTTACAAAGACGCCGAGGCATTTTGAAGGATCTCGTTCAGAAACAGGCATTTGCGAGTGCAGCTAAACATTTCCTTCCATCATGTAAAACCTTTAAGGGCCTCAGCTTCCGGAAAGCTCCTGTCAGAAGCTTAAATTGCGGCACGTGCTACACACCAACATGTCTGCTGTGCTGTGTTAATTATATGATAGACTAATGGAGTGTCTCGATTGGGAAAACGTTCGTTGAAGGGATCTTGACTTCTGTGTGAAGCAGCCTGTCGGACTGCACCTGTGACGTTTTCTACAAACATTTGCCACGTATGTAGTCTATAGTGTGTTTGCTTATTGCTTAACGTCAAGTCAGCAACGAAGGTAATATCGTGACGGGAAAAAGTGGGTAGGATGGGATGGGGTATAGGGAGGAGGAAGAGGGAGCCTACGCGGACAATCCCTCGACGTGTAAACATGTGCCAAATCCATGTGCCGGACACGGGTTCCGGACCCATTACCCTCTGTATCGGTGGCAACTACCCTTAGCTACAGGTCGCGAAGTCTTTCCTCCCCTCACACCACCTTCAACGATACCTCGGACATGGCACAAAGAGACTTGTGTCGAGCTGGAGTCAGAATGTAAACAGCCTGTTTAGCGCGTTAATAGGCTTTAACTTATGAATGCAAACAGAACCCCTTACTCCATTCTAAGTCCTAACCCTACCCCTAACTCCCCAACCACCCCCATCCCCCACCCCTAGCAAAAAATTGAAAGCTTTTATGGGCATCGAACCATCTGAGAAAGTCACTGGCTTTGCCACTCGGCCATGGACCACAAAGGATTTTTTAAATGTTGTTCACTACAGCTTTGACGTCTCGCTGTATGGCAGTACGCTTTGCAAGATTGGCACACATCGGTTTGAGCCATTTGAGGATACTCCATCGGCGACAGAGAACTCACGTGGTAAAAAATAAAACATTCCCTACGGTCTACTTCTGTTGATATGTGTGTGTATGTGTGTGCGTGCTAATGTTGCATGTGTATGTTGTATGGCAAAGTACACGATTTAAAGACAGGCGTATGACGGGGACTCGCTACACTGATAACAAAGACTGGGTGTATCGCATGCCGTGCCCCTTCACCTGAATCCATTGTGCTGTCGGCCTCCTCCCTTGCTTTCTCCTCCGCAGTCAGACATCTGCACGCCTGACCGGTGCTCGCGGTCACCGTCTTGTTGACGTCACTGCAGCAATAAGTGACGTTGCCGACAGTAGAGTTGAACTGGACGTTGAGACATGCATCGCCAGTTAAACAGCCTTCCCCTGCTACAAGCCCTGCAGCAACGACCACTGCAGCAGCAACTGCGGTAGTAGTACAATCAGTAACAGGAATAGCAATTATAGTAATTATAGGTGGCGGTGGTGGTGACGATGATGATCAAAGATGTGTGAGGAAAGACAGGACGGAACTGAACGCAAAACTTGACATTTACACTAACTGCATCCCCCAGTACGAGTAATAGCTGTGAGCAAAGTAACATATCTGGCGGTTTTGTCGCTAGGGACTTTGAAACCAGAGTCAATATTTTTAACGCGGAATGTTTCGCCCGTTGAACACAAGGAAAACCGTATCCTTTCCGAAGACAATTCGTTTGTCTTGGGAACAACGTGCTAAAACCACTCAGAAAATGATGTCACGCCGACGTCTTATCACAGAATAAGATCGATCGACGATCACAAGAAATAACCGTAAGTATTCTACAGATAACTATATAGTCCCGTTGGACAACCGACAATCAACAAGTTTAAGGTATACTTTCTTCTAAGTTTGTTGAAGGCAACTAGCTTTGAGTTACGATCGTGTTCTACTTTCCTACACTGTGCCTAAACTCACTTTCACGATGCTGGATAGGAATGCCGCAGACGCCACGTCTCTCAGCTCCACAGTCTCAACAACTGTCAGAATGCCCGAGTTCTTTTCCCGATTGACAAGAGACACCCCTGTTGCAGCAGCCTGCTGGTCCTAGCTGTATCCACGTCGCGGATAACGGTCGTACTCTTCTGTAGTAACTACCCCAGAACTGTTGGGTATGTTCGGGATTCGGCGTTAGCAATCGGCGGCATTTATAGCCTTGACCGTGAGCTTACCAGAAAAACGCGAATACGCGAATAGGCTTTCTACCTGTTCGGGGTGGTGTGCTGTAGCCTGGAGGTTGTTCACCCCCACCTCCTACCCGACCCCCTCTCAGGGTGACGGGTCAACTGGAAGACGGGGGGCGGGCTACCCTCGCTCTCGGCCGGCTACCTCCCTCGCTCAACTGCGCGCTCTCCCGACTGGCTGTTTTAGCGAGCCAATCAGGTCGACGGTAACAAGTTGCTCTTTCTCCCGATTGGTTAGAAAACGAGACGCTGAAAAAATCATAACAATTTCACCACAAAATTCCGTAGGATGTGACGTTCACCTCTTGCATTAGTAAAGTGGGCACCACGCTGAACAAAACCTGAGAAAGCTGCGTCTTCTTTCCATAATGTCGTCAGTATCGGTATGGACAAACGCTTTTTTGACGGTATCTTTAGGTGTCACTAACGCTCGTTTCTGCAGTGTCAAATATACCTTATCTTCCATATCTTGACCACATGTTTGAGCTCTTTCAGAGTGTCACCACTGGGAGCTTTCTTTTGCTCTTGACGGGTCACTCACACGACCACCGTCAAGAGGGTGACTTATGCGTAGATGAACCTATCACTGTATTAAACTAATTAATATCACCTCAATCATATGGCCGAGCCCCCACCACCTACAATCTCCCGTAAAGAACCACAAAACACCGTAATACAGTGAACACAAAAAGAAGAATGTATTGTTGAAAAAACCACGAATATTTACAATCAGGGCATATCTAATCCCACCCTACATCACCCGCCTCGCCATTAAACACTGTGATAAACCATGTACCTTAATCTCGTCTTGGCATACGAGAAAAGAATGACCATGTGATGCACAACACTCACATAACACTTGTTCCCAAATGCTTTATACAGTCCTCACGACAGTCTGTACGTTGGAGCCCTCCTTCCTTGGATATGTTCACCAGTAGATATCCTGAAGACCTCTTGAGCACTTCCATGTAACCGCAGACCTCGATGCTGACGTTCACGCACGCCACATAGGATATGACATTTCTCAAGGCTGACACACAGCCCTTTGAGCTCACTCTTAGAGCTCGGTTACGGACAGCCTCCTTTTAAGGCTGGATCTTCGCCCTCTGCTTCAGAGGGTTGTCTGTGGTCTTCGATCTCCCTCCTTTACGTTCTGCAGTTATCCCCTCGCCCGGCTAGTGTAGAGGTCTCCCACAGCAGAGGAATACGTGCAAGAGTCATACACCAGTCTGGAAGGATCCAACACCCTCGCAGATTTCCTTGCACTATGCAGCTGGTCTACTCAAGACACGTGCCATTGATACTAGACTTCCACACGTCCAGTAGAACGAGACAACTTAATTCTGCAGCTGAATCCTTCAGCCTTCAGCAGACTTGCACCACACGACATGCACGCCTCCTCACACCAGCTGATGATCTTCTCACAGGAGATACCTGTTGAAGATGTTCTCTCACATGAGATTTGGGCAGAAGATCCCTCTCACGGAGATTTGGGCTGAAGAGAATTTGACTGTCTAAACCAGCCCTTTTATTCTAAACTTTCGTCCATAGATTCTTTCACCGGCTTCCTCCTGATGGGTAATTTCCCCCTCTGTCCAACTAACCCACACCTGGCCAGCCTGACACCTGCTCTAGAGCCGAGGTCTCTTCCCAGCTGTACCTCAGGGTAAGTAACACCTTGCCTCTTGCTTCTAGAGCCAGCACCCCTGATCAGAAGTGTGAACAGGAACCTAACCTGGGCTGGTAATGACATGAGCGGTCAGATGGCGGCAGGAACAAGGGGATCATCAGCAGCAGCAGCAGCGGCAGCAGCAGTCTGGCTGAGGCGATCTTGGACGAGAAGCTCTTTGACATTTAACACGTAGGACAGTGTCTTAAGGTTAAAGTGGCTTATGCCATTGTCAGGTTTTGCGTTCAGGATGAAAAGAGGAAAACAAAGGAAACGTCAGCAAAATCAACACATAAAACCAGGTTTGCACTCACCTATCGACACGACGAGCACTGGGCACGAGCCAGTAGAGATGACGGCCATATTTTGTCTGCGTGGCAGCAGGTCGCCAAACTCCTGTTGTGGTCTGAAAGTCATGCTCGCGCGCACACACACGCACGCACGCATGCACGCACCCAAATGTTAGCTTATGGACATTCACATCCTAATTTAAAGCACTCAATATAAATATTGTGAAAATGAAATCAAATGTTCTGTTCTGATGCCGAATATTTGCGACTTGTCCTAAATCTGGCGTGAAGAGCTGTCTCTCAGCCTGTAAATACTGTGCGGAAATGAACTTTTCCGGTAGTAGGAGACAAGTACGTCGAGTAAATTCCGAATATTAATGTCAAGGGAATTTGGCAAGAGCCATAATTCGTCTGTCATTTTATATTTAACATATATATTTGTATGCCTGTTTCTTGTATTTAGCAGTTAATTTTTTTTCCTGCGAGTTTCAGTGGGAACAGATAAGGAGACAACGTTACAGTATAACGACTGCAGTCTTGTTTGTGTGCGGCCTAGTTCCTCTGCTCAGTTGATGGTCAGGTTTCGTTTAAATGGTCAGCCGCGCCACGTGGAAACAGTTAGTGGTGATAGGTGCTTTGCGCCTCAAACCGCAGTGACCAGTGTTTTTACAACTTGCGACTGGTGCGAAAATTTTTGTCAATCTGCACGGACAATGGCTGGACCCATTGTCGACCTGATTAGGTAGTTTGGGGTTGCCGTGTCTGGGTAATCCGCAGGTTGAATTATAAGCTAAGGTTCCCCCGCCCCCACCGCACCATCACCCCCGTAAAGTCGTCTTTCACTCTGGAACTTACCGAGTAGTAACACCGTCATTAATCTGCGAGCTGGGGTCCGACTCGGTGGGGAATCTTTGCTCTCTACAGGGGCAGAAGAGGACAGGAGAGAACAGTGTCCAGTGCTCACGCAGGCCTAGAGAAGCGGGCGGGCTTGTGATTCCGGTGGAACGTGCTGGAATGATTCCATTGTCTAGTCGCCAGCGAGAAAGAGATTAATGAGTGCGACCTGAGCGTTGACTGTGCCCTAGCTGCGATAGGCATAGGAATATTACTGGCCGGTAGCAGTACATAGGCAGGGTTACGTGCAGTATTTGCCAGTATTTATGCTTGTGTTGAAAACGGAACCACAGAGAATCGATTAGCCTTTTGTTGATGTTAACACTGTTTCGGAAACCTTTGTACGACATTTTCTTCCGAGCTGTCATATCTAGCTGTGATAAAGCTGGATCATACCGAACATTAGACTTTGAGCTACCGAATTATAGTGTAGTAAGCCTAGAATGAGCATTCGTGCTGTTTTTATTGTATCACTAAGCTCATATGTTGTGTTTCATACAAGGGGTTTGTCTTATTTAACGAGTACTCAGAGGGGCTCAGAATTGGAAGTTATTTCTTGTTGTGTAACCTGATGTGATATGAATAGGTCGTCCCACAAGCCTAACTGTGGGTGACTGAGTGGGAGTCGCGAGTGATTCGACCCTTAGTCGATGTCTCAGGATTAGATGACGGAGGACTGTGTCAGTTGGTGTATGGGCCGACGCACACACCGCCGAGCCCTTTGAGCGTGAGTCCAGCCATAGAAACGTCATCACATTTTGTTTCGTCCCTTAGTTCACTACAGACTTCACGGGAAGACGTTAACTGAACCTGGACAGTGTCTTCGTCACCAACTACCACACGACTCCTTTACTAGATTCTCTAATCAAACCAATCGAACCGTGCAGCAGCTCTCAAAATGAAGCCCAACACGGTCCTCCTGTTGCCGTACTGGAAAAGGAGGGTGGGGGTGCTACTCTATACAAAGCCCAACACTGAGCATGGTGGTCTCGGCGATACCAGAGAGGAGAAGAGATATTCCAGTGATTTTATAATACTAGAAGTACACAAACCAGCATTAGGGGCAGTCAAATGTTGTTATGTGGCACTGACTTGAGTCTGGACAGAACCTGTCTCCAGGCAGTTCTCTGTTAAATAATTCTTCTTGGTATAATTTTTAACAAGTTTTAAAGTCATGGTGACGGAGACGAAGGATGAATCTACATAAGCGTGATGACGACGACGACGATGATGATGACGAGGAGGAAGAGAAAGAGGACGTTAAGTACCAGTAAAGTGAAATCCAGCTGTATGTCTTGATTTTCCCTCTCCTTTCCATAAAATCTCCGGTATGGACAACGAGATATGAACGCCTCAAACCACGCCCTGGGGACGCGACACCTGCGCCAGGACTGGACTATGTGTGGTTGTCGAACCTCCAAGTCACACATTTCCTTTTTCGTACAATTTTACAAATATGTGATTTTAAGGAGTTCACGATAACACCAGGTCATGAAGTCCTGCGTCAAGACCTTCTTGGAGTTAAAAAAAAAAGTCTGTCAACCTGTTCGGCCTCGCTGCCGATTGCCGTTTTGTGTAATCACGAAGCAGATCCAGCCTTCGCGACGCAGCAACACCCGCTTTCTCGCTTGCGTCTGGGTCCGCTGCCCCCCGCCTTTGTCGTACCTGTCCCAGGGAATGACCTACATAATAGTATCTCTAGACCTCGCACGCGCCACGAAGTCCTACAGCCGCCACGGCAAACCGCTGCTGTTTCCGGTCCAGGCAAAAAGCCCCGCCCACAGCTTTCAGCTACTATTATGTAGGTCATGGGTTCAAAGTATGAGTGGCCTGCTGCACAGTCACCTGCGCAGAGGTGTGGAGCATGAACAGGCTGAGCAAGTGTGAGGGACGCAGCCGGAGACTGCTTTGCCACCACACGGTCACGGCCACAGCGGACGCTGGCTGGTTATTTAAAGGGAGAGTGCTTCCACCTCGCGGTGAATTCGCACTATAGGGCATGGGGTCCTATTACTAAGCTATGCACCGAAACAATCACCAGACTGATGGCACCAGTAAGATGGACAGTGCGAACAGGGAGTTTAATGTGCGGGGAGATCGTGAATGGAGTTTGGACAATGTGCCACACCTTGATTCGAGCCAGCAACCTTCCATCTGCTAGTCCGCAGCTCTATCAACTGAGCTAACCAGGCCCCTTAACCCCTGGCTGTGACGCACTGTGCCATCTTTATAGCGTGCTGTGCTAGGCTCACTCTCTTTTGACGCTTCTATATCCTTCTAGGATAGCTGCAGACACTAACAACTAACATCCTCCGATTCTTCTCGATCTACTCTTTCTTTAGATAGTAAACTTAGCAAACGTCTTAATAGAATAGATCAGTTTGTAGGCAGATTTCTATCTTTATCTATCCACCGTAGCTAGCACAACTGCATTTTAACGTAATTATCTTTATTTCCTTCTCACTCTGCTAAACTGTCTTTTACACTAACAGGTATCCGAACCTGTTGGTCAGTGTTGCGTTCATCTCTCCCTCTGTGTGTGTGTGTGTGTTCGTTGTTTTCATTATAGTGTCTGTGTGCCTCGTCCGCGCGAAGTGTGCATGAAATGTGTTCTCGCGCGTTAAGAATCTACATTTATTATTATTATTATTATCCGCCGCTCGTACACCGGCTACCAGCTGCTGGGCCTGACAACGTCCCCGTCGCGGCCTGCCCCCACCCGATAAAAATGGCGTGCGGCCCGGACAAAGTGCACGGATGATGACGAGCAGGACGTTAAGTACCCAGTAAAGTGAAGTGCAGCTGTATCTCTTGATTTTCCCTCTCCTTTCCATAAAATCTCCGGTATGGACAACGAGATATGAACGCCTCAAACCACGCCCTGGGGACGCGACACCTGCGCCAGGACTAGACTATATGTGGTTGTCGAACCTCCGTATCACACAGTTCCTTTTTCGTACAATTTTACAAATATGTGATTTTAAGGAGTTCACGATAACACCAGGTCATGAAGTGTTGCATGGCTCAGCTGAGGATACACAGGCTGATTTCCATAAGTGTTAATTCGTATTCACGGTTCAGGTCATTGGAGCGGTTTAAAAATATTTTCGCCTTGTGCTTGTGTATATATATATATTTTATGTGCAACTTCACGTCTAGAGAGGAGATACGAACACCCTCACCAACCAGACTTGGCCGGCGGACCAAACAAAAAAAAGTCGATCAAATGAAATAAGACAAAAAATGAAGAAAATGGAGCTATCGAGGACGACACAAGTTGTACTCACTGGCTGTAGTGTCAGTCGGTCTTCTAAACGTAAAGCTGTCTACCGTCCCCTTGACTCTGAGGACGTAGAGAGAAATGAATGAGAAAACGTCAGAAAAATGAGCACTTAGTCCGCTCCTGCGTCAAGACCTTCTTGGAGTTTAAAAAAAGAAAGTCTGTCAGCCTGTTCGGCCTCGCTGCCGATTGCCGTTTTGCGTAATCACGAAGCAGATCCAGTCTTCGCGACGGAGATCTGCAGCGCGCAGCAACACCCGCTTTCTCGATTGCGGCTGGGTCCGCTGCGCCCGGCTTTTGTCGTACCTGTCCCAGGTATGAGTCATGTGCGCAGAGCTATTGAGCAAGAACAGCAAGCAAGCAAGCATTATTGCAACAGAGGAAAGTACAGTCGTCTATTGAACCAGAGAGAATGACTCTAAAGGGATCTGTAACGATACACAGGCATCCGAGTAGCCGATGAGTGGTGACGCAAAAAAAAGCTGTACAGTCGTGTTTTCTCCCAGGAGGCGGATGTGAAATTTTCCAAAAGTGAACGTTTTTTTAAAAAAAAAAATTCTACAGCTCATGGGATCTATTTTGTCTGGCCGAGGAACGTCGTCTGGTTCAATAGAAACTGTAGTAGAACAGTCTACACACGAGGTAAACTTGACTTTCGGGCTAAATGAAGAGCGGAAATAAATTAAGAATCGCATAACACACACATTTTTTTTAAATTTAACATTTCGACTACATTTGTACAATATCGGGTTCCATAAAAGCTAAACGCTTATAGAGCTGGTCACCACATAAAATCTAAAGCATATCGCATGCAGCCGTCACACAAGAATAGTAAACACTAGAGGTCGTAACAACGGATGAAGGATAAAGGGGGATACATGTACTAGGTACGTGACAATCTAGGTCAGAGAGGCGGAGCGCAGAGTGCGAAACTCTCGTGAGAATTTGAAGCCAAGTTTTTTTTCATAAGAGTTTTAGGGTACCAAAGATTTTAATAAGACGTAAAATATTAATTCTTTTATTTTAAAAAATCCCTCCAAATGGGATAATCAATAATAATTCTTATCGTTAAAATATCTCTTTCCAGTGACGCTTGTTTGTAAGCCCACTTGGAGCAGGTCAAAAAAGACGCTCCCCAAAACAACATTGCCGTACAGAAGCTAAATAACCCGTAGCATAAATTATTGAATAAATCAAATAAATAAGCATTTGATTGCATCTTCTTAATTTTATGAGGTTTTTGAGCCCTGCATTTTTTTAATTCAATTTTGTTTTGGTCCCTTCTGCACTTAGAAAATGGTTTCGAAAGTGCTAACCAAAGCCCAGCGTGTCTATTCAAAAAAAGAGAATCTGAATGCAGTGAACTCACTATTTTTTCTTTTGGTAGAAGAATCATTTTCAGTTCCGTTTCACACATAATTTTGAAAATCTTATGCCCTTGATTTTTGCTGTGATCTGAGAAACTTAGTAGGTATACCGATAGCGTCCTTTTTCTAATTTGCATAGCTTGCCACAAGATCTCGTCACGTGACCGAAGAGATTGCGAACAATTGGTTTATTGATTTATTTATTGATGATAACCTTCGCCCCGTGGGCCTCTTGAACTGCTGACATACTCTCTTAAGCAGCCTATTTTTTTAAAGAAAAAGTATTGTGTTTCAATTACAAATAATAATATAAATAAATGAACTGAAACTTATTTTCATTGTTTAAATTTAAATATCACGTAAAGTGTTTAAATATTTAGTGTTCTAGTATTCTGTGTACAACTTTTCTCATTTTTCATGCACACTTGTGTGTAACTTTAGGTATTACATTAAAATAAATCAGTAAAATCAATTACTTCCATTGTATTGTTGAGAGCTTAAGCTTTCCATCGATATCTTATTTTTAAATATTGGTGAAGATCTGTAGAAGTTATAAACGTCTAACGCTCACAAACTCAGTCGCTGGACACAATTTTCCTTAAGATCCCCATGTAAAAAAAAAGTCACAAAATTAAATGAAAGAAAAAATCATAACTCTCTTAATTTTTGGCCTATTTTAATAAATTTTATGTCATTTTGTTTGTATTTGTAAGCTCTTTATAATGATATACATTTCTTTTTGAAAAAAAACATTTTGAATTTTTTTTGTCGCGTACCTGAATGTAAAATGAACGTCCTGCGTTTATTTTTAGCTTAACCAGTGTTAGACAGAAGTAAGGGGAAGGAAAGGGGCTAGAAAGTGGGGTGGTTGCAGGTAGAGTATCATATGTGCCATTCATTTTGGACAGGGACTGATAACATTAGAAAAGGCTCTGAGAACGGGGTAATGAGATTTACGGGTGAGCGGAATGTTAGTACCGGCGAACCTTTAGATGCACTTTGTTGTGTAGGCTACTGAGAGGTTTTTTCACCGAATCCATATAAGCTGAGACAAGGCTGTAAAGGTATGTTTTTAGAAACGTTTAGATTCCTTTATAAATTGATGGACGCTTAAAAACACGTCAGTATTCACAGAGTTAGGCAGACTTAGGTTTCCTTACAGTAGTAGATCGACATGCATAAGAACGTGTGGTGGTACGGAAATAGTAAAAAGAGTATCTTTTCGAATGTCGTTGTAGTGAGGGCAGTCTAGTAAGTAGTGTTGGGCTGGTTTTTGTTTACAGTCGCATGCACAAGACGGATTGCCAGTCAGGTATTTGTTGAACAAGTCCCAATTTAAGTTAATCATTCCAAGCCTCAATCTACAGTGAATATTCTGGGCACGTCGATCTCCAACATAATAGTAAGCCGGAATTAAATACTGCAATAGGTTTATAAAACTTTTAAATTCTGATACTGATTGAGTTGTCTGGGCATGTTGAGGAAGGGAATTCCAGTCAGCTGTTGTTTGTGGTATAAACGAATTCTTAAATCTCAGTTTTGGCATGTCACATTTTGGCGTCTAGTGGGTCAAGGAGATTACACCATAGATTCTAGTAATCTAGTGCATACAGCGAATCCCTAATTTATATCGTCAGCTCGCTCGCTAAGCGTAAACTAACAACTGGGATTCGACAGAAACACAACATAGGACAATTACATGAAATCCTCAGGGTGCAATCAAATCTTCTTTTTTGAAGATCTGCCACGTTCCTTACTTTCAACTCTCTCTTTGCTACGTGTTTGGGTAGGTAGGCTCCCTTGATTGCATACGTCAGCATACGGTTGTGTCTAGCGCTGCCAGTACTTTGTTGGGGTTGTTGTGTCTCGTTCTGCTAGACATGTGGAAGTCTAGCAGCGACAGCACGTGGCTTGAGTAGACCAGTTGCATAGTGCAAGGGACTCTGCGAGGTTGTGTGATACCTCCAGACTGGTGTGAGACTTTAGCACGTGTTCCTCTGCTGTGGGAAACCTCTACGCTGACCGGGCGGGAGAGGACTGCAGAACGTAAAGGAGGGAGACCGAAGACCGCGGATAAGACAACCGTCTGAAGCAGGGGGCGAAGGTCCAGCCTTACAAGGAGGCTGTCTGTAACCGAGCTCTTGGGGTGAGCTCATAAGGGGCTGTGTGTCAGCCTTTGGAAACGTCATATCCTCTGTGGCGTGTGTGATCGTCAGCATCGAAGTCTGCTGTTACGTGGAAGTGTTCAAGAGGTCTTCAGGGTATCTACTGGTGAACATATCCAAGAACGGAGCGCTCCAATGTACAGACTGTCGTGCGGACTGTAAGAAGCATTCGGGAACGAGTATTGTGTTCTGTGAGTGTTGTGCATCACGTGGTCATTCTTTTCTGGTAAGCAAAGGCGAGATTGAGATACGTGGTTTGTCATTGTGTTTAATGGCGAGGCGGGTGATGTGGGTTGGAATTAAATGTTATAGTAGACCTAGCTCAAACAGAAGGGAATTGCGGGACCTCTAGAGTTGAAACGAGTTGTAACATATATTGTCTTGATTGTAAATACTCGCTGTTTATATCAAGAATACATTCTTCTTTTTTGTGTTCACTGTATTACGGTCTTTTTTCGTTTTTTATGGGAGACTGTAGGTGGTGGGGGCTCGGCCATATGATTAAGAACTCATATCAATTAATGTTAGTAATACAGTGATAGTTCCACCTACGCATGTCACACTCTTGACGGTGGTCGTGAGAGCGAGCAGAGCAGGCGACCCGTCAAGAGCAAAAAGAAATCTCCCAAGTTGTGACATGGCAAGTGGAATGCATATTTCGTATGGTCTGTGCCTGCTGTAGCGATTGTAAGAAGAGACCAGTGGTGGGAGGATTTCTTGCAGGAATTTCGGACAAAGGCCATGAATCATCTTGTGATAAAGAAGCAGCCTGTGTTTCTTGCGTCTGTCCTTTAAACTGCAGAAACCTGATTCATTCTAAAGTTTCTAATGAATGGTCCCTCGTACACCGCCTATGATGATTATGATAGTTTCGAGGTGAAATTCCTCTAACTCAGCCGGTTGCCCATCCGTGCAGCAATCCCAGATAACGTGTGCGTAGTCAAGAACGGGTAAAATAAAGGACTTATATATGATCTCAAGTGTTTTCGTCCCTAAGTGGTACTTATACTGTTTTAAGCATCCGATAAGCATGCTAACCTTTCTTGCAATGCAGCTAACATGTTCGTCCCATTTGCAGTCGTTCTGGATCCATATACTTAGATGTTTGTGACTTTTAGACTCTACCAGAACTGTGTTTCCAAAATAAAGGTCGTGGATTGTTTCAGAACCTCGTTTAAAATTTATTAGATCCGTTTTATCTTCATTAAACTTTACTTTCCATATCTTGGCCCACCTTCTTATTTTCCGTAGGTCTGTAGTTTCTTTCCTGTCGTCAGCATTGTTGAGTCCTAAATATATGCTGGTATCGTCGGCGAAGAGTTTAATTGTTGACTCAATTTCTGTTATAATATCATTAATATATATCAAGAATAGGAGGGGACCCAAGACCGACCCTTGGGGAACTCCTGCAGGTACAATTAGATAACTAGACGTTTCTCTCTTAATGACCACAGCTTGGGAGCGACCCGAGAGGTAATTTTCAAGAAAAGACAGTAGTTTCCCTCGAATTCCAGTTGCTTTTAGTTTATGACATAGACCCCTATGCCAAACTTTGTCGAAGGCTTTGTAAAAGAAAAACAAGTGACTGACCCTTGGAGGATAAGCCCAAATTAAATGTAAAACAAGGGAACTGTACCAAGCTAGAAAAGGACAAAGACGAAGACAATCTACATGTTTCGGGGCACTACCCCTTCATCAGGACGAAACAAAAACGACGAAAAAACGAAAAAGAAAAAGATTTAGCTGCAGTAGATGTGGCGCGTGGGCTGCATAGCTATGCCGTGATAAACACTCTCGTCGCCTGGGGATGGACTTACAGAGCTCCTCACGTATGGCTATACATCCACTGGTAGGTCAGCCAGTCATTCAGTCAGTCGGTTTGTCTGCTGACATTTCTTCTTTGTCAACTTTCTGCTTTCTATCTGTTGTTTCAGCGTGTGCACTGCTCTAGGTCTATGGGACTATTACTGTTATATAAATTAATGAAGTACAATCTTTGATAGGACAATGTGCAAGTTATAGTTTAAAACACGCTCAGCTTGAATTGCAAAGTCTGTCCAAGACTCATGTATCTTCTTTCCACACAAAAAAGTGCTCGTTAAAATCAAGATGAAAGAACAATGCATACGACTGAATTTTTTTTAAAATCAAAGCTCATGCAACCCAGCTCTTACAGGAATTCAGGCACATGATCGAAACAAGAAATTTCCACCAGATTTAAAAATCTTCAA
>SMGT01003416.1:0-20425 GCA_004794575.1 Lanistes nyassanus | reverse complement strand
ACAATTGACGATTGTGTTGACGTTCAACTTCTGCACATCCACTGTAGCAATAACAACAGTACGCGCCATCTCTCGCCGACAGTTCAAAGCAATCTAGATAAGTTCATGTAACCAAAGTGGGTCAATGAATCCAGATCATTAGTTGAAAAAATATATATTCTGACATGTGAAATATATTACCACTAGTATTGCTGATGTACCATTTCCTGGACGAGCTAGCATGAGAGTCATTGTACCCCTTGAAACATGAAACAAAGAGTAAAAGCGCCATTGGACCGTTTTATGATCGGGAGGAGAGAGAGAGGAATTCTGGTGCTACCTTACCCTGAGCTGAGATGCTACTTTCTGTGAGGGATAGAGGTGCTATCTGAGCAAGCAAGTCCTACATAAGGATGTTGCTTCACGTGTCTACTTTTTGTGTATGAATGTTTCAATCTTGGACTTTTTCCATAAATATAGGATGAGATGATTCAATTAAACAGTTCTTGTTTTCCCTAGATTCCTTCTGCTTTCCCTTTTTTATTTAGAGATTGGCAGGGTGGTTAGAACCCGGGTATGCTTGTGAATTCTTAAGATCTCAGAGTATTCCGTCCTGCATTTGTTTCTTTTATAAGATCATTTTCTTTAAAATACGAACTCGTTATTTTGAATTTATGATTTGATAAAATTGTTTAATTGAACGGACATAATTTGCGTCATCTAAAAAAGCAGCAGTTAACTTAATTACTTGTAAGTCATTTTTTGACACCGACAGATCTAACAAGTCTAGCGACACACGAAAGCCCTTTGATTAATAATCACACCTATAACTGTTGACAAGCTCACTGTCTGTGAATAAATGATTTTCTTGTCAGCAAGCTGACTGTCGGAGTAGGTAAACTAGGCTTGGTCAATTTGTTAACGGGTGGGGAGGAGGTGCTGCAGTGAGGCCGAGTTGGCGATGCGAGATAACTTGTGACTGACGGCCAATAAGGAAATGATGGAATGAAATAAGATTGCAGCTGGTAGCATTGCCTAAGGTACGAAACGCCCTTTTGTTCTGCTTAACGTGGTGTCCCATTGCAAAGCATTTTTCTTTAATTGCCACCAACGAGGGAGAAAGGAAGTCGAGGTGTTGACTTGGGTGTAGGGCAGACACAATAGTTTTAGTTACAACCGTCAGGGTCGTGGCAGCGCAACCCTCATACAAAGCACGACCACGACCACGACCTGTGGTCATGAGGTGCCATAATCAACTTTGGTTACTAAGCCTGTCATCAAGTGGGAACTGAGCTCAGCGGGTTGCTAAGGAGTGTCGATCACCGATTTCCGTAATCTCTGTCCCAGTCCGAGGCGCAGTCCGATCGGTGATACGCCTGAGTGCATCTCAGGAAACAGAGAACTGTCGGCAGTTGACGATTACGCAGCTCTATCGCGCGTCGTCAAAGGCTGAATAGTGAGACACTAACGAGCGAACAAAAGGTGAATGATTATTGAATAGTGAGCTTTTCGCCGCTTTTTCTCTCCCCCTCCCTCCCTGGTGTAATAATGTCTTGACCTTAACTGTTGTTTCACCTTTTCACGTCAGATGTATGCGTGTGTCCAGACAAGCCTTTACAAGATGTTTTTGTGCGCAAGTGCGAATTACTTTCGTTAATTCTTTATTCTTACAATAATAGTTTGAATTATTTAAGTTAAATAAGAGAGTGTTGTTGACTCTGTATAACTAGTTACGTGACATTATTGCATGAATTGTGCTAAAATAAGAAAATAATAGAAAAGACACCCGAAATGTCCTCCGATGTTGTGATGAAACGAGTAGCCTTCCACTTTCAGACTTTTCACTTTTGCTTTATCAGCGTTCACATTTTTTTCAAACTATCACATTATCACAGAAAACGTTATTGGAGATCATGAACATGACCGAGGAAAATGTTTGACAAAGTTAAAATTCTGTACCTAATTGATGGTTAAATGACTGAAATGAATACGTGCTTGTCGCTAATTGTAAAGAAGCCACGCATTGCCAACTGTTTGGTGGTTTATTAAACACCAGAGATAATACCAACAGTTTAGGTTTGAGGTGAATATTTTTTGCATTATTATTTGAGACTTGCAAATATCAGATAATCGTGTGTAAAATGGTAGAATCTAGTAAACAACGACGAGGACACGGAACATTGAAGAAATTTAACTCATTACATAAAGAAAGTGGTCGCGCAACCCTCATACCCCGTCCGTCAATGTCAGGACTTGGTTGAACAAAGCATGACAACGATCTGATCAACTTTGGTTACTAAACCCACTGTCCTGGGTCTGTTACCATGTGTGAACTGAGCTCAGCGGGATGGTAAGGCGTGCTGATACGCCTGAGTGCATCTCAGGAAACAAACAGAGAACTGTCGGCAGTTGACGATTACGCAGCTCTATCGCGTGTCGTCAAAGGCTGAATAGTGAGACACTAACGAGCGAACAAAAGGTGAATGATTATTGAATAGTGAGCTTTTCGCCGCTCGTTTTCTGCTCCCTCCCTCCCTCCCTGATGTCATAATGTGTCTTGACCTTGACTGTTATTTCACCTTTTCACGTCAGGTGTATGCGTGTGTCCATACAAGCGTGTAGGCGATGTTTTTGTGCACACGTTCTCCCAGGCATGCATGCGTGCGTAGTATGAATGAATTAAGTTTAATGCTCGAGTGTTGTTAGCTTTGTATAACTACTTATGTGATAGTATTGCATAAATTGTGCTAAAATAATAATGTAAAAGGCACCCGAAATTTCTTCTGATGTTGTGATTAAACGAGTAACCTTCCACCTCAAGGCTCTTTACCTTTGCTTTTCTTTCCTTACTAGTTTTTTCATTTTCTCAAATAATTTATCACATCACCCCAAAAACGTTATTGGGGAACATAAATATGATTGGGAGGAAAATGTTTGACAACGTTTATATTCTATACGTAATTGATGCTAAAATGATTGCAAGAGAAAAGACAGAATATGTGCCTAGGGTCGACTGTACAGGATCCACGCATTATCAACTATTTGTCGGCTTATTAAACACTAGATAGACTACCGAAAGCTCAGGTTTCAGGTTTTATTTTGGCTTTTCGTTATTTTTTAGAGAAATGCAAATATCAGGTAATCACAGTTCAACAGGCCTATCTGGTTTAAACGAACAGCACTTTTCAATACGAAAGAAACACTCTTTCGTTAATTTGTATACGCCATACCTGTCTTTGTGGCAAGTTAGTTTCAACTTTCAAGCCTATGATCAAGAAACATCCATCACTTTTAATTTGAATTTAAACGCGTTTTTAAAAAAGTATCTTGCATATAGTATATGATTTACAGATGTAGTGTAGTAGTCTTGTACAACTTTTACCACTACAGTTTTTTTTTTATAGATTTAAGTTTAAGTGCGCGAGTGTGCGAGGGTGCACTTAGGTAATTGAGATATTACTGCACCTGATTTGGTCTTCTGTTTTTGTTGTTGTTGTTGTTTGTTTGTTTTGTTTTTTGTTGCGTGCTTGCTCGTGGGTCGCATAGGTCCTTATGTACGGACGTCTTACCCCTTTCTAACCCCTAGCATCTCCCTGTTGTCAAGAGAGATAAAGGAAAGTATTCTCCGTACAAAATATAAAAGACTATGGGGTAATCTCCCTTGCATGTTTATTACCGTTGAACCTCTATGATCGGGGCTAATGACCGGGTGCCTGCCTCCGGATAATAAAAATCACGGATAATCGAATACGACAAAAATTGTAGCTGACTTAATTTTATCGACGTTCCTTTATATCGCGAAGAGCAGTGCATGTATTGTGCATGCACATGCGATTGTAAAGGAAAATATAACACACACACACATACAAATGCTTGGACGATTTTATCACATAACTAAAAATGACCAATGAAAATATATGTAAAATAAATACACAGTTCACTACAAGGATGGGTCTTCAAAAAAAAAACCCAAGTGTTTTCTGCAACATCTTTCATATTTACCATGCAATAAAAACTTCCAACACCAAAAGACCTGAAATTTCATGTTCACCTTCTGGGCATTCACCCAAAGGAACTCGCCCACAACATTCGCCACTCCCCATCACTACAGACTTTCAAATGAAACTTAAAAACTGATCTTTTCCGCAAGTACCTTGACAGACGCCGCGAATCCATGGGTCTGCATTAACTTTCAATTTTGTCTGTTCATCATGTTTTACCATACTTTCCCATCCACCTGTGAATGACGGACGATGTGTCTCCTGACCTGTTGGTCAGTCTTACGTTCATCTCTCACCCACTCTCTCTGTCTGTTAGTGTGTTCGTTGTTTTTCATTAGAGTCTCTCTGTGCATCTTCCGCGCGAAGTGTGCATGAAATGTGTTCTTGCGCGTTAAAAATCTACATTTATTATTATTTATTATTATTTTTGTATGGTTGATGTATGATATCTGTTGTTAACAACTTAGAAGACTTTTCTTCACCAAGCGGGATGCCCATTTCTGATGAGATTGTCCGAACAACTTTGTAGCTTACTCACTCTGAGTTTAACCAGTCTGCTATAGTATTCTTAAATCTCCAAAATCCTAAATGTATTCCTTAATATAAAAAGGGGCCTCCTCCCAAATAAAAATCACGATAACATGAAAGAGCAAAAATTAATTTCTCTCTCACTCACTCCGAATCCATTTGGCTCGAAGAGACACTTCAGTGTTTAGTAGCTTCTCTATAGCGAAGGTACTGTATATATATATATAAGCCCAGTTCATTGTTCATTATCGACATGTAATATAGACATGTCAAAGTATGGCCTTGCTTTCAAGCTAACCCTCACCCCAAAACCTAGATACAAAGTTATTCCTGTGCCCGAATGCGAACGACATAGACTACAGAGTAAGTCATGTGTAGTGTTGTGCGTTAGAAGCAGTTGACGTGTGGTTGTCTCCCTTGTCTGACTGGGTGCGCGATGTGGGTTGACGGGACAGTTCACAGGAGAGCGTGGAACCAGCAAGCATGTGTATATCGTTAGCCAAATAAACTTTCTCCTTTTACTTTTCTGAAATTCGAGTTCGTGCCTTTCTTTGTTTCGCCCATGTGTTATTAAACCGTGCGAGTGGAAACTACATTACGTCATTGCCGGCATGCAAGCAGTGGCACGGGCTACAGAAACAGCTTTACCTCTTGATGTTTATTGTAATAAAAAAGATATTTGACTTGATCATTTCACGACTTGCTATGTTCAAGAGACTTTAATTGTTTCTACAGGAAAACGTGGATAATCACCGGAAATACCAGTCTTCCAAAAAAACAAAACAAACCAAAACTGCATTTCGCTCGACAGTCCAATTTTACTTTAGAGCAAGATGATAAATTTCTGTCTATTTTGTAAGTAGAAGACAATCCTGTTACCGACTATTGTAAATTAGAACTACTCAGAGACAGTACACGTAGTTACAATGTGATTACAATGTGTGTAATCGCATGTTATGACTCTGCCACAATAACGTTTATTCGTTTATCAGAGGGAGAAGTAATTTGTATCTAGCTTAGTGACGTGATTTTACTATCAGGTACTGTGGACTGTCCCTTGCATGCCATGCCTGAAAGGAAGAAAACACGAAAAAAACGTAAGAAAAGAAAGAATGAAAGGAAGAAAAGAAGGAAAGAAAGGAAAGAAAGTTCGAAAGAAAAGAAGGAGAGAAAGAAAGAACAAACAAATAAGCAAGCAAACAAAAGAACGAACGAACAAAACAAAGAAAAAATCCTCATCTGCAAGCGCACGAACATATGACTATACGTAGATGGTAGGAGACAGTTTATCAACACTTGTGGTATTGTGTATGTGCAATGGCTACATTTCATCAAAACAAGAGGGGGACTTAGGAACATATCAGTCAAATTTTACACCATCCTTTTAGAGCGTACGAAATGTGATTTCTAGCCCCTTGTCCGCCGTTTCCTAGGCATGACACAAAAACGTTTGTTCTTTTTATAGAAGGAGAACGGATTGGTACCGTTTGGTGACACTCTTGTAGAAGAGATTTCCTGATCGGTTGAGACTTCAGTGGACTGTCCTCTCCCCCGATCCTCCCATCTCTGCACGTGTTTGTCCATCCGGGCACCTGCATCCGGGGTCGTCCTGACACTCTTCTCGCTGAGTGACGTCTTAGTTGGCTCAGAAGCTGCTCTCAGAGGCTTGCAAGCAACTATTGTTCTCTTGACTTGTCAAATGTTTACCTGGAAGAAATTCTTAATAGCTCAAGTCTTTGCTCCTGGCGCCAAAACACACGGGAGGGACAGCTATAAGAAGTTTCCGCTTGGTTGACATGACCGGAACTCCACTTGCTGCTTCAGTCTTCGTCAGAGTACTCCCGAAGCTCTTTTTAAGCTGGAAGCTTAGACTGCGGGCGTTTTTCCATCCGCTGTTAAGATCCTCTTTACTCTGCGGGCCCCAAACTTTGTCATAAAGACAGAGGACTCCCCACCGCTGCTGGCCGTCGCCACCGAGAATTTCCGAGGTTTTCTGCAGACGTCTCAGATCGGCATCCATCCTGCTCCCTGAGTGCCAACGTCTGACGACATCTGTCGCATCTCTTCAACGTCGTTATCATTATAGAGGTATTGGCTGGCAAGCTTTTGGATGATTTGATGGGTTGCTTCCTCTAGCAGTCGCTCGTTGCTGTGCGTGGTCACCAGCAGGTGCACTGGAACTGGAAAAGACTACGTTCTGTTGCCAAGAATCTCCACGTCGTCACCTTGAGACCAGAGAAGGTCCCAGATTGCCAGGACGAAACTGTTCTCCTATTCGGCTGGTAGAGACCAGAGAAAGATGTCTGTTGGATTTTGCCTCTCGGAGAGTTGAGGAAGATGTGTTACATCGCAAAGACCCTGTGGTCCATGTCGACGTGGCGAGACCAGAGGACTGAGTGCTCAGCTGGCAGGACCGTCCGCTCCATTTCCCTTCTAGAGGAGAGGAAGATGTGCTCCATGTCGGCTTTCAGAGACCAGAGGACAGAGTGGTGGATTGGAAAGACTTTTCATTGCAGGCAGGCAGCTCAAGATCGACACCGTCTAAGAGAAGGCTACACATTTTTGTTCTTAGCGCCTTTTTCACATTGAATGGCCTCACGACAATTCTATTTCCATTGACGATATGTGTTTCTGTCGATGCGCGAATAGAACCTAAGAAGAATCTCTGAACGTGATGAAGCTGATACGACTTCTTCTACATCGGAGGTTGATAGGAGACACACAGTCAGTTATCTCTCCGAACTTCTTAAAGTATTGGTCAAGTGATGCTTCCTTAATGTTCCAGCTCAGCCCTCCAACCCTCGCTGAGTGACGTCTTAGTTGGCTCCCGTTGTGTCTGGGCTCTGCATCTGCTACTGTGGTATGTTAGGAATTGTTGAGAAGGTATTGGAGACCACCACGCACTGCTTTCTACAGCTACATGTCCACCCATACAGCTGGTTCGCTGCAGCTGGTAAATTTTGTTCTCTCATCAAACCTTGATCTTGAATGCGGCCTTGATAGCTCAAGTCTACATCGAATGTCGCATTCTGTTGGGCCCAAAGGTCGTCCAAATACTCCTGAAGCTGCTTTGTAAACTGCAAGCTTAGAATGTGGCCGTTCTTCCAGGCGCTTTACTCTGCGTGGCCCAGACTTTGTCATAAAGACTCCCCACCACTTCTGGCTGTCGCCGCCGAGGATTTCCGAGGTTTTCCGCAGATCCCTCAGATCGGCATCCTGCTTAGCACTTCCTCAGCGTGAATGAAAACAGTTTTTGTTGGAGGTGCTTTAATTAAAGGCTGAGAAATAGTTTGCGCTCTGTGTGTTGGTGGAGTTTATTGTGCCAACGTCTGATGACATCTGTCGCATCTCTTCAACATCGTTATCATCATAGAGGTATTCACAGGCCAGCTTTTGGATGATTTCATAAGTCACTTCCTCTAGCAGTCGCTCGTTGCTGTGCGTGGAAGAATCAGTTGTTCTCCACGTCGTCACCTTGAGACCAGAGAAGGTCTCCGATTTCCAGGACGAAACAGCGCTCTGATTCACCTGGTGAAAATCAGAGAAAGGTGTTTGGGAATACTAAGATTCTGATTGAGGAGCGCAGCCAGGAAAGTGAGTGGTGGACTTCCTGGATTCTTCATTGCGTTTTGCCTCTTGGATAGTAGAGGAATGTGTGTTACATTGCAATGACCTTGTGCTCCATATCGGGTTTCGGAGACCAGAGCACTGAATGCTGGATTGCGAAGACTTTTCATCGCAGCCAGGCGCCTCAAGACGGTCAGCGTCGAAGAGAAAGCTAAACATTTTTGTTCTTAGGGCCCTTTTCACTTTGAATGGCCTCACCACAATTCTATTTCCATTGACGATATGTGTTTCTGTCGAGTGTTTCTGAATGTGACGAAGCTGATACGACTTCTTCTAGATCGTAGGTTGATGGGGGGGCACACAGTCAGTTATCTCCCCGAACTTCTTAAAATATTGGCGAAGTGATGCTTCCTTAATGTTCCAGCTCAGCCCTGGATTATTTGATGTGTCGCTTCTTCTAGAAGTCACTCATTGCTGTGTGTGGTAACACTGAGCTCGGAACCAGTAGATGCACTGGAACTGAAAAAAAAATTGTTCTGTTGCCAAGAATCAGTTGTACTCCACGTCGTTACCTTGAGACGAGAGAAGGTGTCAGATTGCCACGACGAAACTGCTCTCTGATTCGCCTGGTGAAGACCAGACAAAGGTGTTTGGGAATACCAAGATTCTGTCTGTGGGACGAAACCAGAAAAGTGAGTGGTGGACTTCCTGGACTCTTGATTGCGTTTTGCCTCTTGGATAGTAGAGGAATTTTGTGCCCTTTTCACGTTGAATTGTCTCGCGACAATTCCATTTCCATTCACGATATGCGTTTCTGTCGAGACTGCGAGAAGAACCGAGAAAGAATCTCTGAAGGTGACGAAGCTGATACGACTTCTTCTAGATCGGAGGTTGATAGCGAGCACGCAGTCAGCTATCTCTTCGAACTTCTTAAAGTATTGTCGAACTGATGCTTCCTTAATGTTCTAGCTCAGCCCTTCAACCATCACTGAGTGACATCTTAGTGGGCTGTGTATCTGCTAAGAATGCTAAGAAATGATAAGGTATAGAAGACCACGACGCACTGCTTTCTACAACGACATGTCATCACCTTCCACCCTCCATACTCGTACAGCTGGTTTGCTTGCACCTGGTAAATTTCGTTCTCTCAACTCATCAAACCTTGACCTTGAATGCGGCCTCGATAGTTCAAGTCTTCATCAAATGTCGCATTCTGTTGGGCCCAAAGGTGCGGAGAGAGGCTGCTCTGAGAGGCTTGCAGGTAAATATTGTTCTCTTGACTTATCACATCTCTACCTTGAAGTTCTTGATAGCCCAAGTCTTTTTCGACTGTCCGATGCTCCTGGGCCCAAAACACACGGGAGGGACAGCTGTGAGAAGTTTCCGCTTGGTTGACGTGAGCGGAACTCCACTCGCTGCTCCAGTCTTTGTACTCAAGATCCAGCTCGTCCGAGTACTCCTGAAGCTGCTTTTTAAGCTGCAAGCTTAGGATGTGGGCGTTTTTCCATCCGTGGTCAAGATTCTCTTTACTCTGCGGGCCCCAAACTTTGTCATAAAGACCGAGGACAACTGGTTTGCTTGCATCTGGTAAATTTCGTTCTCTCGACTTATCAAACCTTGATCTTGAATGCGGCCTTGATAGCTCAAGTCTTCATCGAATGTCGCATTCTGTTGGGCCCAAAAGTGGAGGGATGGGCTGTTCTGAGAGGTTTGCAGATAATTATTGTTCACTTGACTTATCAACTTTTTCCCTTGAAGAAGTTCTTGATAGCCCAAATCTTTTTCGATTTCATTCATGTCCACCTCTTCCTCGTCTTAGCTAAGAAGAACCGGCTCTACCAGAGCGACTGGAGAAAATCTGGTCTCCAGGGGATCGCAGACACCCGACAACATCTTCAAAAAGAATCCCGACAAATGCTTGGGCTGCAGCTGGGAGTGGAGAACCGCCAATAGCCTCTCCTTGCTTCGGTCCTGAAAGGTTCCTGGAGGTGGTGGAGCTGGAAGTTGCTGACGTGAAGGTCGTGCTGGATAAACGGAACGAAGGGAGGTCCCACAGCCTTCCTCCTCAAGCTGTCCCAGTCCAAACCACTGAAGAAAGGATGGCCTTTGATGTCTATGGTGCGTTCCAACGGGGTGCGTTCCCCTGTCTGTTTGTTATCCCTAATCATGTCCTTTTTGGTCTGCTTCAGTGCATACAGCCTTCCAGAGTCTCGGCCGCCAAATTTGCGCACCAGGTAAACAGCAATAATGACAAAGCAGCATAACTCCATAACAATGTTTAGTGCGTCGTCTGTCTCGAAGGCATACTGCATGCTAAGAACGGGAGCCCCTGCACTGCCGCCTGTATGGTGGGTTCCAACGCGGCGCGTTCCCCAATGTTTTTGTCCTCCCCAATCCTGTCCTTTTTGGTCTGCTTCAGGCCTCTCCTTGCTTTGGTCTTGAAAGGTTCCTGGCGGTGGTGGAGCAGAAAATGTAACACCCTGTCTATGGAAATGTAGGCCGTTAAAGATTCTCGTCTGACGTTCTAATGCTGTGGCCGTCCAGGGCTAGTCATCGTCAGTTGACTCGCTGGTACGATTCAAGGCGTGGACCCTCCTCTTCAAAATCCGATCTCCTTCGATATCATTAGCAGGTGGCGTGGCCTCATGACAACGGCCCTTCACTGTAAGCGCCGTGCTGGTTGTCTCCCCTGCTGGAAACTCAGAGGGGATATTCCTCCACGAACCTTCAATGTTGATACTCAGATCTCGTCTTCTTTTTCTTTCATATCCACCTCTTCGTCGTCTTCGCCAAGGAGAACCGTTTGCACCATAACAGTTTCGTGAGCGACTGGAGAAAATCTCGTTTCCAGGGGATCGCAGATCCCGACAACATCTTCAAGGAGCATCCCGTTGGAAGCTTGAGCTGCAAGTGGGAGTCGATCATCGGCCATGTCATCTCCTTGTATCTGCCCTGGAAGATTGTTGGCGGTGGTGGAGCCGGAAATGCTCAAATCAAGCGGGACATCCACCCCAGAATCTGTAAAATCCTGTCGCTGGTGCAAAGGTAAGCTTGGAAGGTTCGCGACTGACGTTCTTGTGGCGTCGCTGTCCAGGCCAAGTCGTTGTCAATTGACTCGCTGCAACGATTCAATTCGCGGATCTTTAAAAACCGTATCTTCTTCAACATCTCCAGCCTGCGGCGTCGCATCCTGGCAACGGCCCTCCTCTGTAAGCGCCGTCCTGGTTGTCTGCCCTGCGCGGCAGCCATTTGAGGATTGGCTGACTGAGCTTTGTAATCATAGTCCTGAAAAAAAAATCGTACGATTAGCGTACAGCTAAATTTATTAACCTTTATTGGTTCATAAATGGAATACCATATCAGACAAAAAGAAACTTAAGGGAAGTAGATAAAAAATCAACTTTAGCTCTTTGTTCCTGTAGTTTGTGACTATAAATGGTACTAACAAGTTATTTGTGTGCATGACGTTCTGAATTCCTGGAGATTTATTTTCCCAAACACGTCAACCATTTCGTACCTAGCTATTCTACATGCGTGTTGCGCAAAAAAGGAATTTAAGAAACCCTGTCACAATCAGTAAGAAATTGATGTATACCTATCAGTTATGTTCGTAACACACTATCTTGTACCTTTGCGTCCGTTTATCAGGGGTCTCAGAACAAGTGGTGCCGTTATCGGTCTGTTTGTGAACTTGTCCGAGAAATTGCTGACATCAAGGTCGTGCTGGATTAGAGGAACGAAGGGAGGTTGCCACAGCCTTCCTCCTCAAGCTGTCCTAGTCCCCGCCACTGAAGAAAGGATGACCTTTGATCTCTTTCGCTCCTCGTGCAATATACCCACTCTTTGGACGGTTGCAGTTAATACGCCGAAAATCTTTTTCTTTTCTACTGACTATAAACGAAAGCCCCTGCACTGCTGGCAGTATGGTGCGTTCCAACGGGTTGCGTTCCCCTGTCTTTTTGTCATCCCCAATCCTGTCCTTTTTGGTCTGCTTCAGTGCGTACAGCCTCCCCGAGTCTTGGCCGCCCACTTTGCGCACCAGGTAGACGTTGACGACACACTTTGTGTAACTCCTCTCAGGCCAGTACTATCTGTGCAATGTAGATTCTGATGTGATCTTCTTCAAAGCACGTGTTGTCTTGCCAGAGGTTGTATAAATCACCTCCGCATGTATAGTCTGAAAAACAGCAGAGTGTATTGACGTGAGCTATATACCGAGATATTTATCTGTTATCGACGACCATTAAAAAAGAGAAAAATGAAAGGGAAAACAGGAAAAAAAACTAAAACAGTAGGGAAAGAAGTAGAAAGAAAGAAAGATAGAAAGAAACAACACAAACATCCAAAGGTAGAAGAAATATGGAGAAAAAACAACATAGAAACTACCAACAGCAATAATAACAAAGCAACATAACAAGTAGTCACTGACCCATAACGATGTTTAGCGCGTCGTCTGTCTCGAAGGCATACTGCATGCTGACTAAGAACGGGAGCGCCTGCACTGCCCCCAGTATGGTGCGTTCCAACGCGGCGAGTTCCCCTTTCTTTTCATCATCCCCAATCCTGTCTGCTTGAGTGAATACAGCCTCCCCGAGTCTTGGCCGGCCACTTTGCGCACCAGGTATACGTTGCCGTAACCTGCAAAAAAAAAAAAAAACTTCTTACATCCTGTAAACGTCCTTATGGACAGGACTTATTAACACTTATTTAACAGTGTTATGAGTTTAAACGAAAAGCTAATAAGCACGAAAGCCGATTAACCGATAAGTCTATTCGCCTTGTCATTGTAATTTCTTGTGCACCACTAAATAACTTCACATGACGTGTCGATATTTTAAAATTTCTTATTAAATATGTTTATAATTACATGTAAATCGTGTTAAAGCAGGTGCGAAATATGTTACTTGTGCAAGCGCTGTGTTCTAAATAATTTTTGTATTACTCTACTTCACTGAACACTTGCTTTTTAGCGTAACTGGAACACTTCTTATTTACAGTGTACAAAGCCATCGCCAGCTTTGCGCACAAAATCCCTGCAGAGTTTTCTGTAATAATGTTACTTTTCCCTATTTGTAAGGTAAGTATATGTTTTTGAAATAAGTACTAAATAGGCCTGATAATTGTCACTGCAACACCAACCAGTATTATGTTCGAAATTAGGTGTTTTGAGTTAAATACCTTTGTGAAATTATTGTATAAAGACCAAAAGAATGGACGAGTTGTTTTTTTAACGATTTTGAATTGTCGGAATAAAATTTTTGTTGCGATAATTTGAATACCAGCTCGAATAGAATAGTGTAAAATTATTCTCCCAACTATTGACAAAGTTAGTACTTATTTACCATCAGCTTATAAAGATTATTAAAGAATTTTTGAAAGTTCAATGCTATATACCTCTTCACTCACTGAAGAAAGAAAAGAGAATCTTACCAGCCATTTCGCTTTCCGTGTTATTCCTTGGTGTAGAAAATTAGCTCGGTAAAGACGACGCTATTCGTTGCACTCTGCTGATCAGTTGAGATCACTTGGCGAAAATACCCTCTTTTATACTAAGTGTGGGGTACACGTCATAACACATACCTACAGCTACAGACTTCCTGATTGGTTGGCGTGCGCGACGTCATTAATGGTTATCACGAAATGAACGATTGGACAGTCTTAACGAGAAGGCGTGAAAATTCAACTCGACAACAGCATAGCAACCTTCCCCCAACCCCATCACCCACCCATCCCTCCCTAATCGCAAGGGGGACAGGGTGGGTGTTTCGGACCACTGAACACAGACGTTACTCCTCGGTGTACTGTGTTGTGTAGCGATACCTGCCAACATTCATTCATTCATTCATTCATTCATTCATTCATTCATTCATTCATTCATTCATTCATTCATTCAACCGTGTTCATAACGTATTGCTGTTGTTGCTATCATTTTAAATGTGGGAATTTGGACAAATGGACAAATGGATTGGAGGGGGAGCTTAGAGACGAAGACTCACGTGCAGGAACAATCGCACAAGAGACGGACAGACAAACAGACGCGTACAAAGGGAGGAGGCATAGGCCAGGGACATGAGTAGCTGATGTCCGTGTGATGAGCTGCATGGCTGAGTGACTGAGAGGAAAATTCGTTTTATTTGTAGATTCGTTTCTTTGTGTTGACGATCAACTTCTGTACATCCACCGGAGCAATTAAAATAGTATGCGGCATTCTCGCCGACGACAGGTTTTGCTTCCAAAAGCTGAACCTGACCTCGTATCGAACTAAATCAAACAAAACATTCAGAATCCGAATCCTTAGTAGAAAAAATGAGATATTCTGACATTTGGAAGTCTTTAGAAATGTATTATCACTAGTACCACTGCGGTACCATTTCTGGGTCGGGCTAGCATGAGCGTCCTGTTATTCCTTCCATTCGTAGAAGAGCACATAAAACACGGGGTAAAAGGGCTAAAGGACCGCCTTTATGATCGGGAAGAGGGATACGAACTCTCCGTGAAAAATCACCCTGAAAAAATATAGGGAGGCAGAATTCAGTTTAACAATTCTGGTTTTCGTTATTTATTTTTTTTAGATGGTAGGGTGGTGAGAGCGCGGGCACTTTTGAAAATTCTTGAAAACTCAGAGTATTCGGTTCTACATTTATTTCATTAATATGATCATTAGCTTTAAAATATGAATTCACTACTTTTACTTTCTGATTTCATAAAAGTGTGACATCGAACTTACATAATTTACGTCGTCTAACCCCCCCCCCCCCCTGCAATTAACTTGATAGATCTAAATCATTGTGACACGAAAGGTTTAATAAGTCTACCGAAACATGAAAGCCCTTTCATCCACCGATCTGACCTAAAACTATTAACAAGATTCTTGTCTGTGAATAAAGACTGTCGGGGTAGGTAAACTAGGCTCGATGGAGTCTTTACCGGGTGTGGAGGAGGTGCTGGAGTGGGGCTGAGTTGGCGATGCGGCAGATAACTTGTGATTGAAGGCAAATAAGGAAATGAAGGAATTTCTAAGCTACGAAACGACCTTTTGTTCTGCTCAGCTTGGTGTCTTATGGCAACCACTGATCCTTTAACTGCGTGATTTCCCAGTGTAAAGCCTTGTTCTTCAATTGCCACCAACGAGGCAGAAAGGAAGTCGAGGTGTGAACTGGCCTGTAGGGCAGACACAACACTATATTTAGTTACAACCTTCAAGGTCGTGGTTGCGCAACCCCCATACCCTCTCCTTCAGTCTAATTACTGGGTCCAGTAAAGGACGACCGCGACCTGTCCTCATGAGGTGCCATAATCAACTTTGGTTACTAAGCCTGTCATCAAGTGGGAACTGAGCGCAGCGGGATACTAAGGAGTGTCGATCACCGATTTCCGTAATCTCTGTCCAGTCCGATCGGTGATACGCCTGAGTGCATCTCAGGAAACAAACAGAGAACTGTCGGCAGTTGACGATGACGCAGCTCTATCGCGCGTCGTCAAAGTCTGAATAGTGAGACACTAACGAGCGAACAAAAGGTGAATGATTATTGAAGAGCGAGCTTTTCGCCGCTCGTTCTCTCCCCCTCCCTCCCTGGTGTCATAAGGTCCTGACCTTGACTGTTATTTCACCTTTTCACGTCAGATGTATGCGTGTGTCCAGACAAGAGTGTACGCGATTTTTTTGTGCGCACGTTCTTCCAAGCATGCATGCGTACGTATATACGTACCTACCAACACGTGTGTATTGAGGCAGATGCAGTCCTTCCATCTTGCTCTACCAGCTGTTTTCTGCAATTGTTGTCTTGATTCTTAGAGTTATAGTATGACCATTTTTTTAGCTTAATGCGCGAGTCTTGTCGTAACTACTAACGCGACATTATTGCATACCTTGTGCCAAAATAATAAATAAATAATAAAGACACCCCAAGTGTCCTCTGATGTTGTGATGAAACGAGTCCCCTTCCACCTTTGCTTTTGCTTTGATTTTGCCACGGTCGCCGCAAACATAAGTCTCCCAAGAAAGTCGTGTACTTACTGCTAACAAATGCCACTTCATTCTAGTGAATTGTTTTTATTCTTGCCTTATGCTGAAAACACATGTCTCCCAAAAATATGTACAGGTTCAGTCCTACAAAATTCGTACAGATACGAGCCGATGCGATCAGACACACTCCGAGGTCTCTATATCTCTATATATTTATAGAATTTTAAAGGGAAAAGATAACTGCACTTTAATAAGGATTTAATGCTTACTAATACTATAACCGTAATGTACACTTTGCAAGTTAGGAAAGATTGAAGATGTCCGAAATGTCGTATCTGCGTGGACCCTCTTAGGACCGCATCTGTACAGTTTTGCGATGCGAGTGAAAAATGTTTTAAAAGGTGTTCTCAGCATGTAGCAAGGATAATACTAATTGTGAGCAGTAAATACAGAACTTTACTGGGGGACATAGGCGTGGGGGGGGGGTCGTGAACTGATCATGGGGAGATGGGACAGATTACGGGGCGAACAGCCACTGGGGCGAAACGTCCAACACCCGGTTAAGCCCTCAGCCTTCGCGGAGCTCATAAATGACAATCACTTATCATTAAAATGAATACACATTACATATTCTAGAATGGAGAACAACTAAAACCCAGCCAGTGAAAATGGATAAAACATCGACGTTTAAGGGCAATACCCTAACGAAGTGGTCAATCACGGAAACATCGATGTTTTGTCTTGTTTTCCCCAGTTTCACTGGGTTAAGTTGCATTTGTTTTCACTTTTTTTACTCAGTGCAGCAGTTACTTGTTTTCTTTTCATTTTAGTTGTGATGGACGCAGCCATCACGGAGACGGTTTCGCCACCACCCGCTCACAGCGGGCGGTATCAGATTACAGGCTGGATACCGCCAGCGTCACGTGACTGACGTGCGGCGGCATTTTTAAACGTGCTGTGCTAGCTTCACTCTCTTTAAACGCTTCTATACTCTTTTAGAATAACTACACACATTAACAACTAACATCTTCTTATTCTACTCGATATGCTCTTTCTTTAGATAGTAAACTCAACAACCATCTTTATAGATTAGGTTAGTTTGTAGGCTAATTTCCTATCTGTATCTATTCAAATTAGCTAGCTTAACTGCATTTGAGCGTAATTATCTCTATTTCCTCCTCAGTCTACTAAACTGTCCTTTACACTAACAGGAAGAGCGAAGCGCACTCTATTCATCACGTATTTCCATGTTCTTGTGTATATATCCTTCATTTTTTATCTATACTTTTGTGCGGGCAACAAACACAAAATGTGCTGCCCGCGTTAATTTCACCCGCTAGCTCGGGCTGTTGCTGGCAATGCTTTCATTGTGGCCCACCCCCATTCATTGTCGCTCTATAAAAGGGGGGGATCGGACCGGTCGAGGAGGAGTGAGCCCTGGCCGACGGACAGTGTTGGGCAGCAACTCAATAAAGTATGGAGAACGAGCTGTAACAAAGGCCTGCCCCTCTGTTGGAAGAAAGAGAGAGAGAGAGAGAGAAAGTTTGCGAAGCGAACCCGCTTCATCACATATTGTAGAAACAAATTTTTGATTACAAAAAAGAACCTCCTTCTCTGCATTCGACATTTTTTGATATGTCCAGTAATTCCAACTACTGAGAGTAGCGTCCCTTGAGGCGGTTTTGTTCACACACACACATGCACACGCACACGCGCACGAACTCGGGTTTATATACTAAATAATATACTAAATTTGTTTATACGGCGCAGGTTAGGCACGTGCTAAGACGGCATTTGTTAAGCAATAACTATAATCCAAACACCTCCTTCCCCACCCCTTCAAATAATATTGCGTCTCTCATTACACAGAAAAGAATCAGATTAAGATCTCCAAACATTTTCAATATCAAGTGAAACCGCACGAGACGTTTAAGAGGCATAACACTAGTTGCCACTCTATACGCTACACAATTTCCTCACGGTATTATAATGCCAATGTCAATATTACTGCAAAGTAAACACAATAAAAACAACAGACTTCAGACAAAGGGTTTTATTTACATATAAAATTCGGTTTTCCCTTTTAAACAATACACAAGTCATTACGATTTTCTGCTGACCGAAGCACAGCCATGAATTTACGGACAATATTTGCAGAGAATTTACAGGATTTTTTGTTTTGTTTTAATCGGCTAAACCCTGTACGTGCGCTAAAATTTAAAAAAAAGGTTTATGTCTTGGACAACTTGAACCACCTTGAGAAGAATCTTGTGTTTTGACACATTCTTATTTTACCTGTGTGCTGACATTTGTGCGAAAAAATGGACCGCATTTAAACTACCTTTTTATACAAATTGCCCTTTAAAATGCACACGCGAGGCTTTTATTTAATTCCTCCCACTGTAGGGGTTGTCGCTTTCGTAAATTTTCTGCACAAACAATGACAGATCACACTGTTTAAAATGTAACGATCGTTAACATCAAATTCTCTTCTTGACAACTTGTTCCGTGCTACTAGGTATAGTAACGGACGACCTTCTCATGCAAAGTGAGTCTAACCACTCTTTGGAAGGTTGCCGTTTACATGGCGACAATCTTTTCTAAAAACTGAAAGAGGGGATAGTCCTACACGATCCTTCTCCCGAGTGGTTGCAGTTGATCTTCAAATCTCCTCTTCCATTTCCTTCATGTCCACCTCTTCCTCGATTTGGCCAAGGAGAAGCGGCTCCACCATAACGGTTTGGTAAGCGCCTGGAGAAAATGTCGTCTCCAGGGGATCGCAGATCCCGACAACGTCTTCAAGGAGCATCCCGTTGGAAGCTTGAGCTGCAAGTGGGAGTCGAGCATCGGCCATGTCCTCTGCTCGCATCTGCCCTGGAAGATTGCAGGCGGTGGTGGAGCCGGAAATGCTCAAATCAAGCGGGACATCCACCGTGGAATTCGTAAAATCCTGTCGCTCGTGCAAAGGTAATCCGTGGAAGGTTCGCGACTGACGTGGCGTCGCTGTCCAGGCCAAGTCGTCGGCAATTGACGTCAATTCGCGGTTCTTTAACAACCTCATCTTCTTGGACATCTCCAGCCTGCGGCGTCGCATCCAGGCAACGCCCCTCCATTGTAAGCGCCGTCTTGGTTGTCTCCCCTGCGCGCCAGAGTGTTCAGGATTGTCTGACGGCGCTTTGTAATCATAGTCCTGAACAAAAAATGGTGTCATTATCGTACGATTAGCGTACAGGTCAGCTTATGAACCTCTTTTGGTAATAATACCTTATCAGACGAAAAAAAGGAAGTAGATGATTACTTTAATCATTCTTCCTATACTTTGTGACTATAAATGGGACTAAAAGTTATTAGTGTGCATCACGTTGTGAATTCCTGGAGATTTATTTCCTAAACGCGTGTACCGAGTCATATTTCGTACCTAGCTATTATGCATGCGTGTTTCGCAAAGAAATAAAAGGAAAAATGTCACAATCAGTAAACATTTATGTACACCTATCAGCTATGTTCGTAACACACTATCCTTTACCTTGAACCATCTGCTTCCGTTCATCACGGGCCTCACAACAAGCGGTTCCGTTATGGGTCTGCTGGTGAATTCGTCTGCAAAGTTGCTGACGTCAAGGTCGTGCTGGATTCGAGGAACGAAGGGAGGTGCCACAGCCTTCCTCCTCAAGCTGTCCCAGTCCACGCCACTGAAGAAATCATGACCTTTGATCTCATCGCTTCCTCGCGCGCCCAGCCGTGTGTACGGGTCCTTGACTAGCAGCGACTGGATGAAACTCTTGGCAGTCTCAGAAATGTCTTTGGAGAAACGCGGCTTGGTGTACAGGATACGCCTGAAAACAAATTATAAGAGTATATTTCTTTGATTCCTTAGGTGTTCCCGGGTGTGTGTGTAGAAGTCCACGCGTACATTGTTTCCTATATTCATAGTGGATATTCGTATATTACAAATAGTTGTCAAGTGTTCAGGCCGGTGATAGTGTCATATGACGTGCACGCAAGTGACAGGTTTTCATCGTACTGTGTATTTAATGAGTTACCGCCCTTGCAACGGTGGTTGAACAATATCGGCTAGATTTCTTTTATCTCTATTTCTTTGTATGGAAATGCCATCGTGCACCGAAAGTATTTATTTGGAGTTCTTGTATTCCTCTGTTCAGTTCTTCTTCATTTCCCTTGAGAAGAAGCTCCACGGCATGTGTTGTTACTGAATTTGCGACAGATCGGCCTAACGGTAACCAGAGGCAAGTACATTCATATTCTTGAATAGATCTGGTTATGCGATGCCGATCACGGAGATGATGCCTGTGGAAGTTTCTTAATGAGAAATGGAGGATTGCTACGTTTTTGGACTTTGATGTGGCATAAATTGATGCATTTT
>SMGT01003415.1:0-20441 GCA_004794575.1 Lanistes nyassanus | reverse complement strand
AAATATTATTGAAATATTTTGCATCAAATAATTCAGAAAGTGCATTCTGATGCTGGATATACCTTTAAACCCCTTTATTTATTACCTAAAACCATAAATTTTGCGTGCTGTTCGTGCTGTTCGGGTTTTCGTATGACCCGGAAGTTTACATTCTGATTCGGTGCGCATCGGTTCGCACCAAGTTGGGACTCAGCTCAGAGTCCATGTAGGAAAAAAATTTCGCAGCCCGGAGGGTTGTTCACCCCCACCTCCCACCCGACCCCCTCTCAGGGTGACGGGTCATCCAGGGGAGGGGCGCGGGTTACCCTCGCTCTCGGCCGGCTACCTCCCTCGCTCAACTGCGCGCTCTCCCGACTGGCTGTTTTAGTAAGCCAATCAGGTCAACGGTAACAAGTTACTCTACCTCCTGATTGGTTAGGGTAACGAGACGCCAAAAAATCATAACATCGACGTTCAAGACAATTATTTTTTGTTACGATCGTGTTACGATAGGTACAGCTAGTGTAGGAAAGCAGGCTTTCCTACACTAGCTGTACCTAAACTCACTTTCACGATGTTGCATAAGAATGCTGCAGACGCCATGTCTCTCAGCTCTACAGTCTCAGCACCGGTCCGAATGCCCGAGTTTCTTTCCCGACTGACAAGAGTCACCATTGTTGCAGCAGCCTGGTGGTTCTCTGTATCCCCGTCGCGGTAACGGTCGTACTCTTTTGTAGTAACTACCCCAGAACTGTTGGGTGTATTCGGGATTCGTAGTTGTTGTTGTTTTGTGGGGAAAGTGCTTCCACCTCACGGTGATTTCACAACGAAGGGGAGGGGAGACAGGTGGGGGAAGGGGAAGGGGTCTGTGGTTTGGTGTCCTGCACTAGCTGGTGGTGGCTATGTGTGGTCCCGCTGGCTGGCCTCGAGGCCTCGAGGAGATCTCTCCTGGTGCACTGATGATGGCTGGAGTGGTGGAGTATTTGCTGGTCAGATCTACCACCCCTGCATCCCTACATTCTTTTATCTCTACCGCTAAGGTGCTTTGTGTTATATTAGTTTACTTTGATATAGTATGTTTTTATTTTTAGTGTTTTACTGGTAACCTCTGTCCTATAGCTTATTTGCTGTTTTTAGCTGGTTAATTTCCATTTTGATTTTTGATTGTTTAGATATATCTAACATCTGGGTGGGCATTAACTACCTGCATTGTCAGTTCCATTGGATGGCTAAGAGAAGATTTTAGGTTTACTACTAGATTAAGATTTTGCATAGCATTTTTAAGCTCATCTCTTTCCTGACTGTTTAGGCTACATTGCAGCAGGACATGTGGTGTACTAAGTCTGTCTCCACAACTACAGGTTACTGGGTCTTTACGGTTAAGGTGGTATTCTCCATTTAGTCTCATTCTGGCTATCCTACTTTGGCTGGATCTGTTGGAATGGAACAATACTAGTTCGTTACCTGGTCGTTCTTCTTATTCTCTCCTGGTGCCTTTGGCTTCCTTTTTATACTTTTCTTCCCACTGTATTTTAGTTGCTGGTCTGAGGGCTATTTTTCTCTCCTCTGCTGAAACGGGTACTTTTATTTGGATGACGTTAGTGGTTGGGTTGTCTTTTATTGCCATTTTAGCTAGCCGATCTGCTTCCTCGTTTCCTTTTATTCCTACTTGTGATGGCACCCAGATAAAGTTGATTTGGATTCCTATGTTATGGAGCTTATTTAACAAGTTTAGAATTTCATACATTATATCCATTCTTTGGGAAGACTGGTTTTGAAGAGCCTGATGCTGACAGGGAGACAGAGACAACTGTAGCTTTTCTAGTCTGTAGTGCTATCAGCCTTATTGCAGTGCGTATTGCTATGATCTCTGCTGTAAATATTGATGTGTGGTTTGGTAGCTCGGCTGCAATATTGGTGATCTTGGGTGCATAGACTCCTATTCCTGTTAAGTGGAATGTTGGGTCATGTGACCCATCTGCATATATCTGGGAGTGGTCCTTGTAGGTAGTGTTAAGTTTTTGCCTGAATTTAGTTAGTATTTTGATGAGCTGGGTTTCCTTGTTGAAAACTGTGGGGTCCGTGTCGATCTGTGGTGGGTGTAGAGTCCAAGGAGGCATTTTTGAGTCTGTGCATGGGTAGGGGCATCAATGTTAATGTCTGCTCCTGGTGTATTTTCTATTTCTTGAGTGTTCCTCTGCATGCTTGGTTGTGGAGTGGGTTTGCCCATACGGTGTTTGTGTGCTGTTGTGTGGATCTGCTTTACTGGATGTTCTGCCGTTAGACATTGTATCTTGTAGTAGAAGTTTGCTGCCCTTTACTATATTATTAGTTCTATAGATTTTTGTCCTGTCTCTGGCATCACTGCTAGATTTGGGGTGCTCATTGGGACTCCTAATACTACTTTTAATGCCCTAGCCTGTACAGATTGAAGTTTGGTTATGTGACTTGCACTAAAGTGGATTAAGAGAGGTGCTGCATACATGACATGCACTTGATAGAGGTTTAGTAAGGACTTAGGGTTTGTGCCCCAGCTATTTCCTGTGACGGCCCTCATTAGATTTATTGCTTTTTTTTATAGCTGAGTTCACTATTTTGTTTTTACGTACGGTGACCAGTTGGAAGTTTCTGTGAAAATAACACCTAGAAATTGTATTTGGGAGCTATATTCTATGACTGTGTGGTTTACTTTTAATTGTGGGTATTGTACTTTTTGATTGTGTCGTTTAAGATTATTGCTTAGGTTTTTGTTGCTGATAATTTAAAGCCATTGAATTTAAGCCAATTTGTTACTTTGTCTAGGACGTCCTGCACCTTTTCTATTCCTAGGAATCTAGGCTTATGTGGGTTTGAGGTTTTTCTTATTTCTACTTTTCCTAAAAATGCAGTGTCATCGGCAAACTGTTTTATTTTAACATATTTGACACATTTAGGGAGTTCTGCAATCATAATGTTAAAGAGTAAGGGGCTTAAAACACTTCCTTGGGGTACTCCATTGTCTAAGTAAACCTCCTTAGAGGTTCTATCCTCTACTCTTACTTTGATTTTTCTAAGGATAACTCCAACAAGAAGTACTGGCAGCGCTCAATATAACCGTAAGCAGACGCATGTGACCAAGGGAGCTTACCGTACCCAAACATGTAGCAAAGAGAGGGCTGAAAGAAAGGAACTTGGCAGATCCTCTAAAAAAAATCTGCCATCTCTTTCTTTTTAACGACGGTAGTCTTCACACAGCTAGCGCTCGGTACACAACGTATGCATACAGAGAATCCCTATTAAATGTAGTCAGCCCACTCACTAAGCGAGTGCTGACAACTAGGATCCAAAGACAAACACAATATAGGACAATTACATGAAATCCTCAAGGTGCAAATTATAATTAATAAAGAACAAATGACTGCAATCCAATACATGTAAAGAAATATTCGCAACTGTTATCTAAAGTCAATAACCATCAATGTGATCAACACAAATCCAATTATTTACTTAATAAAGAACAATTAAATGAGGACTCGAATACTTTAAATTATCAAAGGATAACCCCAACAAGAAGTACTGGCAGCGCTCAATATAACCGTATGCAGACGCATGTGACCAAGGGAGCTTACCGTACCCAAACACGTAGCAAAGAGATGGCCCTATGCGACGTGTTTGAGTACGGTAGGCTCCCTTGGTAAGAGTAAGAGTTCCTTGGGGTACTCATTGACCGTCATTGTCTAAGTAAACCTCCAAACACGTTGCAAAGAGAGGGCCCTCTCTTTGCTACGTGTGTGGGTACGGTAAGCTCCCTTGGTTTCTTTGTGTATTTTGAAGTCGGGGTCTAAGTTTGCATTTGAGTTTTTTTGTTTGTTTTTTTTTATTTTATGAAGAAATGCCATATAATCAAGTTTTTGCATCATTGGTGACACAAAGAGCTAAAAGCTCATGATCGAGTGGTCTCCATGTCAAACAATCAAAACAAAACAAAACAAAAACAAATGGCGGGCATTTGAGTTGGCTTCCTGAAATTTCTCTACCAACAGGTTTGCTTTTTCTAGGTTAGTTTCATGATTGTCTTTGATCAGGGTAGGCATGGAAGTCCTTGGGCCTTGGTTGAGTCTTTTAATTTTTTTCCAGCTGTTGGTTAGTGTCACAACTAGGGAGATTTCTTTTGCTCTTGACGGGTCGTCTCCTATTCTCGCTCACACGACCACCGTCAAGAGTGTGACATATGCGTAGGTGGAACTATCACTGTATTACTAACATTAATTAATATGATTTCTTAATCATATGGCCGAGCCCCCACCACCTACAGTCTCCCATAAAGAACAACAAAAGACCGTAATACAGTGAACACAAAAATAGAAGAATGTATTGTTGATAGAAACAGCGAGTATTTACAATCAAGACAATATACATAACGTATGGCTAAATGAAGATAACATAGACATTAAAACAGAGAAACTGACAGACCACATAATTTCAGCCATAAAATCAACAACAGCAGGCAAAAACAATAAAAAAAATACGAACATGCAGGCCAGGTCTGGTAGTCCAAAAAATAAGAATGTGAGACAGCAGTCAGTAAAAGAAAACGAAAACTAAAAATATGGAAAAAACATAAAAACGTTGACAATAGGCTAGAGTATACACGCACCAACGCCTGCAGAAGAGCAGCAACAGCAATCAGCGGCGGCTGGTGCGTGTATGCAGTCGCGCTCCCTTGCTGTAGACCCAGTAATTACCACCCCACCTTCAGAGTTCCCACCCCTCAACCTGACGACAGCTGACGCAGTGATAGATAGGGGGGTAGAAGGGTGCGGCTACCGAGAGGGACCCGCAATACCTCCCACATCAAAGGCGGTGGACCAAGAAGCAGGTTCAACGCACCCGCCTGAGGAAGCAGGAGGCGAAGAAGAGAGTTCTGCGCCCCTGCAGAGCGATGCAGTAGGCGTGGATGAGAGACCAGCGCCTCTGCCCACACAAGCAGACGACAATGAAGACAACTCAGCGTCCCTGCCTGGTGAAAATGTTCCTTGGAACCCGGACAGATCAGTGGAGACGGCTGAAGATGACGTCAACAAGCAGTCCACTGCCGGGTGTGATGAGGGACATGAGGAACTGAGTGCTATTGTTCCCAGTTTGTTCGCTTGGTATTTATTTTAGTCGGATCTTCCCGTGGTCTATCCGGCACAGCCTCCAGCATAGTGATCAAGATTGGAAAGTGGTCACTGCCTAGGGTGTCAGCCCCATGGACCTTCCAATCTAGATCACATGCGAGAGCCGCGCGGGTTGCAGATAGACAGATCGATCGCAGCAGTAGCATCTGTGTTGCCCTGGCAGAAAATTTGGGTTGGATCCCTCTTATTTGGAAAGAACATGTTTGCATTATTGACTGCTTCTTCTATCGTGTTACCTCCTTTATCTGGTCTAGGTCTGTTCTTGTCCCATAGTGGGTTTTTAGCGTTACAGTCCCCTAGGATGAGATCTCCTGACATGAAAATATTGGTTAGGTCCTCTACTGTTGTTGAGAGATGTATAGGTTCACTTTTTTTCCTGAATGAAGAGTTATTTCGACTGATACGGATTCTATTTCTGGGTTAAAGTTTTGGTTTATTTCTGTTACTGTAATATCGTTTCTAACGGCTACTCCTCCTCCTCCTTTGTTAGGTTTAGGTCTACTTTTGAAGACTGGGGGAAATTTGTAACCCGATAATGAGATGGGATCTCTGGTGAAGTTTGTTTCTTGCAGGGCAATTTTTTCTGGTAGGTTATTTTTAATAAAGTTTAGTAATTCTATTTTATTGCTATTTAATGCATTTCAGTTCCACTGCATAAACTTTACCTGTTGGAGATCCATTTTAATTGAGAAGTATAGTCATTAACCCTGACAAGGTTCTCAGCATTGTTGTTAGAACTGGGATATCGGTTAGGTTTTTGTTCTGAGTTTGTTAATATAACAATCTATTTTCTGCATTAAGTTGACTACTTCTTCTTTTAAACTTTGGATTTGTCTTGGTTCTGTCTTGTCGTCTTGTTTGGGTCGGTCCGAACTATCGGTGTTTTGGTTGCGTCCTTTGTCTGGGCTACCGTCCCCTCTGTCACTGGTCGTCGTCTCGGGCAGTGTTCTTACTGCCGGTTTGAGCGGCTGACTGTGTTCATGACCCGACTTGTTTCTAGAGCTGGTGCCTGTGTGGTTTGTACTGGTGGTGGTGTTTGTGTGATTTGTGCTGTTTGTGTGGATTGTGCTTTTGCTTGTGTTTGTGCTGTAGCTTGTGGTGGCGTTAGTTGGTTCTGCTCTGCTGCTTTCTTTTTTCCCAATAATTAGCACTGGATGTCGTGAGGGCTTCACTGTACGACATTTTGCCTGTAGCGCTAATTTGACTTGCGTGTCTGTGAACTACACGACATGGACAGCCCCCATATCGTGCACTGTGGCCCGCTACTCCACAGTTGATCCAAGTGAACTTTTGGTGATCTTCTAGTGAGCATGATCTCGTGTCGTGTGGGCCACTATACCGGCCACTAATGGCCATAAATGGCCTTCAATTTACAATGTTCTTAATAAACAACAAATGAGGACAGAGCGCTTAAATTATCGAAAGATAACTCCAACAAAGATACTGGCAGCGCTCACACATAGCCGTATGCAGACGCCTGTGCCCAAAGGGAGCTTACCGTACCTAAACACGTAGCAAAGAGAGGGCTGAAAGAAAGGAACTTGGCGTCTGCATACGGCTATGTGTGAGCGCTGCCAGCGCTGCCAATGTTCTGCCAAAACCATTGCAGCTGAAACACTGGCGTTCTGTCTGGTTAAGCTGGTCTACCGAGTACACTGCGTAGCCTATCCTGACTGTCTGTAGTGTCTCTCTGTCGACAAACTCTAGTATAACCATTCGTAGCTGGCGGTTGGCTGCCTTTTTTTTAACACGATCTTGCCAGAAAAATGCGAATAGGCTATCTACCCGTTCGGAGTGGTGGGCTGTAGCCCGGCTGTTCACCCCCACCTCCCACCCGACCCCCTCTCAGGGTGACGGGTCAACCGGGGGAAGGGGGCAGGTTACGATTGTATCATTATTTTGACGTTCAAAATATGTAATATGTAAAGTAGATTACTACACTTGTGGTAGTTTTCAAGCAGCATTTATTTCAAACGTGCCGAAATCTGTGTTCCCCGCCCGCCCCCCGCCCCCACTACGATTGCAGTGGAGTAACAATATGAAAACCTACGATGTCTATAGCAATATATGTACTCCAGGCTACCTGAACAAATCGACACAGTGTAGGTCATACCGTTCTTTTGTGTCATATTATGTCACAAGGGCGTGCCAGACCAATTAACAGGGCCAAAGGTTTTTAAGACAATAGGAAGACTAACATTTAATCAGTTAATGATAACAGCGTTAAATTCACAGAGGAGTTTGTCAATCATCATTTCCCAGATGAATTGCCCCCAAGCAAACCTCACATTACTTCCACTGGGATTTATTAGGTGTTTGGAGGTTTGAAGTTCGGCCGATGTGGCAGGAATTTGGTCGTCGTTTTACGCCGATTCAGCAACGGAAGCTATAATTATCACGATGACCCAGCGTTAAACACGTGAGCTGGAAAACGCAACCTGAACCCATAACCCACTAACCTTGCCTTAGTGTGGTGACAAGCGCTTTTTGGCGTTACGCCAACCGACCGTTTGTGGGAGGGTGGGGGTATAGGCCAGGGTGGGCAATTAAATCTGTAAAACCCCTTTACAGCGATCGAATCGTCGAGTATAAAAGAACATGGTGTTAGATTTAGGAAAGAGAATTTTTAGTTTAAATTTCCACTTCTGAAAATGTACTACGTACGTCCCTTGGAATGTTAATGTTGAACTGAATATCTCGATCAATGAGGCAGTAGTTGTAAATGCAAGAAACTCACAGGTGTGCTTTAAGAGCAACAGAGATTTTATGTTTCAGGATAATTGCTCTTAATTTTAGCAGTGCTTCTAAGTAACTCATGGTGGTAACTGATCGATAATCTAAAATCAGCAGGGTGTTCTACTGCTAATGCTTTTACAAGACGTCCTTAAGCTTTCGTCGTTGTTCAGAACGCGATCAATACAAAGATGAGATACAATTCGCTATTGAAAATATAGTTAACCACAAGCTTTAGTAAGCAGTGTGATGCTAGCCTTTTGTGGAAAAAGCTTTGAGTTTGTTTTGAAATTCTTCTCTGGGGGAAGATGCCTGATTTACAACTGTTAACATAAAAAGCCTTTCAATAAAGTTGCTTGCATGGGTCTTGTGAAAAGCTGTATAGTACAAGGGAGAGAATCGAGTAGTACGTCATTTATAAACGAGTTGTCTTCTGTGAAAGCGATGACAATCACTACATTGCAAAAAGTTAATAAACAGGTTCTGCAGAAAAATTATGAACATGATTCAACTGTCGAAGAAACACTCATAATACAATTTCTGTTTTAAGCTCTTGCACGGGAATTTCGTGGCGAGGCCCATTTCTGTGGCATACAGAAACCGGCTGGATATAGATTTATTCATTCCCCCAGTCTTTGTGTCTGCGTGTGTGTTTGCTTGCGGGGGTCATCTCTTTTGTAGGATACTACTACTACTACTACTAACTACTACTACTACTACTACTAAATATAGATTTTTAACGCGCGAGAACATATTTCATGCACACTTCGCGCGGACGAGGCACACAGACACTCTAATGAAAACAACACACACACACACACAGAGGGAGAGATGAACACAACACTGACCAACAAGTTAGGATACAGATCGTCCGTTATTCACAAGTGGGTAGAAAAGTATCATATGAAGAGGATGAAGCTTCCTCTTCGACCTGGCTACTTTCTCTATGTGTATTCTAGCTGTTACTGTAATAAGTTACAAGTGCCCAACTTTGTCCTTCCATGGATTTCCCAAAAATGAAAAAACAAACAAACAAACAAAAAAGATGAAGCTGTGGCTCGTGAAAATTCGCAGAGACGAAGCATCCCCCCCCCTTTTTTTAAAGATAAGTAGCACTGTCAACACTGACTTCGAGAGTCTGCTGTGCTACAAGATCCCGATGCAGTCATTTTAATTGTATTTACTTCCATTGCCATATCCATCTAGTAATTAGAAGTAATAATATAATTATCTTTTCTTAAAATTTGATGAAAATAAACGCTAAAAAACCCCATGTACATCACAGTTTGAGTGATCAGTGATCACTACCAGCCGTTAACTGTCATTGCCGCGTATGAGGGAGATTGAATAATTAGCAAAGAACAAATGAGGACAGAGCGCTATAAATCATCAATAGATAATCCCAACAAGGTACTGGCAGCGCTAGACGTACCCGTATGCTGACGTGTGCAACCAAGGGAGCCTACCGTACCCAAACACGTAGCAAAGAGAGAGTCGAAAGTAAGGAACATGGCAGATCTTTCTTTTAAGCGACCCTAGTCTTCACACGGCTAACCCTCGGTGTACCACGTGTGCATACAGCGAATCCCTAATTTATATCGTCAGCTCGCTCACTAAGCGTAAACTGACGACTGGGATCCAACACAAACACAACATAGGACAAATACATGAAATCCTCAGGGTGCACAATATAATCAAACAAGAACAAATGAGGACAGAGCGCTTTAAATCATCAATAGATAATCCCAAAAAGGTACTGGCAGCGCTAGACAGGGGCGGCAGATCTTTTTAGAAGATCTGCCATGTTCCTTACTTTCGACTCTCTCTTTGCTACGTGTTTGGGTACGGTAGGCTCCCTTGGTTGCACACGTCAGCATACGGGTACGTCTAGCGCTGCCAGTACCTTGTTGGGATTATCTATTGAATAATTAGATTGAACTAAACGTGGAAATACTGGCTTGCTGTGAAAAGAACTGTAATTAAACTTCGTCAACCACTACTGGACAGGTGGGTCGCATCATCGCCTGTCTACGGACCATCGCCATTTTCCACAACATCGTTCGTCCTTAAGTTCATTGCCGTCTTCAGTATCATCGCCGCCTACATATCATCGCCAGCTCCAACAACATCGCTTGTCTTCAATTCACCGCCGTCTTCAGTATCCTCGCTTGTCTTTCAGATCTTTGCCATTCTCCACATATCGTCGTAAACGTCTTCGACTGATCTACAAGAACCTGTCTGACGCTATCCAAGCGTGAACTGTGAACTGTGAGTGGACCGTGGACACTAGAGTTGTTGCGTTTTGTTCGTGTGGAACTGTAAAGAACAGAACTCATTTATCGACCAAGTACCTTCTTTTGGATTGCGTGATTGTGTATCTAATGAGTGTGTGTGGAATCATTACATCAATGTAAGTCTTTTTGAACTCATTTATAATAATTTTATCTTGTTTTGAAGTAAAAGGTGGAAATAGATCCACACTTGTGTTTCCTTCGAGTGATTGAGGCGTCTAATAAATTCCGAACACGAACACGCATTAATCAGACATACCACACACTATCAATAAACTAAGTTAAAGAGAGAGAACAGTTTGATAATCGGGTTTCTGACAGTTTGAGTGACCTGACAGTGGTGGCCGGCTTACCATGCAACCTGTTCCTTCGTCTAGTGGCTATTATTGGACCTCTTCTCTTACCAGGCCAGGCATAACTGAGAGGTCAGACACACCATTTTAAGTCGCACAGCACTCAATAACTATATACAAAAGAGCCATGACTCCAAACCATGCATCGTCCACTAGAGTCACCAAGCATGCAGTTGCCCACCTTAGCCACACGTGCAGATTGGAAAAGGTCAGCAGCAGACATTCTCTTTGACGACGCAGGGCTAAGGCCTATGCAGCAACCCCAGACCACGCACAGATTTACACGTTTTAAAAACAATTACTACTTAAAAACTACCACACTTACAGTAATATATTTTACATATTTAGAAAGATCTATTCTTCCACATCACAATGGAAGCAATACTTTAGTTTAAAATATTAAATAGTATTTACAGTTTGGTGCCAAATAAAGCCACTTTTTGCACATTAAAAAATTGGAACAAAAGAAGGTTTCACTGCTTGTACACTTCCCACAGGTAAATAAATCCAGTAATCAAGAGTATTCCACTTTGAATTTGTTGGTGAATGGTTCCACTGTGAAATAAAACACAATTGCACCCTTGAAGCTCACAAACTGTTCACATATTGAGGTGTTTTAGTGTCCTCTTCCCACGTGTAGCCATTTTGAACAGAAGTAGACCTGGGCAGCCTCTACACTTAATCTCGTTTGGCAAGGCGAAACTGTTTCCGAAACTCATTTAGACAGTGCAAGGGAAACAAGCGATGATAGAGCTTTACAATGATATAAAGTTTACCTGCCTTACACCGTTAAATGCGTCGCTGCAAATTTTTAAATCCGTCGAAAGTGTGCAAGCAGCGCAGACTCAAGCGTATGATAGGCTGTAGATAGTATACTATCTACGTGGCGTTTGGCAAGCCGAAAATGTTTCCAAAACTCATTTAGACAGTGCAGGAGAAACAAGCGATGATAGAGCTTTACAACGATATAAAGTTTACCCCCCCTTACACTATTAAATGCATTGCTGCAAATTTTTAAATCTGTAGAAAGTTTGCAAGCAACGCGGACTCAAGGTTATGAGATAGTAGATAGTAGGCTGTAGATAGTATACTGTCTGTGCGGCGTATGGCAAACCGGAACTCATTTAGACAGTGCAGGGGAAACAAGCGATGATAGAGCTTTACAATGATATAAAGTTTACCTGCCTTACACCGTTAAATGTGTTGCTGCAATTTTTTTAATCTGTAGAAAGTATGCAAGCGGCGCCGGCTCAAGGGTGTGATAGGCCGTAGAAAGTATACTATCTACGCGTCGCCAAAGAGTTTTAAGACTGTTATATAAACTCTGGTGGGGAAAGGGGAGAGAACACATGGAAACACACAAGATACTCAGATTCGAGCTACTTTTACTTGGATACTGGGAGAGATACTTGGACAGAGAGATACAGATGGATGAAGTTGATCCTCTACAAGACATGGAGAGTTACTAAGTTGTAAACCCGCCCGCCACTTGGACTATCGCTGGTTGTTGAATAAAACTTTGATGGACCAAAAGAAAAGATGAGACTGATGAAGTGTTGGAGGAAACTGGTGAACATTTCAGTGTGGTGATGGGGCATTAATACAGACTTCGCTACATGGCCCTTTCTGGGAACGTGACGCTATACACAACGCAGCATTGCCCTTTCTGGTGCACGTGAACACGTCCGCGGGTTTTACAACTCATAATGCTACATCCACATCACATGCAACTGACCATTTAACCTGTGAAGTAGTTACCTCCCCTATCATACGAGATGCCACATTCTAACGAAACCTTAGTTACATGACCTCACATCAACAGCTTAGAAATCAATGTTGTTTAATATAGTTTTAAGTACGGGCACTATATCCTCTCCTCGATGGTGCGTTACTTTCAGGACTCGATACAATAGTAAAGTGGAATTCTTTAACCGTTCAACATCACTTGCAATTTGACTAAACCTTTCCATTATCCGAGCTACCTCTGTTTGTGCCTCGGCTAAAACATCCGCTCGCATCCCAACCTCTCTGGCAAACTGACATCAGCATGCTGGCTGGTACCAGAAATGTTCCTTCTTCTTGCGCCTGTTCGCGGTTTTTTGTTACTACGCTACTCATGTCTTTCATACCTAACCCTATCTGTCCCTTTTCTGTAACGCTGCCAGCCCCCTTCCCTAGCCTGGCTGACTTTCCACCATCAGCTGAAGCCCGCACTTTTTCTGGATCCCGTCCCGACACCGTGTTCGAGTGCCTGACAGCAACACCGCATTACTGGACTCTGTCGGCCTGGCGCACCGCGTGTCGACATCGACCTCTGACCTCAGCACACTTTTCCTATCCATGCACGCCGCTACTCGCGATCGTACTTTTGGACACAGTTTGGAAAATCTTTTCCTTGTGCTTATCTGACACCTGTGCATCTGTCAGTCGGGCATTAGCATTTTTTGTCTGTCCGTCGCCAGTCTTGTCTACTCCAGCGCCCCTCAGCATCATGTGGGTATTCAACTTATGACCTGTTGACAGGCGCTGGAGCAATGTTTAGGTTTCTCGAGTTCCCAAGTTCACCAACCGGTGTCGTTCCCTGTGAGAGAACAACATTTCCTTTTTTGTACTGAGCAGGCTACCCTCCAGTCCATGAGTCACCCACAGGCTTATGAACTAAGTAAACAATGCTGGTCTTACACGCGCCAGCTCTCACTTTGTTATAACCTACAACCAGCATATCTTATATATACAGCTACTTTACCTACAGCAGGACCTCTACATCCATAGTACCCAACCTACATCTAGCACACCTCGCCTAGCCAGCATATATATATATATACCTCCATCATCACCCGCATATACCTCACCTGCAGCCAGACTAGAAAGTGACTGGATCTTTCTTCGAGAGACGGCGAGAGCGGTAACCGGACAATTTCTTGTCCGTCCACAAGATACGCACCAGTCAAGCGATGGCAGAGACGTCGTAAAACATTCAGGCACCTCAGGTAAGGTGAATGTTCCGTGAATTCAGTAACTGTTATTTAACGAGTGCGAACCTATAGCAGCTATAGGTAATCCTGCTTCAAGAACAACTCTCGATCGGCGACGCTCAAGTCAAAATCGCCTCTGTGACCACTTGCTGCATGCAGTCCCATGTTAATGATCTTACTAAAAATTGAAGGTCAATTCGTCCGAAATATCATATTTACATGGTGGTGGTGGTTATTTAGAGGGACAGTGGTTCCACCTCGCGGTGATTTCGCACTATGGGGGATGGGGCTTATTACTAAACTATGCACTGAAAGAACCAAGTACCAGACTGATGGCTGCAGTAAGATTGCGGACAGACAGTTTAATGTGCGGGGGAAATGGCCAAATGGAGTTTGCACAATGTTTAACTCCAGGAAATAATCCTTGGCCACACCAGGATGCGAACCAGCAACCTTCATCTGCTAGTCCGCGCAGCTCTCTCAACTGAGCTATCCGGGCCCCCATCATATTTACACGTGACAGCGAAAGCATGAAATAGCAGGGCCCGAGAGTTATGCATTATCATATACTTGGGTATCAGAGTTGAAAACGAAAATAGATTATCTTTCCCGTATTTTAAAGTGAAACTGAACAACTTTTATTTTCAGTTCACCTAATATTAGACGACATTTTAAGCAGCAATAGCACAATTTGGTCACTCTCCCCACCAACTTGCTATAAAGTATTATACTAAGACTTAATTTCGTACAGCCTCGATATCTACCATATGTTTCCAACCCTATTACAGAGAAAAATCGCAAACTATAGCGCTACAACACCTAAAACCTAAATCCTACCATGGAGAATATAATCATAAAAAGGAGTAACGGATCGGGTGACAGAAGAACTCCCGGCCTGCACTCATGTGGCAATTAGTACAGGCTGTTTGCTAATGCGTAGTGAAATGCCTGATAAGTTTCACTCGTCTGCCTTGCATAAGAGATAACTATAGCTTTGCATTGTCACATTTGAACATAATTTGGGCTTTTCCTGTTTCCTTAATTAACACATAATACATTTATTTTAATTAAAGCACTCGATTAGTCGTCATACTCGATCGGCTGTACCGCAGTCTGGAGTACGACTGAACGTGGACCTGATGGTGGCGGTTATTTAGACGGACAGTGCTTCCACCTCGCGGTGATTTCTCACTATGGGGGATAGGGTCCTATTACTAAACTATGCACTGAAAGAACCACCAGACTGATGTCTGCAGTAAGATGGCCAGTGCGAGCAGGCAGTTTAATGTGCGGGGAGATGGCCGAATGGAGTTTGCACAATGTTTAACTCCAGGAAATCATCCTTGGCCACCCCAGGGTTCGAACCAGCAACCTCCATCTGCTAGTCCAACTGAGCTAACCTGGCCCCCACGTGGACCTGATTGACAGGTTCAAGCGTTTTACTGCTTCCCATGTACTCCAACGTTCTTGTCAGTGGCGAATGTAGGCTTAAGCCTTACAGAGGTAGGTATACCAAATTAAAGTAATTTCGTTCGTCCTTGAAACGCATTGTCATTTTGCCAGATGCAGTTTTTAAAAATAAAATCACGAGCCAACATTCTCTGGCTACTCTCCTACCGTCGGAGGTTCGTATCGGTGAAACGGTGGATGGGGATCTGGCAAAGCTCCCTGTACTTGCTTAACTGAGGCGGGCCAACAGCGCACTTGCGAGATCCCATAAAACGGAAAAAAAGAAACACGTACGAAGGACGCAGTAAGGTTCGTTTTAGTGACGTGCGCATGTGCGGACTTGAAGGTATCACTTATCGGGAAAATCATGAAAAATTACGAAGTTCTTTTGTGGAGGTTCACAATTACCAATTTAAGAAAATATGTAAAATAGCCTGGCACACTCGGTAACTTTATCGAGAATTATAGCGACCTGCTGTTAAGTGATTCCTGTAATTTCTCTAATTGGCACTCAGAAAACATGCTGCAAAAACAATTATTCACAGCTGTACGTGCTGGCTAAGACAATTACGCTGAACTGTAATCCCATAAAATAAGTTATGCTATAAAAATGTTTATATGTTTGTCCTTCAGGATGGGTGCGTACGTGTTCGTCCTTGAATCAGTTATGTTGGTTAATAATTTTATTATTATTACGCAGACATTATATCTAGCAACTCGACCATCCCAGCTGTAAACGGGCACCGTGTTTTACAAAATTCGATAAACAAATTGTCACATGTCACTCCTAGGTTATCACCTGTCACTCTTAGTTTAGCCTGTTCGCTCCTTCCCTCTCTTCACACCTGGCAGGTGGGCGGTACATCATAACCAGGCTAATAGCTCCGCCCCAACCTAGGCTGGCCAGAACTGGTTTGAACTAGAATAAGGTGGTTCCTGGAAACGCAGTGTGAGAAGGGCAGGGTACTTAAGCTTTGGACGTTGGATAGAAAGACTCGGACAGGACATGGAGAGAGAGTTAATGTAGGAGGACCAAGAGAAGGGGACACGTGTAGACCCACGGACCTCTACCCCTCGCCATCTTAGCCTTTGGAAGAGAAGCTCCAGTTCTCACGCTGAATACTCTGGAAGTATTTCGCCGACAAGTCAAGAGACTGACTGATAAGTGACTGCTGGATGCGCCTTATAAGTTAAGGACTGCTCTTACAATAAACTTATCTTAGAGTCTGGGACTCGGGTTGATTTAAGATAGGTGGTTTTATCCTGCCGGAGACAGGAGACGTTAAGCTAGTGGCCGGGCGGATGCCAAAAGGGGAGGTAGAGGAAGTGCTAGCCGTGGCAGTGTCATTGCTTCATTGTTGGTCGTTGAATAGCTTTAGAATTGTGTATCGCAGAAGTAGTTGTTTCAGTAGTGACGAGAGTAGGAGCTCTGTTGTCGGTCACTTACTGTATTTGTGTATAGAGCGGGATCATAGGCCGTTTTGCAATTTAATTACCCCTCTGGAGTTTGATTGTCTTCTTTGTCTGATACCACGTGGTATGACTTAATCAGGCAGCGTTTTACCCTAGACACGAGCACGGTGATTCTGTGTAAATAATCTGCAGATATATTTGATGTTGTCGAGTCAGTGTTTGAAATATATGTTGAATAACGGTTCGCTGCAGTTGTGTCTTTTACGAGGGTGGGGGCTCTTGAGCTAAAGAAGTGTTTTGCCTGTGTGAGACTGAGCGAACGTGTCAGAGTATGAGAATCTTTTCCCTCGGTAGATTTCTCTAGTTATTCACATTATTTCATAGCGTCATCACCCTTTGGTGTAGAAACCATTGACCTGAGGCAGTAAAGGTTTTGGTGACGATTGCTCAATTAAGTCTACATTTACAAGATCACCATAAAAGTTTGTTCAGTAATTCTGAGAAGTCGAGTCCAGTAAGTTAAGGTACGGCCCGTCACGTCACACAAATAGGTAAAAACAATATGACGTTACAATAGACCACGAAACACAAAAGAAAAAGATTGAACCACTATAACAAAATTAAGATAGTAATCTAAAACAGTCTAAATGAGGAAGTTCAAATATCTAAACGAATAAATGAAATCAGTAGATAAAAATTAACACATTTTGGTTGAGACAAATTTTTAAAATGAATACACAAAAACTCAGCATATACGCCTTAAATGGGTGAATGTAAGTCGATGTTGCTGTTACGACACATATGTCCACTATACACCAACGTCCCTCCCTTCATATACCCTACACACATACACGGCATGCCGGCACAACACAGCTCACCCCCTACATGTCACACTCAATTAAAGCCCTGACGCTTGCACTTATATCCGCGCCACCTACAATTCTGCACTCCCACCCCTCACGCATGTACGTATGCATTCTCTCTCTCTCGCCACCCACTTCCCCCATACCATACACCCCCACAGCCACAGACAGGGTTACATTAGACTGATTTAACATTTTTCTGGACTCGGTCTCGCATTAGAGAAAAAGGAAATGATAAAACCAAGTAAACGAGTTAAGCGAGCATAAGAGATTTAATTTAAAACCATACATTACTACCACCAAGCTCTCTAGTTAACATGCCATTCACCAGAAAAAGAGGCGTATGTGATGCGCACTGTCAAAATTATGATTATGGTCTGTATTTTTCTATCCAGTAAACGCATGTATGTAGCGTGTTTTGTGTGTATAGATTGCAATTCTGAAAACACATTTCTTCATGACAGATAGTTATGGTAATGGATTTCCTTTTTTTGTGTTCGTCATCAGAAAGATTATGATTCTTATGAATCGTACAAATTTTAGGAGAAAACGGGGTGGGGTGGGGTATAGGGAGAGGTTTCCCGAAGTTTGGAGCAAATGAGTATAGTACGTTTTCACCTACAAAGAGGCCTGGATAGCTCAGTTGGGAAAGCTGGGGACTAGCAGATGGAAGGTAATTGCTGGTTCGAATCATGGTGTGGCGAAGGATTGTGCAAACTCCATTTGGCCATCTCCCCGCACATTATTTAACTGCCTGTCCGCACCGACCGTCTTACTGCAGCCATCAGTCTGGTGGTTCTTTCAGTGCATAATTTAGTAATAGGACCCCATCCCCCATAGTGCGAAATCACCGCGAGGTGGAAGCACCGTCGCTCTAAATAACCGCCATCACCACGTACAGCTAGAGATCTACAATCACGCATAACATTTGGAAAGCGTGCGGGTCAGTTTTATTTACGCCCACATTTGTAAATCGTTCACATATGAATTTTGGCCAGGCCAAATGCTTAATCATCGATCTTGCAGTAGACGAATTAGCTAAAGCATATCTTAAAACGAAAAAAAGTGGCTTGCATGCTGGTCGGAGTACCACAAAAACATCGATAGTTACTTCTTTTGAATGCGCACGCATTCTTGTTTTTCCTCGAAGTTATTATTGTTACTAATTCATAACTGGCTTTTCGGAGTTCTGAAAAAAGTAAAAGATCAACTGACTGTGCTTATAAGTGAGGTTCTTGCCTGTAAGCCCAGCTTCGAACGTAACATTTATTAACTATAAGTAGTATATAGTAGCAAGAGAAAACAACTGGCATTGACAGCAATAAGCGCCAATTAAGTGACGCTAAAACCGAGTAAAACTAAAAGACCAAAAATAAAACGAAAAACGAAATTCATAAATCGTAAGCGGGTTAGAAAACATCTCCAGATATTACAATTCATTGAAGCCTAGAGGAATTGGTTTGTGAATGTGATAAGTTCTAGCCAGTCTCACGTACACCGCCCCCTCCCCCCACCCTCAACCTAAAAAACTTCGGCATATACGTACAACGTACACTATCGCGATGTAACACAGGCACTGATTGCTGCCTTGTCTGTTGGTGATTTAGGCGATTAATACAGGGTCACGATATGTGAAATGGAGATAGAGTATAGAACACCGTCGTTTATATTCAGACAGAATAATTAAGTTGCTGATCTGAAGTATCTTTTTTTAAGACATTGTCAAAAAAGGAACAAAAACCTTATCTTTAAACTTCTGTATAGTACTTTGAAACTTTTCTGTTTAATTTTTTTTAAAAGATGTCAATGTCTGTGATCCCATAATATTTAAGAAACAGATTTTCTTGAAAATTTTAAATTAGGGAGTCATACTTATGGTGAAGATAATGTTGACAGTAAAATTGTTTTATCACACAACAGTCACATTATATTGTGTTACTTTAAGCCCAATCTTGCAATATAGTGGAAGTATTTTCTGCAAGTGGTTCTCTTAAGATTTTTGGGGTTTTTTCTTTTCTCCTTTCAGTCTTTTCATCTTATTTTTTTGTTGCTGTTTATTTTTGTTTGAGGTACTGCTTTTGCTTATTGATATTCCAACATCCACTGCTGTACAGTACAGTGCAAGCTGCCATTTTCATTACAATTTCAATCGTCATGTACCAAATATAAAATTTAAAGCATTTCTTTCTTGTTTATTAAGTGTGGTTATTGAGTTAAACATTTGTGTCTCCATTTGCTATTATTAAGGTCATGGTCTGTCGTGGACAACAAGTGGTACTTTACTTCTGTTCTGCCTGCCCCTACTGGCATACCTGTGTTCCATTTCTGTGAGCTCATAGTACAAGTGCAAGGCCTCTCACCTTGTGGTTTGCTTTGCAGATCTAACCATTAGATCTAAAGATACACCATTTTTTTTGTTTGTTTTCCAGTCATGTCGTGCCCTGGCAGATCTGATGATCGACAATGTGGCGCTGGGCTAACATCAAACGTGGAGAAATGTACAGAATGTAACACCCCCAATCCTCACTTCAGGCCAGCTTGCAGCGTGTGTGAAGCACCTGTACAGGTAGGCCAGAATACATGTGAAAAATGCAAGCAGGAACTGGCCACTGATTGCTCTTCAGTAGCAGTACCGCTGATCTGTGTTGGCCAGAAGGAAAATGGGGAGCCCTGTGGTGTCCAGCTCCAGCCCAGTCAAAAATTTTGCTCAGAATGTGGGACATCAGTTGAGAAATCCAAGCGTTATATTTCTCAACAGGTAGAATGCCAAGGTAAGAAGGAGGATGGTACCTTGTGCAGATCTCTACTGAGACCAGACTTCAAGTTTTGTCCAGTTTGTCAAAAACACTATCAACTCTTTGTACTAAATGTTCTTAGCAAATCAGCTTCCAAGCCTGAATGTCATCCCCGTAGGAGCTATATGTCTATATTACGTCTCATACATGTTTGTAGAGGGGATTTGGATAGCTCAGTTGGTAGAGCTGTGGACTGGCAGATGGAAGGTTGCTGGTCTGAATCCAGGTGTGGCCAAGGATTGTTTCCTGGAGTTATACATTGTGCAAACTCCATTCGGCCATCTCTCAGCGCATTAAAACTGCCTGTTCATGCTGGCCATCTCACTGGAGCTATCAGTCTGGTGGTTCTTTCGGTGCATAGCATAGTAATTACATAGGACCCCTGTTGCGAACTGGGGGTTTTGAAAGAGACAACCGACCTCCGTGTTGCT
>SMGT01003414.1:13392-20437 GCA_004794575.1 Lanistes nyassanus | reverse complement strand
GTGGTTTTCTATCTTGGACCTGTCTCTCTACTCTTGATAGTCTAGTGGTTTTCTCTCTGGGACCTGTCTCTCTAATCTTGATAGTCTAGTGGTTTTCTCTCTTGGACCTGTCTCTCTAATCTTGATAGTCTAGTGGTTTTCTCTCTTGGACCTGTCTCTCGAATAATGTCGTCTCCAGTTTCTTAATTTCCTATACCTTGCTTATCAGCTTCTCATCTTCGCCGTCCTATTGGCGTGCTCGGGGGATGACTTGTGGGTGACCGTCGTAACATAGAGCTAGTCTCCTCCCACATCTTACAGTTCATATGATATCTGCAGCGGAGGGGGCTGGTCGTCTTCCTGATACCAGCTGGCCATCTCGAGGAACAGCTCGAGCATTACTTCTATCCATCGGCCTTCCATCTCTTCACTGCTGCCCGGCCATACGCCGCTGCCTGAGGTTCTAACGGCGAGCAAACTTTCGCCATCAGGGCGTTCGGGCGTCTTCCTCTATCGTCCTCTCCAAGCCTGTCCTCCCAGGCCCGTCCTGGGCCCGTTCCTAGGCCCCTCCTCTGGGTCCTCTCAAAGCCTGTGTGTCTAAGTCGCTGGCAGGCCCGCATATATCGGGGTAAGAGGCATCCGAAATATTCTAACTAGCCTCTCCCACTAGCGACTGTCCTGTCAATGCTCCTATTAGCCACTCTCTGACTGCCAGATTTATGTTGTGGTTTCGGTCCTACTCGAGCGGGGTAATTGCGCCATTATCCTCAACTCTCGAGGTCGACCTTTGACTAACTTGGTCAACACCCCTGGGTTTTCCGATCATTCGGCCATCTTGGTAGTTGTTAATCGCAGGCCGCCAATTACCTTCCACGATTAACAGGCCTCGTCTACCAGTACGGCTTCGTTTGCCATATCGTCTTTCGGAGTTCCCTGCAACACATGGGTGATCGCCATAGGTCAGTCCCATTAGGCAGCCAAGCCTTGTCTTTCGCCACATGACTAGTAGCGACCAATTTCATCGTTACCAAATCATACAAAATATACGTGCTGTATACGCACCTGACACGCGTATTGTTATAGATGTTTTGAGGCCCGATTCGGTGTTTTCAGGTCTGACTCAGGTCCGATTCGGGGTTTGGGGCCGATTCAGTGTTTTTACACACGTACCGTTTTCAGGTCCGTTTTCGGTGTTTTTTCATTTCCAATGCCGTTCGATTCAGGTTCCATTCAGTGTTTCATGCCAACCGGCTTAAAACACATAATTATGAAATGGAAATCAAGCTTGGATCACAAAACATGAAACAAGCTTTGTTAAGGACAAGGACGTATGACCTGGCAATAATCTTACGAAATATTCTATATAAGAAAAAATGTAAATAGTAAAATATAGCATAATATCTTCAAATATGTTTGCTCAGCATGAACTTACAAATGAACTATACAAATATTTACTTCACAGTGTATTACTGCTTTCATTAAATAACTTTACTTTTGCTAGTGGAAAATTTCAAAAAATCTTAAAAAGTCATATCATTCAGCTAGTTAATAATTCTACTATATAATCACACAACAGGAATATATCCCTAAAACATATATGAAAATAATCCGCGTACTTGTGCGTGCGTGCGTGCGTGCGTGCGTGCGTGCGTGCGTGCGTGCGTGCGTGCGTGCGTGCGTGCGTGCGTGCGTGCGTGCGTGTGAATTTCATGTGCTTTGGTTTTATGAATTCAACAATAGTCGTCACTGCGCACTTCACGCGCATGTCTCGGCTGACTGAAATGTTCATTAACAGTGTTAAAATTATATTCGTACACGCAAATTATATTTCTGGAAGTTTGCGTTGATCTTGTCGTGTTTATAACGCTGTGTGTCTGTTTCATGACAGTATTCCGTCAGTTTTATCAGTTGTATACATGTCTTAAAATGTGAACATTGTTTTAATGGATTCTCCCTGAGGTAACATATTGGTTTCAGACTTTTTTATTTATTGTCCTACTGTTATTTATTTATATTCTGGCTCGTCTTTCATTCCTTATGGAATGTTTTTTAATGTTTCTTTTATGTATTTGTGCTTTATGCATGTATGTAAGCATGGATGAATGTTTATGTATGCCTGCATGTTTATTGCTGGTTGAGATTGATTATTTATATCCGTGGTTATTTTTTGTTATTCTATATGAAATTATTTCTGGACTTGTGTGCATGGTCGCGCTCGTGTTCTATTTGAAATCAAAATTGTCATTAATGTATTGATTTTTGCTTCGTTTCCGCAGCCAACCTGATATATTTTACTGATAATGTATCTTTTTATTCTTGATTTGGATTTTTTTCATCCTGGTCTCCTACCAAATTTCGCATCATAGTCAAGAGAGAAAATAAAATAAATAAATAAGTGGTCTGGTTCAACATGTTAAAAACTCCTCATATGAAATTAAAGCACATCTATGAAGATCATACATTTAAAGGCATGTAACCCCAGAAGGGGAAACTACTCAGTTGTAGAAAATATCAATAACTGGTTACTCTTCTTAGAGCAACAAAAGCCAGGCAAGAACGCTGTAGAAAGACTGGTGGAGTGGTTTAAAAACCACCTGGCATGGAGGAAGGCGTCTCTGTAGGTAGCCACGTCGGCTACAGAAAAATAAGCAAAAGGAATCGTTCTGCCGAGATTGGTTACTCGGCGCGGATCTTACTGACCAAACAGCACTGTGTCATTTCTGTTGATGTTCGCATCCAAGTTTTTTTTTTGTTTTTCGTGAATCACGAGACACCACAGCTATGCAGATTGTTTCACTTGTGCTTTATAGTGCGAAACGATTATGCCTAACAACCATAAAAATAATTGGTTTATCTCTTTTTAGTGTGAGACGCTTGAGACTAGTCTATTATTGATAGTTAACATCAAAGGATATCTCATGGGCGGGGGGGGGGGGGAAGAGATTGTTAACTTTAAACCCGAAGGTTATCTCATAACGGAGTAAAAGGGAAATGATGTTGGAGGAAGCAAAATGGAATCAGATGATTCCCCCTGCCCCAGTCCCCTCCAGTCCAAAACCAGTACGGGATCTGAGACCACGATCCTGTGTATTAGGAGAAAGAAAAAGTGACCGTAAAGGCGCCCTCGTTGTGCAAAAGGCTATACATCTTCGTCTCTTATCTCGTACCCGTTTTTTTTTAAGATAACAGATAAAAGTCCAGAACCTCAGCAACTTGGCTGCAGGCTTTGTTTAATTATTTAACGCGTTGGCAGGTCATTCCTTTCCTAGCATACTTTTGAACAGAACAGCGTTTTAAAAGGACTCTGGCTATGAAATAGGTTCCCCCCCCCCCACACACACACACTCGCACGCACACACACATGGAATCAGAACTGTCCTGTGAATCTTTGCTATGTGTACAGTGACACTAGTTTATGCTGCAGACAAACGTGCAAAATATATAATTTGTCATAGAATTGTTACATTAATTACAGTTTTAAAAAGCTTTCATTCATTTCTTGCTTAGTTAAACTTGTAGTAAAAATTAAAACTTAAATATTTTTGACCATTTACAGCTTTTGCTTCTTTCTACATTTTCTTCAAAGTTGTTCTTTACGTGTTTACGTGTGTTGCAATGCACGCTGTGGTTGTTCAATATGTTTTTGATGTCATAGTATCACAATCTGATAAAACCATGACAAAAATACGATGTCTACCAAAAAAAGTAAACCCACTATTAAAAAATTGTCTTCAGCACACCATTGAACAAATCGAAATACAAACGAAAGAAATTGAGTGTAATTCCACACTATCCAATGCCCAGGAATGTTCTGAACGAAGTGGTCGGTGGACTAGCATGATGGCCTGAGAGCAAAGATCATGCTGGTCACAGCTCCGTTTGTAACGTGTTGAAGTATAAGTCTGGAGCGACTTTGAGGTCTTGGTAAAATATAAAGATCAGACTTCTATTCTTCGTGACCAGCAAGTCTTCATGGAGTTTAGCGGCGATCGTATCAACGCATCTGACCTATAAACTCTTCCGGGTGTGTCTCCAAGTTATAGTTGTACCCGTCACGTGATAGCTGTCGACGAGGCTTCGTATGCTTTGTAAATCTCGGCTTTCTCGGTTGATATTTGACACAAGTCGCTACTTTAATGTGGCTTTTACAAGGCTCGAAGTCAGATGAGAGCATTCGTAAGAAAACAATTCATCTGTTTGCGACATAATTGCTTAAATTTATGACATCTTGCTTCTTAATGAATTAAAAACAGAAGACACATGATCTATATTGGGCTTCTTTATTTCACAGTTTTTTCGCAAATGAAATATCTGTTGGCAGAACACGGTAAGTCGTTCCACACAGTTGACGAAAATTCCATGCACCCTTCCGTGCCCCCACTGTTGGATGGCCCTTGACTACCCCAGCCGCTGTCAGGACCACTAGTAGCTACTACCACGCCATTCAGCCAGCGCAGGGGGTAGAGACTGCTGTCCCATCTTGTCTTGGAGCCGTCTATAGCCCCATCCCGGACAGCTCCAATATACCATGAGTTGACGGAGTCGTCTGCAAGCCGTAAACAAAACCGTTTGCCATTTCTTTTCTTTTAATGATTACGCTATGTCCTTACTTCTCTCTTTTCCTCTTCTCACCATCATGGATTCATCTCTCTCGTATTCTTCGGTTTGTTCTCTATCCCATTCTGTTTCTTCCTCTGATTTTTTACCTTTGCCCTTCTCTCTCTCTCTCTCTCTCTCTCTCTCTCTCTCTCTCTATTTCTTTATCATTTCCCCTGTTTTCTCCCTGACCTATCGATCGCCCCTTCCTGTACGTTCACCACCCCCCTTTTTTAGCTTTCTTTCTTTTGTCTTTCATTCATTTGTCGTTCTTTCTTTTCTATTCCACTTCTGTTACCACAGGCTTTGGACCACCAAAAGACGATGTATCCCAATAACTATTGCACTTATTTCAGTAAACGTAAATCTTATAAATTTTCATGCAAACACATATGTTAAAACCCAACCCATAGCTGTGTATGTGTGTGCGCGCGCGTTCTTACATGCTTCTTTCATGTAAGCTTTGATAACAGAATTTTTGTCGCCAGAGTCCAGAACAAGGAGCCGGGTGGCGAGCTGCGTACAGTTTCTGTAGGCGTTGAGGAACGAAGTGGAAATGAAGTAAAGTTTGAAGCACATGTTTTGTCCGCGTACCCACACGTAGCCGTCTTGTTGCGGACAGCCTGCTGAAATTTCAAAATCAAGCAGATACTTTTAAAAAATAAATAATGTTAGCTTTTACGATCTTAGGTAGAAATCTTCACTAAGTCAGTCACTGCGTCACTTTTGCTATAATTTGACCACTTCCCTTTTAAATTATGAGCCTTGAGCCGAGAAATCCATGGCATTTTTGCTCCTGCTAATAAAAGGAAAACATTTTATCTTGATACTCAACATTGCACAACCTATACATTTATGTCAGAGCTGAATTTATATGTTATATGTTTGTTCTTTCATTATGAACGTAAGAACGTAACCCTGAGCACGGAAACAGAAGCAGTAATTTCGTTCTGACCAAAATTTAACTCATTCTCATCATCGCTGTCTTTGTTGTAGTCCTTGTTGTCGTTATTGCTGCTGGGGATGATAGTTTGTAGAACTATGGTTCCTATCCTTAACTTTCTAGTTTTAAATAAATGAATGGGCACCTAATGTTTTTCACACATACTTCTAGTCATCCAGCAGTGAAGTGAGTAAAGGAAAATTGATAAACATTGAAATGGTAGTCTGGCATTTGCCCACACTAGCACGAAAGCAAGTGGCAGAAATGGGTCTTTAGGTCAAAATCAAACTGAGCAGACGACTTTTATCGCTAAGAATGTGAACTCGAGGGCAATGAAACATTCGTCCCTCGCGGAAAGACTGCAGCTAGGTAGCTGCGATGTCTAGGGCTAGTAGACAATCGACTCTTTACATTTAGTCGTATAAATTATGACAAACCCTTTGTCAACCCATGGTTATTATGTTTAACGGCGGGCGTTAATATTAGGTCAAAACTGCAACCAATCGCCATGAAACGTAAAAAAAAAAATAATAAATGAGGATTTGTAACGCGCGAGAACACATTTCATGCACACTTCGCTCGGACGAGGCACCTACTCAGTGAAAATAACGAAACACATACACACACACAGAGGGAGAGATGAACGAAACACAGGTTGGGATACAGATCGTCCTTCAGTGTTCAAACGGGAATTAACTACTTCTCTTCGAGGTCATAGGAATGTTTGCGTGAGGGCAGCGGGGCTGAGGGCTGTAATCGTGTAATAACAGGCTGTTTCTGAAATGACTTACTGTTCGAAGCCCTGAAGTACTTGGCGCCTGGTGACGATTGACCGCCTAGTCTCCTGGCGAAGACCAGCTTGTTCAGAATGCATCCGCCTGTGGACGGCAGGAAGAAGAAAGAGGAACACCAGGATGTGGCTGTGCACCAGGAAGCACAGAAGCTGACGGTGTTATCCCTCAGTGTGACCTCGGTGTGAGGGTAGCCATTGGTCTTAATGACGCCATCGAAAGCCCGGTCAACCTTCCATATTACGTCACCTTGGCTGATGATGTAGAAACGGGCCAACCCTGAGCTCAAATGTCCACCAAAGAAAGAAAGAAAAAAGAACAGAACAGAAGAAAAGAAAGGACAAAACAGAACAGACGGAAAGAAAGAAAGAACAGAGGGGAACAGAAGGAAAGAAAGAATGAATGAAAGAAAAGAACAGAACAGAAAGAAAAAAGAAATGACAGTACAGAAGGAAAGAAAGAACAAACAGAACAGAAAGGAAAGAACAGAACAGTAAAGAAAGAAAGAGATGACGCTATTCTTTCTTTCTTTTTTGTTTTACCAGCTCTGGAGGCAAACAGATGGCGAATCAATCGACAAACTTTTATCCAGTCAAAAGAAACGAAAGAAGATCTACCACAAGCAGACAATCCAGCACGAGAGCACAACGGCGATAACGAAGCCTGTGTGGGTAAACATCATGACAGACTGCACGCGCGCGCGTGTGGCCACCAGCGACTGGATTCCTGACTGCGC
>SMGT01003414.1:892-10892 GCA_004794575.1 Lanistes nyassanus | reverse complement strand
AATATAGTGCAAATTTAAAACAAGGGAACTGGACCTAGCTAAGACATGGCAAGGACAAAGACGTCTTTGTCTTTGTCATGTCTTAGCTTGGTCCAGTTCCTTTGTTTTAAATTTAAGAAAGGTTTTTCCTCCAAGCTGCAGTCACCTGTTTTTCTTGAATATAGTGCACTTTGTGGGCCGCAAACTTCTATATGTGCAAACCCGAACTACATTTAACACGTGTAACCAGTCAGTACAGATCTTTAGCATAGGGGCTATACACATCTTTAATACGGTACGTGTATGACTGCTCCCAAAGACCTTTCACTCTGGAAAACATTAAATTGGAGTGGCGGGGAGGACGCTTGTTTGTTTTGTTCACTGAAATTTCAAAGTATCAGACTAGACAATATTCTGAAACTCTTTATGTGAATTTTTTCAAACGTTCATTGAGTATAAGACAATAAAATATGTATGTAGCCAAGGGAAAAGAATTATCGCAAAAGCAGTGAAGCGTGTTTGTCTAGATAATGTGCAAACTTGCAGTTTAATCTAAAAAAAACAGTGTGTACGTAACCATGTTCCACTGAAATCCAAAACAGTTTGTGGAGAGGTTTTTATTTACGCTTATCGCCTTTACAGTTCAGACTGTTCTGTGATGGGAAAGTTCATGAAGAGTGCGACTCATTGTGAAATAACGACACCCTCTCTCTCTCTCTGGCTTAGAGGAATTGTATGAATGTGCAGAACAAAGCTGTAAATGGGATATTTATTTAATGTCAATGTGAGTGTCAACGGCTAGTATATTGCCGTGTGTTTTGTACCGATTCCCTTCCCATCGTAATGGGGCTGACAACGCTAAAGACAATAAACCGATATTAATTTCAATCTGTCTGTCTGTCTGTCTGTCTGTCTGTCTGTCTGTCTGTCTGTCTGTCTGTCTGTCTGTCTGTCTGTCTGTCTGTCTGTCTGTCTCTTTCTCTCTCTTTCTTTCTCTCTCTGAAACGAAAGCACACAGCTTGCATCATAAAGCCGTTTTAATCCGAAATCCCGGAGTACTTGTAACATGAAGCTTGAGGAGACAGAGAAATAGCGAAGGAGTTCACTCTATACAGCTATGTACTGCTATACAGCTATGCACTGCGTTAACATCGAACTGCTCTCAGCGAAATATGTAGGGCAGAATTGGGTTGTTGTCGTGGTCGTCTGGTCTTGGAGGAGGGGAGAGATGTTTTGGTGTGTCCTTTCGTCATTTCCAGAGCTGGTCTTTCCATAGACAGTGGCTATGAATCTATACCTGTTATAGTCATGTTACGTTTCGGCCGCTCGTGGAGCCAAATCGATGGGAGTCGCTCTGTAGAAGAAAACAAGGCCTGCTTGATTTGTCCGTTCCAAGAACGCCTTTAAAGTTGAGCTCGTACCATTGAGCTCGTTGACATATTTAGCTGTACACCATACCAATCAGCTTTTGTCGAAAAAAAATCTCTACACAAGAAGCAACGCAAAAATAATCGAAGAGGTTGGTTTACCTGCTTTTCATGTGCAGTAAATCCTTCGGCGTATCGGCTCGTGTCTGGACTTTGATTTTTGAGAGAGGGGTCTTCTCTGCCCACGTGGATGTGGAAGTCGAGGTTCGATACCGGTGAAAGGAGTTTCAGGATCTCCTCAGCACTGTCGGCAGGATTATCCTGAAAGGTGTTCGGGTGATCGTCACCGTCCGTAAACCCCTGGACAGCTCCTGGGCATCTGCAGCAGGTCACTGACCCCGCCGTGGTCGATTCAAGCGGTAGCCCGGTTGGATGCGTCTGAACTTTGCTGACCTCGTGCGTGGACGTTGTCGTTGGGTGGACACTCTGACTCCAGCCGGTTGACGACAGGGACGATGATGACGTTGATGTTGCAAGGGAATACAGCAGCGGAGGGGCAGCCGTAGGCACTTGGAAAGGCGCTGGCGTCGGCTGTGCTAACGTGGGCCATGTCGTTCTCGCTGCTGATGGCTTTGTCGATGAACTTGAGGTGGAGATCTCGGGTGCCGGAGTCCCAGAACTCCGACTGTCAAGATGACTCGGCTTAGGCTTTTCGCTGTGTAGGTGGGTTCAAAGCTTGTCTGTCCTGCACTCTGCGGCACGATATTGATCTGAACGTGGATGTCCAGCAGCACAGGCGAAGGAAGTTGGCCCCTGAGGAAACCGGACGTTGTTCTCCAACCAGACTAACCTTTGTGTACAGCGGTGTAGTGGACAGGTTTGGCGCAGTTGTTGCTCCTGTCTTTTGCAGTGACTGTCGCTGATGTCTGTGCTTGAGCGCTCCGGCGTTGTGAGCCCTTGGGTTCTGTCGTTAGATGTGTGTTCCTGAACTCTGGGTTTTGTTGTGTGTTCTTGTGTTCTTGGTTTGGTTGTTTGTTCTTGAGTTCTTGGTTTCGTTGTATGCTCTTGTGTTCTGGGTGTGTTCTTGAGTTCTGGGTTTCGTTGTATGTTCTTGTGTTCTGGGTTTTGTTGTGTGTTCTTGAGTTTGGGGTTTCGCTGTGTGCTCGTGATTTCTGGGCTTCGTTGCATGCTTTGTTGTAGTGCATATGTGCTTTTGAGTAGCGGCATTTGATGTTGGCTCCTGTGGTCTAATTCTGGTCAGAGCATACGCTTTCTGCCCGATCAAACCAAACTTTAAATTGACCGTAATCTTTTAGCGTATGTTAAGGGAAGCTACTCTATCAGTCCCATAACTAACTATTACTGGAGTTATTTCCCTTTGACGGTACAAAATACTTTCCGGTTATTTCCACGTGTACCTGTTTTTCAGCGATGCATCTGTGACTTGCAGGGGTTTTACTAAAATTTATTGTGATACCTTGTTTATCTGATATTTTCACAAGCTGCAAAGAAGTAGATTTTTTTCTATTGAACTTACTATAATGCTTCCGAATCATTTTTGTTGATAACATTGATATCTTACCCCAGCAAATCTGGCAAAGCAATCTTTCCCGAACTTGCATTTTAACACATTAAATGTGGCCAAAGCAATCTTTCCCGTACCTGCATTTTTACATATCAAATGTGGCAAAGAAATCTTCCACGAACCTGCATTTTAGCACACCGTTTCCGAATAGTCATAACGCCATCGCCAAACAAAATCTCAGTCAGGCAGTGACTCTGTAAACATAAAAAATCTCGTTAGAATGTAGATAATCTCAAAGATGTTTCAGCAGCTCCGCTCTTGTCCAGTATAGACGCTTGTCTGTCCGTCAGCACTTATTCTGTCCATCCGTCAGCCGTCCGTCCGCACATCGATCTGCCCCTATATCTGCTGGTCCTTCCATGATCAGACATTGTACGGCTCGTGTTCTCAGTCTTTCACTGAGGGACGTCTTACATCTTTGAGCTTCGTGTTACTGTACACTGCGCAAATCTGCGTTAATGCAGGCGAGACCAAAGTTTGCGAAAAGCCACACATTCCCACAGGTTTAAGTGTACGTCAATTTGCAGTTGGTCGCGTGCAGCTGCTTGTGTCTGTGGGGACGTCAGTGTTAGCGATTTCTTTTCCAAAACGTTTCTCCCTAGTGACTATAGGCACATTGAGGCAAAACTTTCTGTGTATGTACTTCTGCTTCTTGCAGGCAATCATGTGCACAGGTGAAGGTATATAGTCTCTCTCTCTCTCTCTCTCTCTCTCTCTCTCTCTCTCTCTCTCTCTCTCGTGAGAGTGTGTGTATCAGGGTGTGTGTGTGTCAGGGTGTGTGTGTATGTGCACTCACGGGCGAGTGTTAAATAAATTTGTAAGGCCCCCCCCACCCCCGCCCCAAATATGTCCTACTTCATATATCACCGTACCGCTGCATTTTCCAATCCCTGTAATACCAGTGTTCAATCCTTACATGGCGAATCCACAGACGCTGGTGCCGTTACAGTCTTCATTGTCAACGGCGTCAACACACACATGGCAAAACATGGCTCCTTGGGAAACAAAAAGGGATTATTTCACAATATTTAATTACGGCTATTACACTAGAGAATGACAACAAATAGTATTTGCTGTATAAATCTTTGACAAAAAGAAATTTAAGTCGTAAGAACGAAAGAAAGAAAGAAAAGAAGGAAGGAATTAGAGGTGACAACGGAATTACTAAAAGAAGAATGAAAGGAAAGAAAGAATAAGAAACATATATAAAAAAACAATAGAGACAAAGGGAAGAACCATTAAAGGAAGAATTCACAAGTGGACGATTGGAGGGAAATACGAGTGATGAAAATCCCGGAAAATCCCAGAGACTGAAATAAAGTATAATAGATGCATGAGAGCATGAATTTCACGTTTAAGTGTTTTATGCGATAGGCGCGAAAGATAGTTTTTTATGATCTGATACATGAGCAGTTCGCTGAGTGTTTAGCAAAATAGTTGATATATATTTTTTCCATAATAGAATATTACCGTATTACCTTCTTCTACAGCTGGGAAAGGCGTGACCCCAGTGGACAGAATCAGCCCTAGTTTGGATTGAGGTAAACAAATGTGTTCACAAAAATGTATCATAGATCTATAACTGCTATAAAAAATAGTTTACATCATAGTCTGAATGAAAAAGACATTGATGTAACATTTTTAGAACCCTTAATCATGTCAAAGGTAAAGGGGTGACACCCTGCCAGAGAAAGCTAATATATGTAGTGTCATCTACTAACAACAGTTCCAACACAGGGAAACGCTACAGAACCCGCCTGAAAATAATTTTTTCCCCAATGCAACAGCTAAGAAATGTTGGCAGTTACTTCTATATATTATATCCATTGAAACTCTTACCGAATGCTCAAATATATATATATAGATAGATAATATTTGAAAGTGTGAGAACTAATAATGCTTAGTGATTTCCTCTCCGTATTGTGCGCAGAGAGAGAAACAGACAGACGAACCAAGATAGACAGCAGGATGTCAGAATGACACTCTGTCAATGACGTCTCCCATGGAACGTATACGGTTAAACAACTTACTAAACAATCCAGCAAACTTCCTGTTAGGGTTCTTTGACTATCACAGAATTGTTATTAATTAAATAAAGAATTCTTTCTTTACCCTGCCTCTTTATTCCCACTAAATCCGATGTGTAGTTATATCCAGTCGCAAAAAGTAAAGAATCCAAGTACCATCGCAGTATATATACTTATACCCCTTGGGCAAAATAGTTTCAGCTGTCGTGATTGGCTGCTCTGAAACAAACCAAATATCTTCTACCAATCTCAAACATTATTGTTTAGTTTTCATAATCAAAGCTTTCTCCACCTTGCGGTCTCCTGTCCTCCAGTGCATCGCTACGTTTATTTTTAAGCTAGGGTCAGGTCAGCTAATGTTTTTAATCACGTTATCCTGTCAGAAGCTTCCATGGACTGACGAAATGTTTCCGTCTCAGAGCTTTCGCAAATGGAAATCCATCTGTCATTAGTTAAAGAAATTCTTAACTATACAACGAAACGAATTACATGAGGGGCTTCAAGGTAAACAGAACAGAGCTTCTCCGTTCCTGTTTGTTCATTTTACATAACTGAAGGAAAAACTTCTCCAAGGAAAGCAGCTTTCCACTAAAAATTTGTTTTCAAGATTGAATTTCAAGATAGGTTCATAATGCTATTGTCCAAGAACAATATTCACAAGTAAAATGTGTGCATATATGTCTGTATTATGTCCCCGTACAAACTTGTGTATACTGATGCTATAAATATGTTGTATATACATGTTTTATATATGTATTTGTTTGTAATTGTCTTGCAAATTACCCATCGATTTTTTTCCAAGCCAGAACTTTACGTCCTTTAATCAATTTTCTGTAAAATATATGGAATTAGCATGCGCAGTCAAAGGCACAGTTATGTATGCACTACTCTGGCCACTTAAGACATCTATCTAGTTTTTCTCCGTTCAGATTCAGCTGTCATCTCCAGCATTTAAGGCTAGCAACATATAGACTTCCAAAGAAATCTCCTGCAAACTTTTAGCTTGGATCTACACGTAGGTGACAACGGCAAACAATCAAAAACATTTAAAATAAAGTCAAGTTACCACTAAGTCTCACCATTTTAGCAACAGAGTTTTATATATATATATATATATTTCAGTTTACTTTCAAGACCAAGATTAGCAGTTTGTTATAATTCACTTTGACACCGCTGTTGTGAGAGGCGTTTAATAAAAGCGCCTTCAGACAGGAATGGGGTTAAAAAATTGTTTGGGTTGCTTGGCAAGATCTTACCAAGTCACTTCTGTAGTTATACTTTTAATTGGGAGTAATCACATTCCATGAATTTTAAAATGTTTTATCTACTTTATGTGCGTGTATGTATGTATATATGTATGCCTGCGCGCGTGTGTTATGTGTGTGCACGCGTACGCGTTATGTCGTATCGAAAACGCTACTAAAGCTGTACTGCAGATTATTCATTTTCCCATCATCGTTACGCATATTTCATGGCTGCCTTTAGTGAAAGCACACCGTACTGTATCGCCAACCAATGTGTTAGTTAAGCACGTGACAGATATAAGGGCGTGCGCACACTGCTCAGCACCCAGGAAGTGCGTTTCCGTCGTGCAGCAAAACATCGCTTCTGATATCTGCTATAGTCAAGCCCCATCTCAAGAACCCCAAACCTCGACCGCCCGGTTTCCAAGTTACCTTTTCTCTCCAAAGCAGCTGATACAGAAATGTTAGTGACAGACAATCCTGCGTCAGAGTTGGTGGTTGTGACGTCGTTTTGCCTCTTCTGCAAGAAACCTTGGCTTCACTATCACTTCTAGCATGACACTGGACAGACCCGTATACTTTAGATCCCCTTTCGTCATCTTTTATCTGATCAGGCAAACACCTTTGTGTGTGCCCCTGTGGTTTCCAAAATGGATTATTACTGCAATCCCTTATTGTCCGATTGTCCTATTTATCTACTCCAGAAATTTAGAGGTTTGCAACTCTGCTGCACGTCCTGTCCTTAAGGGACAGCAAAACAGAGCAACGCCTCTTCTCTGTACTTTGTATTCACTGCCTATACAGTCTCGCGCGCTTCAACATTTTTTCCTGTATACCATTCTGATTTTACTGCCTGTGTTCCAGCAAGACAGCTTCACTCCTCTTCTGATGACCGCATTCTCTGTCTGTGCCTCGCATCAAAACCAAAATATTCGGTCAGCACATCACCTTCTTGGTATTCACTCAATGGTATTCCCTCCCCTACAACATTCGTCTCTTGCAGTCACCACAAGCATGAAAATTATAAAAGACCTCTTTCGCAAATACTTCACCTGATGTGGTGTCGGTGTTCTTAATTTATTCATCGATTACGATGACGCTGTTAATTACAGCTTAGTCTTTGTGATAAGCTTCACAGTTTTACAGTGTGGTGTTGTTCCAATCTGTGGTTTTAATGTTCACTATTTGGGTTTCGATGTGTTCTCGCGCGTCACAAATCCTAAAATTAAAAAAAATTGCAAAACCTTGATATCTGCAATTATTTTATTAGCATGTTTTCCTTACTCCCTTCACACCTAAGTACTCCGAACGCCACATTCATTAAATCTCACTTTTCCTTTACCACAGGCTGTCTCCTTTCTTTCAAAATTCACAAACATCAGACGACTTGAGGAATTTCCACACGAACACTTCGCAGTCGCGCCGTCCGTGGTACACCAGCGCCAAAGCCACTCACTACACGCATACGCACGACAGGTTGTGTTACAAGAACAGCGATATTAGCACCACTCCTTACAACAGTCCTGAGAGGAACAACGCCATATTGTCATCACTGAAAATGACTGGAGCTGTCATCAATATCACCAATGGCTGCCTCCAGGCCAAGCAGTCCTATTCCAGAATGCCACATCCATCTGTAGGCACAGCCAGCATCTTCCCTGGGGTGGGTGACTGGTAAGGGCCAGGCGAGGTCCCTAGCCAAGCAGGGCCCCCTACTAAACAGTGACAGTGAGGGTGGTGCTGGGAGCGGAAGTACACGCCAGTACAGCCCGTAACCGTGCCTTTATGACAGAGATCCCTGTGATCTGTACGCGGAGCAAGTCCTCAAAAGGTCGGCTTGTAGCGTTTGACCTCCACCATGACATGATGAATGTTAATAAGCTCGTTCCTAATCTGCATGCTGCGGAAAGGACCTTGCGACATGACCTTCTGGAAACGGTGGTAGTACTGAATCAGCTGCGTCAGTGCTCCCTAGAAGAGGACACAAAATGGGTTACAGAATTACATCATCATCATCATCCACCAGTCATTATCAATCATCATCATTCTCTCAAACACGCCCCTCGACAGGAGAATGCAATAAAACAAAAGAGTTTGTAATCCCTGTTCTCGAGTGGAAAAAAAACAATGCACACAGTTCCTTCTCTTTCCTCTACAGAGGAATTATTAAATTTAAAGGGGTAGGGGAATACACCGGGCATGTTTGGGCTGGATTTCCGTGGTTACTCTGGGGGCTGGAGCGCGCATGCGTGTCCACACCAACAGCAGGAACAGAAAAGATGAAAACATGGCAGTCAGTTCGGCGCAGTGTACCGAAGTCCATTTGTGGCTGGCCAGCATGCAGGAACACAGCGTCAGATACCCAGCAGACATTACAGGGCTTTGTCTTCAACACAAACACGCCAGCCAACAAGCCAGCTAGCCAAACGTACGTACGGACGGACAGAAAGACCAACGTTCCCTCTTTTTCCTGCTGCCGCTGCGCGGACGCGCACCAAGCAGCGCAATGAGACTGTTGTGGATGATACATTTTATACTGTAATATAACCTAAATCCACTCGTCATTTAATACATCCCAATGCCACATCAAAAACATGCCACTCAATGATGTATCTTCTGTTGCTAATTTTGTGACCGCTTGCCACACCAAGCCAGCTCACTGCGCGGAAGTTCAAAAGCGCTGCACGGCCGCCATGTTTACAGGAAAGGCTCAGACCTACCTGCAGTATCTGGGTGCCGTTCTTGAAGTTGGTGAAAGCCCGCATGACCTCCTGGTTAATCGTCTCCAGCGCCTTCTTCCAGTCATTGTTAAAGCCCCGGATGATCTGCTGCACGCGCTCTGCACACGACACGATCACGACTGAACAATGGTCGTCTTCTAACAAGCTTCCCCTCACCAAATCCATCCCATATCAACAAACTGAGCTAGACGGTCGCAACATGAACTACCCACAACACGAATGATCCACTTACAGAAATAACAGTAATAATTACAATCACAATAACTCAAGGTACACGCAGTCAACCGCTCGCCCACGCACGCACGTCTTGACAGACAAACAGTAGAACACGAGAACTATCCTCCAGTAGGTGCAGACAGGACAAGATGAAATGGGTTACATCAAAGTTAATCTCCCGTCCAAGCATAACGCCGCCCCTGTCCCCTAGGGAGAGAACAGCAAAAGGAAGCTTGCACGGACACAGCCAGAGAAAGGGGCTGTCGTGTAACCAAGGCCAAGGCAGGCGGTCAAGCGGCACACGGGGCAGTGCATGTTACCAGGGATCGCGAGTTCCGATCTCGTCTCTGTGTGCGCGACTCCTGTCCACAGGGCCAGCTGCTTGCTATGATACAGACTTAGTTACTGCCTCTCCGTAAAACATCAAACGAATAACAAAAAATACAACTGGAGCTTAAAAATAAATGACCAGGGCTGGGCTACATGGGCGCGTCTCATCTTCACACATACAGGAGCTCAGGTCTTATGCAGTTCTAACCGGAACAGATTCCTCCGCAGGACAAAGAGATCCCATGGGTTGCTAAAATTAAAAAGCCACGTGTACATTCCGGACACGACACATCGGCCTTTTCTGGAGCAAAGACACGTCGCCTACCGGCGATTCGTGTATCATGACAACTCTGAGTCGTCCTTCCCGGTTCGACGGACGGCTGTGTGTGAAAGAGCAGAGAGGAGCGCTCGTGCAAACCTCCCCCCACAGCAAAGGGCGGGTGCCAACGAACACAGCAAACACAGCGAACACAGCGAACACAGCAAACACAGCGAACACAGCAAACACAGC